>VWYH01010051.1:1198059-1474897 GCA_013399365.1 Pampusana beccarii
TTAAGTGCCAGGAGTGCGGGAAGGGATTCTGCCAGTCCAGGACCCTGGCGGTCCACAAAACCCTACACATGCAGGTGAGCCCGGCGCTCCCCAGCCTCCTCCGCGCGTGTGCCGCCGGCGCGGACCCGGCCCGCGGCGGGGCGGGGGCGGTGGCCGTGCCGGGGGGTTGGGGGCTCCGGTGCGGAGGCAATCCAGGGGCTCCGGCCCTTGACGGCTCCGTCCTTCCGTGGGAAAGGGAAGCGTCCGCGGTTACGTCCGCGGCCGACCCGCGTGAAAACGGCGGCCGCGGGCGATGTGCTTAAAGCCGGCGGGGAGGCAGTTAGCGGCGGGGAGCGAGCCCCGGGTTTGGTTTTGTCCACGCCGCCGCGTCGAGGCGTGTTTCGTTGAGGGCTCCAGCCCTGCGTCGGCGAGGGCAGGCGCAGGGCGGCTGGCGAGCCCAGCGGCACGGAGCGGTGCGAGAGGTGCGGAGCGGCGCGGAGCTCCCTGCACGCCCACCGGCACCGCCGCGGCCGCCGGCGGGCAGCGGAAGCCCCGGAGCGGGAGTCCGGCGCTGCGGCCGCTTTCCGTGCGCCCCAGGAGAGCGAAACGCCACGAGTCGAAAACTGTAAAATAATCCTTTTGGGGCAGGACCGGGCGAGGTAGACAGTCTCCCGTCCGCTCGACCGCTTTTGCTTTGTATCGAATCCCTGTACTTCAACTTGTGCGTTGCGATAAGAAAAAGTGCAGTAATACGTTCAACCAGGTAGTTTGTGAAGGATTAATCCTTTGCTTGCTTCAAATCTGAACAGGAATCTCCACACAAATGTCCCACATGTGGAAGAACCTTTAATCAAAGAAGTAATCTGAAAACTCACCTTCTTACCCATACAGACATCAAGCCCTACAACTGTGAGCAGTGCGGCAAAGTGTTCAGGCGAAACTGTGATCTACGGCGGCACAGTCTAACTCACACCCCGCGGCAGGACTTCTAGAGCAGCCAGGGACCCGCACCCGCTCCGGCAGCTCCAACTTGCCCATTTCACTCAAGGACTGTGTTGTAGGAACTCACAGACACACAAACACACACACACGGAGACACGCAGACTCGGGGCCAAGCTTTCCTACCACACGTCTGCGAAACTCGTTTAGAGAGTGCGGACTGCAGGATCGGGCCCCTCTCCAACCCACACCCAGGCGTAGAGCTCGTCTTGTAGATACTCGCGGCTCATTTTAGAGCTCTGTACAGAATGTGGTTTTCTTCGTTTGTTTGTTTCGTATCGTCGTGTCAGATGCACATCGATAACAAATCGGGGAGGCAAAGTATCTCTTAAAAGTGTATTTCAAAATAAATCCTTTTCTTTTTTTCCAAATACCTCCTGCCTTGTTGTATTATTCTCTGAACATTTGGGCTTTTTTTTCCTGCTGTGTCAATGCAATGGTAACGCATATTGAATAAATTTCCTAGCCGGGTAATTGTACTGTCACAACAATTTTGGTGATCGCTTTTGTTTGGCCTGTTTCACTGTCGCTGTTGTGTTATCTATTGTTAAGTAAAATGAAAGTGCCGTATTTGAGAGTTTATAGCTCTATTACTTAATAGTGTGAATGTCTAAATATTAACTTCTGTACTTTTTTTTTCTATTTTCCCGAACGAAATATTTTCTAAAGAAGAGAAAGAAATACTTGCAAATAAACAGATCTTAGGAAATAATGCACAGAGCCGTTCTTACGCCAAAGCGGCTTATTAGTAACTTATTTGCAATCAGCCCATATATTGTAAAAGTCATCCCTCTCGCGGAGATTGCCCCAGACAGCCTCCTGCCAGTAGACTTTGGACACGGGCAATTCACCCGCGTAGACAGGGACTTTATCCTGCAGAAGACGATTCATTCCCGACAGCTCTGGAAGCAAACAGCGAGGCGCAAATACCGTCCCCCGCCTCGGGGCTCAGCCGCGGGACCCGCGGGCCCCTCGCGGGGCGGCGGCGCTNTGCCCCCCGCTCCATCCGCGCCGCGCCCGCGGGAGCCGCCCGCTGCCGAGCACAGGTCACGTCCGGGGGATCGGGCGGAGGGGAGACGAGGAAAGGGGCCGTTCCTCCCTCCCGGGAGACCCTCGCCCCACCGCGGGCACCCCCTTCTCTCTCCTTCCCTCACCGCCTCTATAAACCCCCAGCCGCCCCACATCGAAGTGACTCTTGGTAGCCCCGTGTGCCCATGCCGTGGGCTGCATGCTCATTGCCTGTGCCCAGTATGCAGGTAGCAGGGTGGCGGCACAGACACCTGTTGTCCCCTCCATTATCACCCTTGGGACCCCCTCACTAGTGCCTCTGATCCTCGCCGGGAAGGCCTGGTGCCAACGCTGAGACATTTTCC
Source organism: Pampusana beccarii (assembly GCA_013399365.1). Classification (NCBI taxonomy): domain Eukaryota; kingdom Metazoa; phylum Chordata; class Aves; order Columbiformes; family Columbidae; genus Pampusana; species Pampusana beccarii. Next base: position 1,200,411 of record VWYH01010051.1, read on the forward strand.
CTGATGTGTTCCAGGGTGGCTTGGATGTGCAACCCCCCTTCTGCCACCCCACAGCTTTTGTCACTCCCAACACTCTCCCTGCAGTGTCTTGGCTAATTTGGGTGCCCAAAAGTTGTTATTTTCAGGCTGGGAACACCTATCCTGCCCTACCTGTCCCAAACTCAGGACCAGGTTAGAACAGCAGGGAGAAATCTTCCTCCCCAACCCAGGGATCCCTGTCTGGGTGGGGGATCAATCCTCCTGCACCTAGCTCAGCAGGGAGGGCTCTGCTTCCAGGCTCCACCTCGGAGGGTGTCAGGGCTCTGGGATGGTCTGTCCACAGTCCCACCAGGCCTACGGGGAGCAGGTGCTGACAGGGCTTGGGTGGTTGCAGTGTCCTGGTCCCTGACCCTCACTGGTCCTGTGGCAGCGAACCACACTGCCTGAACCCTGTCAATGAGTAGCAAGTCAAAACCAGCAGCGCCTGCCTGGGCTGTGGTTGGGCCATCGGTGCAGAAAGGGCTGCACTGCTGCCTGCAGCTGCTTGTTGTTGCTGTCTGCTGCCTCTGCAGAGAGCTACTGTGCCCACCCCAGGGCCAGGGACCCCTGAGCCAGCCATGCTCTGCCCCAGGTCGAGGCAGCCGGGTGAGTTTACACTGATGGGACAGACATGGCAGGCTCAAACTCAGCCAGAATTGCTTAGGTGGTCAAGGCCTATCTCTCCATCTGCTCTTGTCTAGCAAGATGGGAAGGGAAATAAATACTTCTGCAGCCAGAAATGTTGGTCTGGCGAGTGGAGAACAGCCTCCCCAGTCAAAGTTTATTTAAGGGCCATCTGCTCTCTTCCACTTCACCCCCTCTGACCCCCTCACTGGAGTGCTGCACCCCTAGGACTGCCTTCGTCCTCCCTGTGCTGGCAGCTCCTGTCCTCCCTCTCCAAACTTCTCTCTCCACACTGCTCCTCTCCAAACCTCACTCCATGGGTATCTCTCACTCCCCTTCCATGGGCATCTTCCCAATATTTGATTTCTTCCTGTCTGACTGATTTTTCTATTCCCAGTGCACTCCCGTTCTCCCAGTAGGTTATTTCCTCTAAGTTTCTTTATCCTTATTGTTCTCCAAGTTCCTGTCCCCAGGCCTTTTTGCGTCCCCAAGTATGCACGGCGAGGCTGGGATAACTCCATTCGAGTAAACACCCCTGTCAGGATACATATGGGCTTAGTCCGCTCCTCCTAGGCCAAGTTCTATGTGCGGTATGTTTGGAAAGAACTTAATCAGCTGAACGATATCAAAGGACTAAATTAAAACGATTGCATATAGCTGAAGTTTTATTTATTTTTTTGAGGTTGCTTGTTTAATAATGTCCCCCCTGAGCAGACACAGACTGTAAATTTATCTTCTGAGGAATTCAGAAGTTCAGCGGCCAGAACAAAGCCCAAATTGCTGAAGAGGGGCAGTGACAAGTATCTCTAATAGTTGCTCCCTGGACTGTTTCTTGAATTTAAACCAGTAGCTATCATCTTAAAATGTCAGAAGATGATTTAGTATTTCTCCTTAATATCAATATACTTGCCTATGGCACTGACACACTCCATTCACTTTTTAAAATATCATCCCTCCCTGGGAAATTTCAGAGACAGCTATAAAGAACACATTAAAATACACATACAATTTGTTCATATTAGACCTGTTGGGAAGAGAAACAAGTTCCGTAAAGCTATCTTTTGGTCAGGGCTAGGCTTTTTATAGCCATAAAGTGCCATCCTGACTTTCACAATGCAAACACTAAATACACTGATATTCCTGTGACTGACGTTTCTGCCTGTGTGAAGTATCCTCCTTGCCTCTGGAGCCCAGTCACAACACACAGCTCTGCTCTTCTGCAGTTTCCTGGAGCTTCTCAAACCACCTGCCTCCTGCTTCCCTGTGTTCCTCTTTCTCCCCTTGCTCTTTTTTTGTGGGGGGAGCACTGCTTTTTTTTCTCTTGTGCTGGCACCATTCATTCTGAACCTTTTGCTGTGTAACAGGCAGAAGCTGTGCAATGGGGCAGGAGGAAGAAGGACTAGCTGTGCTACTTACGGGAGAGAAAAACCAGCAGATAATAATAAATACTCTGGCCATAATCTCCATTTGGGGGAGGTGGTGGGGGGATGGAAATCAGACTAAAAAAATCAGAGTCCTTTAGGTTGCATCTAAAAACTGAGCTCTTCATACATTAGTTGCTGAAGTGGATGTTGTCGGCAGCTGATGGCAGAATGGCTCAGCCCAGCTATGTATGCATAATGCTTTTCTATGAGGTCATCTATTACATAGCAACAGCACGCCATGGTATTACAGACCAACACACTGGTGTAGCTTTGCTGGCAAAGCCTGACTTCGTACAGGTCCCACCTCAGGAACTGGCACAGCCCAGATCTAAATGGGAAACAGTCCAGCAGCGGCCCAGGAAATGCGGCACAGCCATGTCTGGCTGGGGTTAAAGGCTGGTGCCAAGTGTCGCACTATTTGAATAAATCCAAACCACTTGAGTAAAATGTGAAAATCCATTCTTTATTGAACTTTGCCCTCACCTCTCTTTCCTTTTTCCTCTTCCTTTCTTCTCATTGCTCTACTTCTGGATGTTTACTTCAGGAGCTGTTTCTTTCACCCTGGGCTCATCCTGTACAACACCCTGCCTCCCATCGAGTCTCCCCTCCATCTCCTTCCCTACTTTAGTCCTCCTGGTTTCTTTTTTGCCTTCCCTTGTCTCACTCTGTGTTTCAGCCTCTCTTTTCCTAAGCAAATTCCCTCACTCAGACTTTTTAGCTCCCTCTTTTTGAACCATCCCAGCTTCTACTTGTCGCCTTGATCTGCCCTGCAGCCACCAGCCCGTATAAGCTCCCCTCTCTTCACTGACCCAGAGCTCATTTTCCCTGCCTGGAACTTCTCACACGCTGCTGGTCCTTCCTTGTTGTTTCCACTAATTGATGCCATGTCCACATGGCACTCTGGAGGCATCAATACCGGTGCCACGGACGCTCTCAGACCATTTTAAGCATGCCAGGTCTGGCACAAAGCCAGCAGCGTGGCCCCAGGAGGACCAGGATTGGTGGTGCAGGTGGCTGGTGGCAGCTGAGCTTTCAGGTGAATGAGAAAAAAGATGTACTGGCTCCCAAATTTCAAGACCGAGTTTGCGGTTAGTCAGTGGAGCTGTGCTGGTGGTTCAAAGCCTCTAATCATTCTATGCTTTGTATATTGTAACTGCAGATAGTCCTTTATGTGTGGAAGGGTGACTTTGTTTAGCAAGCTACATTACACAATGATTTAGGTATATGTTGCTTTTATATTAATATTGTACTGTGTATCTTTCCCTCCTCACAACGTCTCTTTTCCTCCCAAATTATGGAAGCTTTTATTAGTTCTTTTTCCTATTTATAATGGTGTAATTATGGCAAAAATAGTGGAGCTACTAGCCAAAATGTTATTTTTGTTGGAGTTATTAAAGAGACAAATACTTAGATTTTAAAATATTTATGTTCAAAATAAAGGCATCACATCTGTATAAAACATCCATTTTTACCTCTATTTTCAAAAATCCAGATGCAGCTGTTTGTGAAACTTTTTCTAGAAGTTTCTAGTCTAGTAAACAAGAGATGCAAAAATATTAATGCTGAGAACACTAAACATCTTTTTCTAAATCTGCAGAATTAAGGCAATGCGAAGTGCAAGTTGCTCCCCCTCCTCCAAGCTTGCCTTGTAACCCTGAGCAGCCTTTCCCAGATGTGACTTTCAAACACCGTCGGTGAATTTATGCTGGGTGGAGCAGGACCCAAAAGCCTTTACTCCCCAGCGCAGCAGACTCAAACATTCATGTCCACATGGCCGAGCTGGAGCCACACACAGCCACCTTCCCTGGGGAGGCTGCTTCTTCTGTTGGCACCGGGGCACAATTTTGCCGTGCGGCTTGACTTTAAAAGCTTACTTAAAAATCTACAGAGATGGAAAACACTGAGTTGACACACTCAACCTGAGAGTGAGGGGTCTACCCAGCAGGGCCCTGCCAACACGGCTGTACCGGGTGGTGCAGACAAGTCACATCCCCATCAGACAGGCAGGCAGGGGTACAGGTGGGCACAGGGGTGGCACGGCCTCAGGACAGCCTGCATGCTGCTGTGAGGTGCAGTGGCCCCAGGGGACGGACAGACGTCTACTCTCAGATCTGGCTGTGCTGGTTGAAGGAGGCGCCTCCCCTGGCTGTGGGCTACTGCCAGCCCCAGCAGCCAGGCATGGCAGCTGGCACAGGGCTGGTTGGGATTTGGGGAGCTGGGGAGCACTCCCACAAGCTGTCCTACTGGCAGCTCCGTCAGGGCCACAGTGAAAGGTGCTCAAGGAGGGTGCTGGGCAGTCCCCAGGCTGCTTGGGAGCAGCTGAGCAAATCTCTAAGCCTTGGGGGTCCACCTGCCACCAGCCTCCTCTCAGCAGGAGAAGGGGAGCAAGCAAGACTTTTGCTTCCCTGAAATTCTCGTAGGATCCAGAGAGTGGCTCCATCGCCTCACAGGGCTGAGGGCTGTGGCTGGGAGATTACAAACACCAGCTCTTTCTGCTTTCTGTCCATGCAGAAATACCCTGGACTTCTGGCTTTGTAAGGAGCAAACTTCACCTTCCCTGTGCAGATCTGCAGGGAACCTGCCTGGCTGCAGGCAGCGCTGTGAGAACCTCACTCCTCCGGCAGCACCCTGACCTGCGGCTCCCTCGCTGCATGCTCGGGAGGGCTTTCCTACATGCTAGGGCATTTTGGACATCCATTTGTTTGTCTGGGGAAGGGAGATTGGTTGATTGATTGCTTTTCTTTCATCAAGCATAAGAGGAAGTAAAATATATATTTTTTTCTTTTCCCCTCAGAGATTATTTACAAGGCATTGTCTCTGATATTGCCAGCTGACATCTTTTGGCGTCACTACCACTCAGTGCACTGAAGATGCCTCAAGGTGTGTCAGTCGTGTTTCATGTCAGCATGCCTTGATGTATCTCTCTGGCTGGGAGTGAAAGGTACAGTTTCTAAATCTCCCGGTGACCCATTTTGCATGGATCACTGGTGCACTAGAATGTAGCTGCTCCTTCCCATCGTGTTAATGCAAGTTTGCCCACGTTCAAAGCAGCCTGTGCTCCACGTGCCACGCTGAGCACACGGGGAGAGCTCGCGCTTGAGTCTCTGCATGAAACAAGCACGGCTGTTCTGGGCGTGATATCTTCTATAGAAGTTACATACTTTAGGTTCTTTTGTTGCTGTATCACAGTCCTTTTATTTAAACCTTGTAAACTCTGCCTTGATAAACACAGGCAGACAGCTGGATTACGTTAATCTGAGGCTTGCAGTAAGCAAGCGCAGTGAATGCTCCCAGGCCGTGGAGGCAGCCTCTCCTCCTTGGCTCCCATGGTCCCCGTCAAGCTAAGCTGGGCAGTGATGCTCAGTGCGTCAGCAGGAAAAGGACCAAAGCTCCTGTGAGGGAACAGCTCAGCACCACCTACGGTCACAGGTTGCCTGCTGGAGTGCCCTTGAAGCCAGTCCTGGGGATGGTCCGCATTAATATTTGATTAATACTTCCAGTGCAACCCTGTGGCTCCCGGTGCTGTGCTGGCTGTGCACTGCTCTGTCTGCCTGTGTGTCAGACTGACGAGGAGGGTGGCGGGAAGGCAAACCCTCAGGGGCCCTTCTAGAAGGCCCTGAGGGCTCAGCTGTGATGGCAGATGGGACCCATGGGCAGCTCCAGCCCCAGGTGTGCTCAGGCTGCCGTCAAGGGCAATGCAAATGGGGTGCTCCTGCCTGCAGGGTGTCCTGGCCTTCAGAGCCCTTTCAAGACTGCCTGGCTGGGTTCAATGTAAACCTGGCCCTGATTTAGTCCAGGAGCTGGTTCTGCTGGGGTGAATCATTTAACCACACAAGCACCCCATGACTCTCTCTCAATTCCATGTTGTGGCCTCCTTTTCCCACTTCACAGTGGAAATGATGGCTTGATCCTGTCCTGGAGATGGATGGGCAGGGACCACAACAGAGAAATGCTAGGAAAGCAAGGAAGCCTTTGAGGGAATTTCAGCTACATGGGTGACAGAATGAATCTAAGTGAACAGGTCAAATCCTTCCTGTCTTCTTCTGTTATGCACCCATTATCCTCCAGTTTTATTTAATGGACAAGTGGGTCTTGCAATCAATGCTGCATGAAGAGGCATATGGCAGCTCATACCATCACGTCATGCTCTTGCCAGCCTACAACCATGATTCATATTTTCAAACTCCCATTTAAAAAATGAAAAATTACCTAACAGTTTTTCAGTAGTTCAGCTATGGGGAACTCGCATGTTTCTGAGTCTCATTTGCCTAGTTAAAAAACCTCACAAACTCTAGACACAAATATTTTAACAAAAAATTAGACTGAGATCCATTCTCACGGTGCTCTTCTTTGCTGGGGGCACATGCAGCTCCATTCCTTAAAACCACCCAGTAAATCCAAATGATCTGGGATTATGGTGCAGGAGTGAGGGCTGTAGGGCCCTCTCCGCCTTTGCTGAAGTCTAGCCCTACAGAGGCGGCGTTTGTTCACTTCAACAGGGTTTTCAACTGCGAAGTGAAGATACAGGCAGATGGACAAGTTACTGCAGAGAAAACAGGTGGTGTGAAAGCTCAGCATCTCAGCTACTGCCAAGAAACTGCTCTTATGTGTTCTTTAACCCTCTCACAAATGAAAATTCATTCCCTCTCCCACAAGTCAAAAGGGATGGCTTTGGCTACAATGTACCACCAGGTAAGAGTGCAGGTGGACACTCGCCACCCAAGTGCAGCCAGACTGTAGGCTGACGCTACCTTGTCCTGCAGTTAGTTGGTTGTCTCCCTAATCTCCGGGGCACCACAGCTTAATTTCCCTAAAAGCCCCACGGTGAAGTCCGGACTCAGGTGACAAAACGCCATGGGAGCTTCCCTGCTCGCTGGCCTTTGCCCCACAGACACTTGTAGGCAGCAATTTGGTTTGACTGAAATTCTTCGGGTTTCAGCAACAGGAAATTGCAGATGAGAGAATGTGCTGTAAAGTGCATTCACACAGTTTCAGTCGCAAGCTGTGAAAAGTAGCAGCTCTCAGAGCGCTCAGCTTTGACACTGTTTTTAATACTGTTTAATATAGTATCAAGATCAATGGAGGATCAGGACCTCGTTGTAGTAACAACCTCCCGGTGACTGCCAAGAACCCCCAATCCTACCGTCACACAGGTAGCTGTCAAAGCATCCCAGCAAATCTCCAAGCACATTGCAGTGTGCCAGTCACAATAAAGAGGGTTAGGAAGGTGACTTTTTTTGAAAACCTAGTTTTCAGGGGTCTCCTTTGCTAGGCAGCAGTAGAGGCACCCTGAAATGCTTCTTGTGGCAATGATAGGTGATGTTCAGTGGCCATGAGAGGAGAAATTGGGTTTTTGTCTGGTACGTTATTCCTTCTCAGGGACTGTCCTCATTTACCTGTGGGAAGGAGTAGAGGTGGGGACAAGACCCCATGCCCCAAAATCGTATGGGCTTTGTAAACTGCCTATAAGGACCTAACACCACTCTGGTTTCCACACTGCATCCTCTGGTAATTTAGACATGCTGTGAAAGTACAAAGGCTGGTCAAGGTGGTTGAATGAAGCCCCGGGACTCCCTGCAGCACTGGAGCCTGAAAATACGTTTCCCCTCAAAGCAGCCGGATCCCATGGCCAGGAGAGGGGTGGGTGCACGGCCAGAGGAGCAAGGCTGGCTGGTTTCTCCCTGCCATGGTGAGACAGGGACCCTCCCTGCTCCCTGGGGCCAACCGGCTCCATCCTGGGTGCAGACTGGTTTCAGTATGGGGCTCTCCATCTTGATCCAGTTTGGATGGGTCAAGACATGTTGAGACATGCTCTTTCAATATGCTGCATTTTATTAAAAACAAAGTAGCTGTGGGCCAGATTGTAAAACTAGGTGGGCCTCATTTGTCTGTCCCTACTGTAAGCCAATGAAACCTTCAACATACCCAAACTCTCACCTTTTTACCCATTTGAATGAAAAAGCATCACTAATAAAAGAAAATGACTCACCTAATGCTAAACCTGAGCTCTGTAGATCAGCTTTGATCAAATTCACTGACATTTGGGTAACCGCATTATTATAAGTAAAACATCTTNCTCATTCTTTAAACTTTGCTTTGATCACTGTGCATATCCTTTTCAGCAGAAATTTGTCCACAGAGGGTGAATTTTTTTCATTTGTTTTTCATATGGATTCTCTTTCCTTTGTTCACATTTTAAATCAGTGAAGCTACCCTTCGAGCTAACCCTTATAATAAAAATGCAGCTACTGTGTGGCTTTTAACAACTCATTTAACCCATCTGTGTCTCACTATTCTTGTTAGCAACCCAAGGAAACTAACACTTATTTATGCAATGAGGCTCATCGTGTGGCTTAATTAGATTTTTTTTTTTGGTAGGATAAAGTAAACATTTCAGAAGGGAAGAGCAGGGAAATGGTAGTCTCTGTTATGGTGGTCTAACACCACCAATTTGTAATATGTTACAACAGTAGTATTACAAAACGCTGCGTAAAAGAATATTTCTTTCAGAAAGCACTTTTGAATTAGTCCAAGTGCTCCAGTTTCTAAGTAAGAGTCACAATCCTAAACGATTAAAATAAATAAATGGAAGCATGAACGTGTCAGGAAAATTACAAATGAAAAGACTGAAATAACTGGAGCCGGAAGGGCAAAAATTCTCTTCAGTATAACTATGTGTCTGTGTATGAAGCTCAGATTTAAATGCTGAGGAGGGTAACGTTTGACTTTTCTTTTTCTATAGAAAAAAATTTGCACATCTATGATGCAATAAAATTTAGTTTAGCGTTAGAAAAATGCATCCAGAACCAGTTTTCCCCTTTCAAACAAGCAGGAAGACTATTTAAGTTTTAATTTGCTAATTATCTTTTACAGTAATTTGACCATCCAGCTGGGGAAGGTAGATGCCAATCATTCACTCCCAAAGTGGGTGGCTATCAGGCTCTAAGTCAAGATAATACTTATTAGTGGTTTTTCTACAGCGTGGGCAGAAATCTTGTAGCTTCTAACAGAGGTAGATTAACTGCAAATAATCGTCCGAACTTTGAAGTCCGAAGCTGTGGCAACTTATTATAGAAACGTATTCTAGAAAAACGTGAATGCATTCAAATAGCCTCTGCTGGTGAAGTCGTTCCCCCGTCTTGTACCAAAGTGCAGTCTTTAAGTCTTGTAGGACCGCCTGTGCGGCCATTTTGCAGCCACGGATGCGTGTCATCCGACAGAACGAGCCCTTAAACTCTGTACGCCTTCTGTCACGAATAAAACTATGAGCACGCACATTTGCAAAGATCAGGCCCTGCAAACATTAGCTCCACATCAAGCTTCTTAGGGATGGCTTGTTTTCCCAAAACACTTTAGGCTAAGGATCCCTATTAATATAAATCTGCTTTACATAGGAGATAGTAATTTTTTAACGCAGACATTCTCTAATATTTTCATGCTGTGGCTCATACCTTAATAGACAGCAGTTGCAATGCAGATCTAGCCATGCAGCCCACAGTTGCACAACATATTTGTGGTAATGAGAACCCTTGCCAACATGGAAAATTAATATTAAGAAAATTAATGTAAGTGAAATCTTTAATGGCCTTTTGTCTGTGTCTAATACAATTTAACAGTTAGCAGAAGGATGGGATTTAGTACCAGGTGAGTAGCCAACTCTTCAGAAATCATGCTTTGTCGACCACATTTTAAGATCTGCTGTTTTGACGTAGTGCGTCAGGAGGAATATCTGCTTCATAAACAATAGCATGAAACATCTCACTCAGGATCCTGCCTGGCAATCTCAGCTGTCAGAACCTCGCCCACATGAAAATGTCTCTTGGCACAAATGCTTTTTGTGTTGGTGCCCTTTCTGCCCAGGGAAGTGTTTAGAAAACTCGGAAATTTCAGCAAGGCAGGAGAGCAGATTCCTACTCAAACCCACCTACCGGTGTCAAGGTGAAAAAAAATGTTATCTTTTCTTTAACAGCGTCTGTCAAGTCCTCTGGCAAAACAGAAGCAGCAGTTATCCCAATAAGAAAGTCTGTTCCATTTATTTATTGTGTTTTGAAGAAGTTAAGTGCCATAGCACCAGGGCAGCGTGCAGACACGCTTCGGCACAACGAGGGAAGAAATCCTGGCTGGGGAGCCACCTTCTCTGCCTCTCACCCCAGGCTCTGGCACCCACTGCCCCCCAGCAGACAACTGCCACCCCATCACAGAACGCCGATGGTGATATCGGCTTTTGTTTGAGGTGATCTGTGAAATGCAGAGTGGTTTAGACATTAGGGTCTTTTTTTTGGTCTGTTGCTTGGATTTATCCTGAATCATATATGAAGGAATTCTGGCGTATTTTTCCCTTTTTTGCTGCTAGGATGGTAGGTACCACCCCCTTTATTTCCTGGGGATTGTGGATATTAGAGATGATAGAAGCAGAAGATATTGGACACGACATGACAGAAATCAAGGGGGCAAAGAATTCTTAGAAGAAAAGCAACTTTTTTCAACTTAGCTTGAAATTGTTTCGTTTTGTTTAGCTCATACCTAAATTCCTTGAAAACAATACTTAGAGGGAGGGATTTCTTGGTAAACGTTGTGTATTGTCTGCTATTTTTCAAGGGTTGGGCAAACTCGTAACAGCCGTCTGAGTCGACCCTGAGAGACACCAATTGAGAGAGGAAGATTTATATTTGATTGATAAGAAACGTGTGTATGTGTGTGCAAATAAAAAGAGCAGCAGCTCCGATACCCTTATCTCTTTTCCTTTTTGCACACCAGATCCGCTTTAGTATCCTACCAGTCCTGCAGCTGCTGCTCTCAAGCAGGTCTCCTCGACATCAGCCGTGGTTGCTGATCTGCCCTGGCTACGGAATCAGGCCCCATCTTTGTGAATCCCTTCCCTTCACCCTTTCATTCCCACAGCCCAAAGGAAGTAGAAACTGAAATGCAATTGTTTTCTTCACTTGCTCAAAAGAAAGCTGGAACAGATACCAGAAATCCTCTGAAAATGGAAGATAATAATTATTTTCTAAACCACTGTGTTTTTTTGTTTTGTTTTGTTTCTGGTTTTTAGAAAATCTCTGCTGGTCATCCTTTCGTTACTGAGAGTGCATGTAGACACAGAAGACAAGGCTTGTTTTGTCACAGAACAGACTATCTTCCTGGAAATTCCAATGGACACATCAAGAAATGCTGTTAAGATGAAGGATCTTTCAGGATTTGGATAGCTAGTTTTTACCCAGATCAGAAATCATTTATTCTCCATTACTAATTCAGAAAATCTTTAAACCAGATTGATTAGCAATGTGTCAGTATACATCATCATCTCAAATATTGGCAGTAGCTTGATCACATTGTTCAGAAACAATATATTTATAAAACATTCTTATAAAACAAATATTGGTGTGCATTCTGTGCCGTGCATGCCCATCTCATTTATTTACATCCACAAATATTTAAGACAACTTTGTTTAACAGCGAATGGATGATTACTTCATGATTAGTTCATGTATGAAAATAAACAGAGTAATGCAAAATACTATGACTTTTTTCCCCCCTGGAAGACTGATATAACTAAAACCAGCTTTTGTTGGTTCTCTCTGTTTTTTCTGTAGAGCAAATAACACATTCGTATATTTGAACACATATACAAAAACCCCCAAATACATACGATGTTTTGTGACTAAAACAATTGCATTTGTCATCAGAAATAGCAAAATGTGGTGGTGATCCAATCGCTTTGCAGTTTTCTGTTACATAATTGCAGTAAAGAAATATTAAAATAATGTAATTGTACTCACCATACTACAGTAGAATGTTTTCTGTCTAGATTTTGAGGTCTATACTCATCCCCACTAGAAACCACTATTTTGCCTTGCTTTACCATGTTCCATTCTTGTCAGAAAATTACTGCTTATATTCTCATAAAACATTCGGTAGACCAATAAAGATAAAAAATACACGAAGAATAGATGAAAAAAGCTTATATGAAACAATGCATATCAAAGAGGCTCCACTTTCCCTTTTCTACCTCTGGCCATATCTCTTAACGTTAACCAGATTATTACTACATCGTTGCTAGTAGCCACAAACGGCTCACACTAATTAATTTCTTCTCATTCAAAATTATTTTTCATCAAATATTTAATACGCTACTAAACATTTTAAAAAGTGGATATAGTAGAACATTTGAACTTTTAGTTCTTGTTAGGTGGACCCAAAACCAAAAACACATCAAAAGAGAGGAAAATCTACAATTTCAATTAATCTTAACCAGAAGTTCAGGCAATGAGAATATCGAAGAGACTTTGTAATACCTAATATTCCCTGAAAATGTTTAAAATCCACATGTGAATATAAAATAACTTCTTGCTTGACTTCGTTGACCCAGACTTGTCAGTGGAATAAAAAGTTCAGTAATTCCTGAAAGTAGCAAAGTGTGATTTGCTCTGATTTCAGCTTAAATTATCTATTTATCTATATCTGCCTTTTCTCTCTTTCAGAAAGCAGAGAGGATTTGTTCCTTCATGGTCTTTAAAAACACTGTCTTATTTTCATTAAGCTAAGCCCACTGCTGATGTAATTCTTGCATTACAAAGGTCTTAATTTAAACCATGACATAAATGCTTTTCATCAGTTGATTTTTTTGTTCTTTGTGCCAAATTTCTTGCATTTTTAAAATAAAGAATATGGTGTATAATAACTGCTGCGGGACAGGCTGCTTTATTCTTCAATATGAAAGACAAATGGGGTGTGACATGCATACGTTTCAACATGCAGCACTTACTTCTTCAGGACCTTTACTTTTTCCACTGTTTTCTCAGTAGACTATTTCACTTCCTTTGAATCAGGCCTAACGATAACACTGGATGCGAAGCACGGAGCTCGGCGCTGAGCACAATGACGGGACCAAGAGGTGAAAAGTGCTTCTAATCTCTCTCTTCTCTCTCCCTCCCTCTCCTGCTCCCGCTCCTTCCTCCCTCTCCTTCCTTCCCCCCTCCACTCAAAGATTTGGGGTCTGCAGATGATAATTTACAGAGCGTTTTGGAAGAAGGGTGGGGATGCATTCCTAACACCCCAAATCCTGGTTCGCATTACACATTAGGGATTTCAAAGCACACCAAGATTTAATCATAATCAGAAAGTAGAGAAATCGTTTCTACAACATTCTGCAGCATTGAGTGCTTTTTTTTTATTTTTCTTTTTTCTTCCCCCCCCCCTCCCCCTTTGGTATCACTGTAACTAATATAGCAAAATTGTATCATCATCGTGTCATACTATCATTGCAATGATCAACGAGTTCTGCTAATGCACCTGGGAAAACTGCAGAACTTGTTTAGTTTGGGTATTATTTCGAGTTTAGGAGCTTGGTTAATTTTCAGACGTAGTCAAAATACACCAGCTGTTTCTCTACTTAAATGTGAAACTAGAGAAGATAGTTTTCTTCCTTAACATAACTAGAAACAAATCAAGATTGAAGTAGGAATGATACAAATGTTTTATTTAAGCGGAAGTTTCAATGTGATCTACAATAAGACCAAAGAACACTGTTCATTGATCCCCACAAGATAATATTGTCAGATACAGAACAGATTTTGAAAATCTCAGATGAATTTGTAGAAAGAATAAAATATTTTCATTAACTCTGCATCTACAGCATTTTAGAAGATGTTGACCTGATGCTTCTATACTTACCCTGGCTTTATATTTTGTCCTTAAACAAATGCTGCTTAAAATTGCCGAAGACAGGACATAGTGATAGACTGACCTTTAGTCTGCAAACTTTCTTGTACTACTCAAGACATTAAATGAAATGGAAAAGGTATGTGTTTGTTTGGGTTTTTTTTTCAGATTAACTACTTGTAATTAATTCATTTAACTTGATGTAAAGTAATTTAAATAGATTAATTTTATTTCCTGAATACTTGACACATCAATAAAATTGAAACTGGGGAAATAAATATTTTTGCTATTAAATACTTAGGACTACAATATGTTGCGTATTTTGAAATTGCATACTATATCCATAAGGTTGGATGTTATTTGGCTTGTTGTTTTATCTTTTCTCCTTTATTCACATTATTGTCTGTACAAAATCCTTTTGAGTGAACCTGAGCAGAAGAGGAGAGCAGGGCTATTTTTTCAGGGTGTGTTCATCTTTACATTTTTTAAACATATTTTGATAGATTTATATCATGGCTGAAGTTATTCACTCTGGGACAAAACTTGGCATCAAAACTTTAAAAACTTTTAAATACAAACACATTTTTCTTTTGATTTTTTTTTTTAAATAAGATTTAAAAATCAGTCGGCATGTTCTTAGAGGCAAAGGTTTAAGTCCTGATCCATTTGAAGTCAATGGGATTTTTGCCATTGACTTCAGTGGAGCCAGGACTTCCTTCAATGATGGAAAACAATTAAATTTAGTATTTTCAGATGGAAAATTTGTGCTTGTATAAATTGAGATTGTCTCTTTTTTGAGGGGTTACATATTGTATAATCCATAGCGTGAACTCATCTCTGGATATCTTTCTGTTAAGTGACTATATTTTTTTCATTAAGATAAGTAACAGTTCAACATATGTGGTTACTTAAGAAATTCCTCAGGATCTTTAGTGGAGTCTTTTGGGATAAGATGTAAAAGCAGCCGTTGTCATTCATGACAAAGATCCCACATAATTTTTCCAAAGAGTTCTGCGTGCCAACGAGAGTGGATAAGCACGGGTGATTGCATTTTGCCCATGCACTTTCCATCTGAGGTTTGGATCTGAGGTGGGACTTTTGCCTTTTCTTCCCTCAGCTGCTATCGGGTATCGCTTTGCATTTAGTAACTTGCACTTCTAGCCAGGCCAGGAGAGACCATGAACTTAATTAACTTGCTTTGCTTCACAGAAAGACGATGTTATCATTGGCAAAATCCTGCTCGCCTTAATCAATGGACAAAACCCGATTCCCGGAGAAGTTGTTACGGACTGCTTGCGCGGGGTACCTGCAGGATGAGATCTGAGATTCAGCCTCTATCTCTCCCAGACAACGTTTTTTGAAAGAGATTTTTCATCTCATAAACCTGTTCTCCTTTTTCCCCTGGCTGTACATCTCCAGTTGAGTTCAACTATTAGTGATACTAAAGCTACACAAGGTAGATGACACAATTTCTGTGTGAGAGATGAGTAGTGCAAGCAGATCTACCCCAAACTCCCTACCTTAAATCCTCTGCCCCACAATTCTCCTTTCCCTGGGGCTTTAACCCCGCACATGGGGCTTTTTTGCTGAGCAAGGCTGCTGTAGAAAGGGCAGCTCTTTCGCCATGCCCGCATGGTGGGATGGTGTCCAGCTCTGCCAGTTAGGACCAGTATACCTGCAAGTGTTCCAGGACATTAGAAACTGGACCAGCTGTATTGTCACAGTCTGTTCTGAGAGGTGTGGCAGCATTTAAGATCTTTTGGGGTGTTTCCCTTGGATGTGAGATTGATGGTAATTCTCTGGTGCAATGCTGTTTATTTACAAAGAATAAACAGAGTCAGCAGGAGCACGCAACGTCTTTGCCCAGAATCCCTGGCCATCCCTTCCAGAGAGTTTTCTGCTGAAAGGCAGCTCTGCTTTCTGCTTTCCTCCCTGCCTCTGCAGCCATTTGTCTTCCATGGCTGCCGTCTGTCCTAACCTACAGATTTTGTGGACCTTTCTCTCTGTTGCCTGTACGTCTCATGTCACCTGCACCAAGGCAGACAGAGATCCCACACACTGCAGGTGCACAGGCCATGCAGCTTGGGGAGACCAGAGCTTCCACGTGTCTCCCTCCTCCACAAAAATGCTGTGAGCCTAAACAAACTGGGTCAGCAGCACCGTGTTATGGTCATGCCCTCCCATCCTGGGCACAGGTATGACAGAGCTGCCTTGGCAGCCTGTCCTTCTCAAACGCTCAGCAGAAAGCTGAGTGACAAGTGTCACCCAGCTGTCCAAGTAAATATCTCTTTCTGCTAGAAACACACGTACCATGGCCTTTTGAGCTCAAGTGTGTATCCTACTCTGCTTGTGATGAACAGACACTATCGCAAAGGGTGGAAAATGCAGGTGCTGACAGTAAGCACCGAGGCGAGGCTGAACAGCAAGCCGGAGTCAGCTAAAGTCAGCGATTGCTCTGCGAGCAAACATAGAAACGGAGCCAAGAGAGTGAAATGCTCGGCTTTTATTCCTTCTTCCGTGTATAAAGTTCTCTCTCACCAAATGCTCTCTGCAAATGGAGTCCCTGTACGCCTTGGCCACTCTCTCTATGTAAATGTTCTGTTGCAGTGTGTAGCTGCCTCCACATGTACACATTAATCATTATATTCCTTTCATCCTTTTTTGGGGGAATGTTACAAGTTACTATTATCAATAGTTTGCACTGTTAACACTCTATTATACCCCTACAAAACCTAATAGTCATTTCAAGTTTATAATATACAGCTTTACACCCCTGATCTGAACATATGTGTGTGACCCAACACCATTTTTTTTTGCTGTCTAGATGGAGCATTTTCTAAGACTTTTAAAGTTTGTTGTTGGGGTTTTGTTTGTTTGTTTGTTTGACATCAGCATGCTGTACAAAGCCTAACTTAGATCCCACAGCAGCTAGATGTTGCAGGGACTGCCAGGCAGCCCTGTGGCTATAGGATATTGCCTTGTGCTGCTGTTTTTGTGATACAGCATTAATATTACCTATTTTTTCATCTGCATAGTCGTTCCACACTTGCTTTGGCAGAAGGCTATCTTCTGACCTTCTGTCTCCAGAGTTATGATCTGTTATGTTGTGGCTATGACGAAATAAAACTGTTTGATGTATGTCCAGTTTCAGTTAAATATATAAGGTGTTCCACAGTGTGATGAGGACTTGTAATTTCAATTTCTTTAGCTTTTAATGTATGCAGAAACAACATGCTTCTGCGTGGTTCACCTGTTTTTGTTTTTTTAATACTGTAACCTTTTAAATTTGTTGTTCAGAATAAACACTGGCCTCTGTATATCCATCCTTTTCTCCATCTGGTATTCTGAGACTGCAAGCAGTAGTTAAGGTGGGGCTATAGACTTCAAAGATACTTGTATGTCTTGAAACTAAGCACTGGACTAAACCCCCTTTAATGCTTCTGTGGGAAAGTGTCTCCATATGTCATCCCCTGTATTTTCTTTGCTATTTAAAGTATTGCTTAATAGTACACTAAGCTGGTGGAAAACTATTTGCTTTGTCGGGTTAGTTCTACTCTGGCTTAGTTCAGGGCTGGGTAAGCACCAGAGCTGACGCAGGGGAGCGAATGGGACTGGGAGCAGCTCGGGTGGGAGGAAGAGGTACTGGGGCACCTGGCAGGCAACGGGGCTTCCATTGCTGGGAAGCGGTTGTCAGCCCAGCTGAGGCAAGAAGGCTTTGGCTGTCTGGGAGGTGTTGAGGTAGAGATGTAGCTGGACTCACACTTCATCAGTTGCACAAACTCCCTGTGAGTGAGTGAGGTCTGTATTTAGGAAGTATTTTCAGACCTCTCCTACCCCCATCTCCTTAGCTTGAGTCCTACTCCTTTTGGATTGTTTTTCCCAACTTCATGCTTTTTCTCTCTTCTCTCCAGTAATTAGACCCTTTTGCTTCAATCCTGTCCTCTCATTTCTTGTCTTTCTTGTATCTTCTTGTGGTTCTGTCATGCATGTAATCACTTTTTTTCGCAAGTCCCCTGGAAACTCCTTCTTATGCTCCCCTATTGATTTTCTTCCAGGTTTTTACTTCAGGCTCTTTTAGGTTTTTACTTCAATCTGCTTCCCTGGTTTCTCTACACTTCATCTCTGGGCCACCTTCTCCAGAAACAGAAATGTAGAAGTCGCTATTGCACTAGCTATTCACAGACCTACTGTGCATCTCCTGCTTTGTTCTCCTGCCTTTCACTTCCATTGCCTGCTTTCAAACATAAAAAGCCCATTTCAAACATAAAAAGCCAGGAACTCAGAAGTTGCAAGACCAGAAAGACAGTCATTCTTTCAGTCCAGTCATTTCTCTGGACTTTTAATTCAACTTCCTTTAGAACCTTGATTTTTGAAATTTGGGTTTATTGTTCTCCCTCATTTATACCAACAGGTCAAATGTCTCCTAAGACTTTGTCCTTCTTACAGCCGTTATTTCTTTTTCACTCCAGCACATGGTAACATCTGTTGTGTCTTTCCAGATTTTGCAGCTTTGGAGAGGCAGCATCCGACAAATTCCCTCTCAGCCGTTTTTTGACACCATTTGGGCTGCTGCACTTTCTTGGCCGCTGACCTACTCCCACAAGACACCTCAAGCAAGAAATCTCATTGAGAAGTGGGTCCTTCAAAAGGAATGTGGCAAGACTGACAAGACTGTCTTTCAATTCATGGTCTAGTTATCACTAGATTAACAATTTCACCTGTGTTGCAGTGGTCAGGAACCCTACTCCTGCACTAGGACTGCTTTTGTACAAGAGGTGGTTACACTGGTGGAAGTCTTTGAGGACAAATTGTTCAGTTCAGTCCTAAATCTCTCCTTTCACCTTCCTGCAAGATGTGATCAGGGTGCACAAGGCTGTTAGCATGAACGCATTTGGGATAACCCTGCCTGCATGTTGCACAGTTACATTCTTTATGTCAGTGGCTGCACTCAACCTTACGTGCAATTTTTTATTACAGTATCTCAGGAGAAAAGGTTAGAATCCTTCAAATACAATGTTTTCATGGGAATAAAGGTGATTTTTCAAAGGTGACTTAAATAGAAGGTAGAAAATTTCAAGGCTTCTGCTAGTGTTTAACTGCAATATGGGATTGATTTGGAGGATATGCTATCAAATGACCTCCAGTCCTAAAGCACGCACATATGTGTGTGGCCAGCAGGTACAGTTATTCTGAGTGTTTTTTCTACATCTTCCTCGTCATGAACCATGCATGACTCAAGCTTGCCATACATAAAAACCGTTTTTTTCTCTCTCCTAGTTATTTGTAATATAAAATACGTATTATAATGTATTTTTAATATAAAAATATATTTTTTCCAAAGACCTACATTTATGTAAAAAGACTTTTGACCATACAGAAACTGAGTCCCCACTACCTTTTATCCGAAGGATCTCATGGCATTTGAGTCTGAAAAAAAATCAGGTCTCGCACCTCCTCATGAGGCAGCCTAGTACTGCAAAATGATAACTGGTTTGCATTTGGGAAGGCTGAAGAAGAAGGAATTTGAGCAGCCTAACTCTGTACATTCAGAAAATGTACAGTTACCAGAAAAATGCTGGTCCATAAATTGAAACTTTTCAGAGAAATCAAATTGTACTCCCTTTGTTGGAAGTACAACTTTCTTTCTAGCCAAAAGAATGAGCACAGCTGGTCCCTCTACATTCAGTTTTCTGGGTTTGAAAATTTAAATAGAAGAGAAAGTATCTCTCTGACTCTTCTGTCGAGGGACCCGTTTTCCTGCACTAATTTGAGCAGGGCTGTACCCTTTTAAGTGAGGATAGCACTTGGCTTGACCCTGTGTTTGTGCTTATATTATTGCCCCTATTCACAGAGTGGAAACCTGCTGGATTTTTTCCATTAGAAGGAGAAATTGATGATAGGAGTCAGGAATGCCTTTGGTTTATTTACAAAACGTGTACTCAAAATCTTGTTTCTCTGAATGCAGTAGAAACAAACAACAGGCACTTTCCTTACTCAAAGTTTCCAAGCTTGCTTCTGTAGCACGGCTGTTCCATGCAGAGCCGCGCCGCTCTGCTTTGGGCCCCTCGGCTTCTCTGGCTCCTGTTTCCCATGGACAATAAAACACGCACACGCACCCCCACCCATCTAACCAGCTGGCTACCTAACCCACACGTGCCACAGTGGATTCTGGTCGAGCTCAGCCTATTTCTGATTGGGCTCTGGCGTGATTTGGGTGGCATCCTCCATTGTCTCCAGCCTCCTAGTCTTGAAGGAACTAAATTGCTCTTTTCATGTAGCACAAAGGACAGACACCTGCATTAGCTTTTTTGAGGTATGTGACTGTAAAATAAAAAAAATCCACTGCCATGAGAATTCCTTATAGATACAACCCGCACATACAGATGCACGCACACATGTGTATCCACACACATAGCCTCTGAGCTTTTGGAACAGCGGAGTAACTTGTAGTATAACAGAATTACAAAATTGTTTCATAGTTTTTTAAATAATTTATAATTCTCGGTTCCTTTATTGTAGGCAAGCTTTCACACTAGTTTTACAACAGCACAGCTTATCTCAGATTTGTGGCATGAGCTTTTGTCAAAGGAAAATAAATAAATGACAGCAAAAAATCTTGACAATTAAGTATCATTTCTGAATGTCTGCAACAAGACAATGTTCTCACATTTCAAAAAAGTGCTAATTTTTATGGTATTTGAGCGAGTATTTTTTGGCTCTGCTAATCACATTTTGATAGGAAATTGCAGTGTATAATGTCAGAAAGAGATTTTTCCCCCTGTGAAAAAAATTTCCCAAGCATTTCAAACTAAAAAGGTAAAGACTAAGGGCAGGCATAGTTACACTGCGCTGGATTTCTCAGCTCACAGTCTTAAAGCTCTTTTCCACCTCGAGTAATATTTACTTGTAGCAAAGAACGTGGGAATAGTTTTAATTGCAAGTGAAGCTAAAAGCAGTTTCTCATCAGATACCACTGTGCAAAAACCGGAGAGCCTACGGCAGCAAAGTGTTCTCACGGAGTTGTAGCTTTGCAATGTTTCTATGCTTTCTTCCCAGAACAAACTGCTTATAGCTTTAAGTGCAGAAAGCTTCGCTTTTTTTCTGCTCTCTATAATTCCCTGATCTCTGTAATTTAGGTATTTTCATATGGAAGACTGATCAGATTAATTCCATGCCAGGCACATATACACTATTCTAAAACAATTTAAAATCTATCAGTACAGTATGATAAGCATTGCATATATCACATTTACATCAAATAAGAGAATAGTTAATAGTTTATGAAACAGAGTCTTTGAACCTGATGTTGGGTCAATAAGAAAGATAAATTTTCAGTGATTTTTTTCATATGTTTATTGGGTGCACACATTGCTTGTATTTGTCAATAGCATTGAAAGCTATGTCTAGATAGGACAAAATAAACATTTTAAAACATGAACAGACGGCATTAGTAGCAGTGGAATGCATCTAGTTAACTAAAGACATTGTCCTCAGGCACTAAAGAGATCATAATTACAGTTGCAACTCCACCTTCTGGCTTATTTTGCTCTGAGGAGTCCAAGAGTTTGGATTCGTTATTTTGAATAAATGTGGATACTTCCTTCAGGGTCTGAAAAAGGAAAAATTGACAGCTACATTCCAAAGAAAGCTTAGCTGGATGGAAAATGACTGTTTGCAATACTAATGTGCTCTTTGTTTAGTGGTGAAAATCAGTATCATCTCTTTAAAAGTGTGTAACTAGGACAAATATTGGATATGAGACCAAAGAGTTGTCTTCACTTCATGAGTTAAAGATTTCCATATGAAAACAAGCATATATGTGTGAAATCTTTTTTTGAACAACCTTCAATAAATTAGTGGGAAAAATACAGTGGAAAGCTCTTCTAGCGAGTGGCTTTTGGGCTACTTCAAAGAAGCATTCTGGGAACACTAAGATCGATGAATCAGATGGAGATAGATGGAGAGTGAAAAAACAGCTACATCCTTGACTATTTTGTTCTGTGATATCGAAGAGGCTGAAGTTTCCCATAGTTCTCTCCTTATTTGTAAAGCTAGGGTACTGCCACAGACACTCTTCTATACTAAAGACAGTATTTTTACTCTTCACCGCGCCTATATGCAACAATTAATTTTCTGTTTACCCTCAGTGGCTTCAGAGCAACAGTCAAACTCTTACGTTCTCGGTCAGAAGAATTTTAAGCATGCAGCTCTCTTTTCGAAAAGGAATTATACACAGATTTGGTTATAAACACCTTTCTGTATCCTTAGAAATCAATGGGGACTGAGTCAGACATGGGATTTAATGGAAAAAGTTATAACCCCATGTAAAGAGAAGCACCAGCAGTGGAACAGTGATAAATGAAGCGGTTCAGGCTCCCTGGCATGTTGATTCTGTGGAGTACTGAAACAGTTTCCATATCATATTTGGCCTCATGAATGTTCAGTGGTAGAGGCCAAACCCCATCCTCACTCCAATTTCTGCAGTTCCCTTCAACCACGTTGCAGCTTTCATCTGTTTTCTTGCATCAGACTCTTTCATTGGAGTTCAGCAGTGCCAAGCATCTTGAAGTTGTATTACAAAGAATGTTTCAAGCACAAACCTCTCAGCCTCATCACTGAAGACAAGCGCCTTTGCCCAAGTGCAGAAAGGGTTGCTTTGCCCGAAATCCAAGGAAAAACAGGCAGGTTTGCACCACTTTGAACTGAGATCTTGGCCTTTAAAGTTATGGCATAAATATAAGTGTTGACCAGGAGTAGCGTTTGGACTTTGGGAGGGGAACCAGTGTCAGTAAGAATCTGCAAAATGTTTCCAGGTGAAGTGCGTCCCCTGACTGGCCTGTCTGCAGGATGGGAAAAACAGCATCTTAATTTTCTCAATGACAACCCACATTCACAGACTGAAGTTATAGCTGGTCTGATCAGTGCCTTGGTCTGATCACTGTTTCCACCCGTTCCCTTCCCAGGGTGTCAACCCTTTCTCCCTTCCTTCTGAGCAGAAATGAATGGGAGAGTAGGAAAGCTTTTGCTAGTCTCAGCTCAGGGCTGGCTGGGATACCAATGGGTTAACCAAAGAATCAAGACCTCCCTGGCAGAGAATGGACTAACAACAAAAAAATGCTGTGAGGAGCAAATGCAAAAAAAGGGCAGGAATGAGAGGGTTGAGGGCTCTCAAGTAGATCAGGAAGGTATCAGAGGACCACACTGAACAGAGGACTCCCAAAAATGCCCACCAGGCTGAAAGTATCTGCATCATCACTCAGTCCTCCATGTTTCCTTAGCTAGACTGCTACACCTTGACAAAAAGCCTCTCCTGCCATCATCCCCACACTCCTCTACCTCACGGCACCAGACAGCACGTGTGTGCCCAAGGGACATCCCCTCTGCTCCTGTCCTGCTTCCCTGGCAAGGTGCCTGGTTTGGCTCCAGGGAGGGCTCCTTTCCTCTCCATCCCAGCCCCAGGGCAGCTTGTGTCTAAAAATGACCCGGGCTGAAAGCAAGAGAAGATATGTTTTCACAATGCTACTGTGTTATAAATCCTAGTGTAGACAAGCCAATGCAGGAACACTGCCCTGCCAGCACTGGGACATTTAGAGGGACATGGATTGGCTTTTGGGGTGCTCAAGCACATTCCGAGCTGAAATCTCTTCTAAGAGAAGCTTCAGGCTAGAGATGGGAGTGGGTGGAAGAGGGAAAGAGGGAAGTCTAGGAGAAAAAGCAGCTGATGGCCAATAGAGAGGAAATGAAGAAGGTATTGTCTCTTTCTCTACTGAGAACGGGACAGTTTCATTTGAAGAAGAAACATCCGAGAAATAATTTTAAAATACTGTCTTAAAACAGCTAGGACTAGCAGACATCAGTCAGGGGAAATCTGTCTGTAAGTTCCAGGCACTGGAACTGTATTTCTATTGTGTTTGAACCAATTCAGTCAACCCCACTTAATTTCCATTGTTGAGGGAGTCTAAAAGAGAGAGGAAAGAAAGAAAAAAACAAAGTCTACTGGAAAGATATGCTGAGAAAGAAAAGAATATTTTGTGAGGGGGAAAAATGTGGAGAATTGACAGGAAGAACAGAAAATGTAGCTAGTGAAGTAATTTTTTTAAAGTTATTTTTCTGTAGAGAATTTGACTTCAGACTATTGTAACCATCCACCTGTATAGTAACCGTAAAATACACACTGGACATAACAAGCTAATGTCCTGACTTATACTTTGCGTCACCCCTATGGGGAAAATGCCACAAGAGAAATTTATCTGACATGTTGCCATATCTCTTTGCATTTTAAACCTGTCCAAAATGGAAAAGTGAAGCAGTTTGTTTGAGTTGCAGAAGGGGTTTTGGCTTACTCCCCATGAAAATATGATTATAAATTCCTCCTGCATTTACTGTTGGCATATTATAAACAGTTGAGTCCACTGATTACTGGGTTATATAAGAATTCTTGTGTTATTTGAGACTTAATACATCAGGCTCTGCGTAAAAGTGACATACCTATTTTTTAACATCTAAAATCCAAACTAAAAGGAACTTTTTCTTTTCTGTGGGATTTTTATTGCTGGCTGGGGGAGGAGGAAAGAAAACTGTGGGAGTTCTTGCCTCATACTCCCAAGCTGATTGCTTTCCGTGCAATTTTTACCCATTTGCAGCTGGGCTGTGAGTATTCCTGCTCTGTGACAGTGATGTCCCCATCCAGATATTCAAAAATGTCAATGTCCTTATTTAAACTTCTAGGGTTCAGCCTCTGCATTTGATTCAAGATTTTGAAAGTCTTGGCATCTATCCTGATGCTTCTTGATGAATTCTAGGGCATGAAAGAAATGGCGTTTTGACCATCCCATGTTACCTTAGTTGTGGCATGCCACATTATCTGTTACAGATGGGAAAAAAACATGTGAATGAATGTAATCCATTTATTGGTTTATGGTCACAAAGTCCTCAAGGGAGTGTTCCAAATCCAGAATGCTGGATTTGGTATTTCAGTGAGTTAGCAGAAAGACATAGCTCTCTATTAACTACATGTCCAGCAGTGCTTAAATTTTTGTTAAAGTCATCAAAGGTGCAGAGCAGTCACATACAAAAGTAGTCTTATCAGACATCTCTACAAAAAATGGGGGTTTTTTTTTGAAAAAGCTTTCTGAGATCTTCAAAGTGCATCTATAGAAGAGATTATCTGTAGAAGCATGACCAAGCTGAAGAACACATTTTTGAAAAACTATACTATCCCATACTATGGACCACATAGTTCTATGCATTCTATTGCATTCTATCAGGGTTCTATAGAATTTTTCATATTCTGATGTATTCTTACAAACTCTATGGTTTTGCCTACTACTGACATACCACATCAAACCTGAATCCTAGGTATTTGGATGAGAGTGAGGGTGTTGTAAACTTGCTTTTTCTCCAAGTTGCTCATAAGTTAAATGCTTTCCTTAAAGAAAAAGTAAAGCATGGGCAGTTACAGCAAAATGGACTCTCAAGTTGTCCCTTAAGTTTGCTTCAGCCTAATCAGGAGAGGAACCTTGGTATTAGTAAGAGACAATCTAAGTCAAACAGCAGTCTTCATTCTTTCAGTTTGGCTTGTCAATTGTGGAACCAATTTTTGTGATATGGGGACATTTTCCTAGTCAGAAAGGTGTGGAGACAGTGGTGTTCATTCGCTGGAGTCATGGAGCATCCAGCGGTACTCAAATCTG
The DNA here is from genome assembly GCA_013399365.1 of Pampusana beccarii. Lineage (NCBI taxonomy): Eukaryota > Metazoa > Chordata > Aves > Columbiformes > Columbidae > Pampusana > Pampusana beccarii. The sequence continues at coordinate 1,225,831 of VWYH01010051.1, forward strand.
CCCAGGTCACACTGGATTTCTAACATCTTCCAAGCACACAAGGTGTTTAGAAGGGATCCTAGATCCCATTTGATAAAATGTGCAAGTGAGGCATAACATGTAACTTCTTAAACTCATAGCTCAGGAATCGATCACTCATTGGTAAGAGGCTTATACACCAAAGTAAGAACATACTGAAGGAGAAGGCTATTAAATGGATTTCCACAGGCAGGCTGTGTGGTCCACAATGTTAAAAGAAGCAGCAGGAAACCCTGTGTTCCACCTTTGATTACACTGTCAGCTATTTAATAGCATTGTTTATTACTATGATCATTGTTTGTGCAACAGTGTCACTTAGAAGCTTTGCCATTTCATCTCCAGGGTTCAGTTTCCCTATCTCATAGTAATATTTTAGGGCCACGTTGTTAGGAAGACTTAGCAATGTTTGCTAAGCACTTTGAAGAAATGAAGCAACATATTAAGGTATAAGGAGCATTGTTATTTTAAAAAATCTTCGTTATTTTTCAAAGGCAAACAATTTTGGCAAGGTGATAAAAGAAGAGAGAGGACTGAAGATGGTATGTTCATTTTCGTCTCACTAAACAGTAAACTCTTTAAGGAACACTGTATTCTTTCATTCTCGTTGTTCTATCACCCAGCCTCTTGCACTCAAGAGCAGTCATTTCATATCTGTATTTACACTTCTCAAGCCATACACTGTGCTCATGCTTTTCAGCGCTTTATACATTTATTTAAGGATCAACTCAGAGCACTTATTCCTCTTATTAGGAAAACACATCACATTCAGACATCACAGCCTGCTGTTATAAATCATGAGATATCCCTGACACCCCCCTTTCATCTTCCCAGAGATGCAATGCTCTTTTCAGAGGTTTTGCTTTCATTTAGGTTGCTTTGCTACTTCTTCCTTGGGATTGAAAAAAATAGTCTTTCACTTCTTTTCTCAGCCAATAGATTTGTTTTCTTTTGGATAGTGTACAACAGTGTGATTGTTAGTTGTTGGTGTATGCAGGTCAATCCATGCATCTTCGGCAATCAAAAGCTATACCGCAAAGACAATTCTGTTACCAGAAGGCAACAGTCATCTCAAAACCATTAATCTAATCTTCTTGTGCTCAAATTATTATATTACGTCTATCGGTAATATATTTACAGAATATTTTCTTTGTCTAAGTACTAGTTTGGGGATGAAAACAAGGAAGTACAGCTCAAGTCATGACATTTGTGTGCTATGAAGAATAGGATAAAATGTTGACCTGGCTTTCAGTGATCTTAAGCTGAATTCAAGTAGTATAAATTAGGTAAATGTCCAGTGAGAGGTAAAAGTAATTCAGCATGATGAGAAAGACATAACACAGAAGAGACAATGGAAGATGGATGTCTAGAGTGGCAGTGGGAAAGTGTCATGGGCAGCCAGAAGAGGGAAAAGATTTGGAGGATGTGACTGTAGAGATGCAGTCAGGACGACTTAAAAAATAACAAAGCGAAAGAAGATGATATCATTTTGAGCCCTGCTGATAATTCTGTAGCATACTTAAACTTCATCCACAAGTTGCTGCTTGTCGGCTCATTAAGTCAATCCACTTGTTTTTAATCGCCTGTATTGCTGATGATAAGCATATAAAAGTTCTGTGGCAATATTGTATGACATCTACTTACCGTCATTTAAAATGTGATCTAGCTTTGGAGAAAAGGTGAATCATGGGACTCCATAGCACTTTTGAAATTTCTTTTGTTATGACTATGAAAAATAGCATTATAATTTCTAAAGAGAGACTAATTCCTCGTGAACTTTAAACAAATAAGCAACAAACAGTCTGATCTAGATGGTTCAGGTAAATTTAACTGCTGTGAATCAGTGGCTAGCATGTGACACAACTAGCTATGTGGTATTCTGAGAAATTTCTCTGTATTTTCTCTTCAAAGCCACTGGCAGGTCCACCACTTGTTCTTGGCTATCTGCTTTTTAGAAATTGTGCATCAGATAAAAAGTCAGATGTGTTTTGTGAAGCCGGTCACAAGATACTAACCCGATTGTGCATGAAAAACATACTGGAGGTAAGCTGTTTGTTCGTCGCACTGCCTAATGACGAAGGGTCCAACTCTGTAAATTTATTTAAGCCTATCTACCTAGAATAGGAGTCCAGTTTGTTTTAAAAGCCACTTTTTGAGAAGATTCATTTCCTAATCTGTAAAGTGGAATTGGGCCCTTTTTGGATTAGAAAACATTATCGTGTTCGGGGTTTGCAGGATTATGTCTCCACTGCGTGAACCCAGCATTCACACAGGATTGAGTAATGGTAAAAGTATTTGGCTGGAACAACCAGCTTTATGATTGACTGATGATATTCTACTGAAGAAGATCTGAGTGAAGATAACGTTTTCAAAAGAAAAATATTGCTGGCACTTGACTACCTGTTCTGTACAGCATTTATTTGCACTTGTCAACTAACCAAAATAAAACCTTTAATGCTGCCAATTTGTGACCTTCTTTGCTGTAAAATATTCTGTTACTAAATCAGCACTTCTCTGCTGTCTGTGTTTGTCTTAAACCTTTTTGTGAAACAGTATCTACCTCCTTAGAGCCATTTACTGCTCTTGCTGTGTACGCAATGAGAGTTCTGTGCAAAGATCAAGGGGACATTAGGTGTAGTTACATCCAGGTGATAGTGATGCAGGGTTTACTTTAGGGTTGCTCATTTATTAGGATACATTTTGTGTGTTCTTACTGAAGGACAACTCAGCGGTACTGGAGCCTGAACTCATTGTTCTCAACATTTAAATGCTTTATACGCTGAATAGTTAGGATGAGCTGGGTAAACGTTTTGAGGGGTTTTGAGGTAATGAGTTAAAGACATGTGAAACTACAGTTATGTTTTACCAGCTTAATACAGCCATAAACTGTAATGCCTGATTTATCCTGATGAAATAATGAGAAGATGTTAACATTTCTCAAAATAATCTGTGATGAATGGGAAGTGGTTTTGCCTATGGCTATATTGTGCTAGGGTCTGATTATATCAGAGCTCATAAATTATAAAGTCAGAAGAGACCACTGTGATCATCTGGCTTGGCCTTTTTTACAATACAAGCCATGGGACTTCCCTGAATTAATTCCTGTTTGAACTGGAGCACAAAGTTTAGAGAAGCAGCCAATCTCAATTAAAATATTTCCAGTGATGAAGAGCCCACAGCAACCCTCAGTGAATTGTTTCAAGGAACAACTATTCTTGCCCTCACATTTTTGTGCCTTATTTTTATTTTGAATTTGTCTTGATTCAGCTTCCAGCAATTAAATCTTATTATGCCTTTGTCTGCTAGACTAACTCTCATTTATCAAAATCATATCCCTGCCATAGATACTTACAGTCTGTGATCATCCCATTTCTTAGCCTCTTCTTTCTTAAAATAACAGATTCAACTTCTTGAGTCTATTGCTATAAAACATATTTTCAGATTCTTTAACGAGTCCCATGGCTCTTCATCATAGTCTGTGTAACCTATCAGCATCTTCTATGCATTGTAAATATCAGGAATGGAATCTGGTCCATCAAGAGTCCTACCAATGCTAAGTGTAGCAGCCACATCATCTTCCTTACTCTTTGTAAGTGCTCCTGGCTACACACCCTTAGGGAACCTTTTGTCTGCAGTGCCCATTGAAAGGTTACATTCAGAAGGTTACTGACCTGCAACACTCAAAGGTTAAGTCAAATTTTTAAATGTTATTAGTACTTTAGATGTTGAAAAAAAATTATATCAGAGGAGATTTTAACTTATGTAGGACTAAATTATATCCAGACTGAACATAGCTGGATGTGGGTGCAGGAAAGAATTCTCCTCACTGCCTGACTCTCCCGTATGTGTCTCCGTATGTGATTGTGTGCAATAGCTTTAGTGCTCAGTGGAGCAAAAGAGTTGACCTCCAGGTGCTCCACTCCACAGCAAACCAACCGGAGAAGGGAAGAGAGAAAGTGGTGGTGCCACCCAGTTGTACTCTGACAGCAGACCTTGCTCCCCACCTTTCCACAGTGCAGAGGAGCTGGGCCAGGAGGAGACATGTCCTCTGGCATTCCCTCCCTGGGCACTACTGGTCCCAAGAGATTGTAAGGAGAACATGGGGAGGGAAGAGGGTGCCTGGAAGGGAATTTCTCCAAATCCACATGACAATGAAAGTCTGGGATCACTCAGTTTTCAAGCAAGGGTACAGAGAGAGCCAAGACAATTCAACAGCCTGGCAATATTTTTTCAGCCTTGCGTGTTGTCTTCTCTGACCAAGCACCTCCTCAAAGTCACTTTACACTTCATTTTGGAATATGAGTAAGCATCCTCACACCACTTCAGACAATGTCATCAGTAATTTGTGACTTGCACAGGCACCTATGCAAACCAGCCACTCACCCTTAGGAAATTAATGACGCTTGTGCTAAACCTTGTTCCTGAGCATAGTCGGTGTTGTTTCAGGGACTATTTAGATTAATGCTGATATAGGTATTGCAGCTGATGCTGGCACTGCATTTACTGATGTAGTGTAGATGGGTCTTCAGTTCACAGACATTATTGATGCCAGCAAACACTACAGGGCAAGCATGGACATGTTTTATACAGTAAATCACCCTATGACAATGTCCCCATAGGGAATATATTTATAACAATGTCCTATTTACTGCATTTCTTCGAGATATCAAAATTAAGTGCGAATACTGTTGCCTATTTATGTACTTAGCATTCTGTTACACGTTCTTGAAGCCTTAAAGTCGTAAGCATTGTACATATTTTAACACACTCATCTCTCTCTTTCTTTTTTCTTTTCTGTGTGCGGGATGTATTTTCCTCAGGGCTTGGAGAGCTGTTGCTTCACACTGTGCTGTAGCACAGGGTCTTGGATATACCCCGTAGGAGTTTAATGAGTGTTTATCTTCTGATAGTGCCAAGTACACTCAGTCCTTCCAGTGGCTGTAGCTTCTCAATGTAGTGCTGATCATGTCTCCATGGAGGTAGATATTACTATCCTTCATAGCAATGCCAGTGTCCTGGCGGTGTAATGACGTCTTAGAGAAACACATGCTGGACCATTGCTGTATTATACTGATAAGAATTTACTTATTCAGTGCCCTGAGTTTTTCAAGATCATAGCTTGTCCTGGGGATCCCTGATTACAACAAGGTCTCCTGTTCGGCAGTCAGTTAGGTTTTTGGTGGTAGCAAGTTCTCATTTTTTTCATATGAACTGTGCTTTCTCAGCCTTTCACCACCACTAGTGACTGTGATGCTGGGGCTACAGATGCAGAAATAGGCAGACAACGTTGTGTGCAGCCTCAGGCTCTTAGTATGTGTATCACATTATTCAGGAATGGCTGACTATATATTTTCTTTGTTTTTGCAAGGAATACTGTCTCACACTGTGATCAGGTGACTGCAACCACCCACGTTAATACACTCCTGGGTTAAGTTACTGCCTCTCAGTTGGGAAACAGTCTCAATTCACAATATGCAGCACGAAAAGTAATACAGGTTAAGTTTGTGCTCAGCTGTGACAGTGCTTTATCTTTGCATTTGCATTTGCAAGACGTGTATGAGTACTTCCTGTGTAGGTAACTTCTGGCTCAAAATGTTTTAACTTCTTGTTGTGTGTTTTCTCACAAGTCCCCTTCCTACTACACTCCAAGGTCTGCTAGGGATGCTGCAGTTTTTCATAGTCTCTTTTGCTGTTTGGACCACATTTCCTCACATGTCTCACATCTGCTCACCAGGTTCCTGGATATCCTTGACAGAGTTTGGCCAGTTTGCTGTGCCTCTGGCTCTCCAGATACAGACTTCTCTTCCAAAATGGCTCTGCTTTATCCTCAAGAGTTTCTATTTTCAGTCATCCAGCTGCCCTTACATACTCTATCTTCTATACCCGATTCATCTTGATAGGTCAAATATTCTTGAGAGGCAAGCAAAGTTTTTCTGCAATATCTGTCTACCCTATCAGAAAGCTAGACACAAGCACTTGTAAATCTTTGTCTTGCAAAGTTTGTTTTCAGATATTTTCCAAATCCATGTCTTGAAACCAGCTGTATAAGAATTAAAAAAAAAAAAAAAAAGGGAAAACTATCCACTTTGCACATACATTGAGCAGAAGCTCACTTCTTTTATCCCTGCTTAAAAATGTTACATAGGTGGATTTTCTGTCTGTCAAAGTACTTCTTGCTCATTTTCTCTATTTTCAAGCTACAGGACTGCTCTGTCTAAAAATTAATTATGTGTATGCAGAAATAGTCTAATTTTGTGGTGTCAGAAGCTTTTGCTAGAAGTTGTTTACGACTTTCTGCCCTTAAACACACACACACACACAACTGTATCACAGGAGACTCTTTCCAGTGCACGTTTTTATCCTGTTGACAAGAATGACCTTGACGTGAAAGTTATGAGATATTTCTGCCTTCAGTGCAATGCGTCAATTCTGTTTCAGTGGCATCATATTTTTTGCTTGCCCGTTGATTACAGGTGCAATGGCAGCATCATGTTTAAGTTGTTTTCTTCCTATAGCGTCTTTCTCTAGTAGCTGCAACGAGGTTTTCCCATGCATTCAAGAGTGTTGGAAGAAATATCAATGGATATTTCTCATAATCAATAAGAAAAAGGACATAAAATAGTATGGAAAAACACCAACATAAGTAATAAAAGTATATGTAAAATATGATGATGAGAATATAAAATGAGAACGGAAAAAAGCAGACAGCAGGCAGCCTTCCTTCCCTGTTTTGCATCTCCTTCTCCTGCTCACCATCACTCCTTGGTAGTCAGATACTCGTTAGCATTGGCTCTGTGTTGAGCCCAACAGTGATCCCTCAGCTCGTAGTGCACCACGTCAGCAGGCTGGCCTGGCACAGAGCGCTGCTGTGCAAATGAGCCAGACAGGGTCTGGCAGCAGGATGGTGTAAGGCAGAACTCGTTTGTTCAGGCACATTTCTACCTCTTATCAACCCACACCGGCTTAGGCAGAAGTTTCTTCATCAGTGATGTAGACATGTCCTAGGCTCCTGGACATTATTTAACACGCAAGACTAAACAACGCTTTTATGGGGCTTTCTGTGAGTTCAGACTTCAGGCACATTGTGTGTACCTGCATTTTGACACACATAGTACAGGAGAAAGCTGCTACTATGCAGGTTTTAAACCAGGGCAATATCGACAAAAAACCCACCAAATGAGAGTCTGTCCTGTGGCATAATAGGCATGCGTGTGAACCAGCCTGGAAACTGGTTACCATAAGAGAAATTAGGTGACTTGGAAAAAGGATGTGACATCATTTTATGCAAATAATAACTAGGTGTTTAGAAGGTGGCTAGTATTTCATTCTGAAATGGTACAAACATTTAATTGATGGTTTAGATCAATTGTTACCCAATACTGCCCATAGTGGGCCGTAAGCCAACCCAGCTATAAGCACTGGGTCTCAGAGTTGGTATATAAGTCTATCCTGCTTCCTACTCCTACTGTATTTGTCAGAAAGAAAACAACTCTGAGATTCCTGGGATGTAAGTAGGGTGCAAGTCTTTCAATATTGCTTGCTGACAAGGCCATGACATCTTCCCTGTCTGGCACGATGAGATAAGGTTACCTCTAAACTGGAAGCCCTGAAAATATCTTGGAGTTCCTGAAATCAAGGAAGAAACACAGCTGCATAGGAGTCCCATGTTAGGTTGAACTCTCACTACATATCACTTTTCTCTTCAGCTCCACTGTATGTGGGTTTGCATCAGGAGCTGAAGAGTAAGCTAGATTGGTATGAGGTTGAGTGGAGAGCCTGAGAACAGCTTGAGGGTTGAAGACAGCATCTGTGAATTGGATCACACAGTTCTGCTGTGAGGTGGAGGCATTGAACACAGAAAGCACAGGCCAACAGAGAGGTCCTATAAGATTTAGTCAAGATACAGCTTTTAAGCTCATCAGTGATCAACAAGGGAAAATCTCACGGGAGTCACGTTTCTGAAGGGCTGTTGGCAATGTAGCTGCAGTGCCAAGAGTGTTCTGCTGACCTTCAGTACCTTTGATAGACCGCAAAGATCTGTTCTGGCACAAAGGCTGGAAGCCACATTTCCATATTTTCCCTGTCTTGGCGGGCAAGAGAGGGGAGATTACCTGAAGAAATGTTGTAAAATATTTTTCCCCAAGTCCTGACACAATCAGATTCTTTATGGAGTGTGTGAACCTTTCTGTGCCACTTAGCCCTGAAAGAGGTCAGTAGTGTTGCACCATTTACACCTTGGCCATTAGTCACATAAGAATCCATAGTTATGGTTGTCCTTCCTTGCATTGGTTTGAAGAGCTTCATTTCTGTCATGAAACTGCTCTTACCTCAGTTTTTACTTTCTTCACTGACATGCCTGAGAGCAAGCACAAAAGCCTAAAACCAAGTGTGGCAAAACCATGCTATAAATACTGTCCTCTGAAAAGTCAAATCACCTTTCCCCTAAGATCAAGTAAGGATACTGGTCCAGGCCAGTTGCTCAGCAAGCTGCTGCCAAAATCCTACTTTTCAAAAGAGAGATGCCCTTTGCTTCTTTCAGGAATAAACACCTAAAAAAAACCCTCCTGAGAAAACTAGGAGAGTTTTTCCAAACTGGAGGAACAAACCTGTCCCCAGCAACACTCACTCAACTTGTAACTTAAAACCTGAACATCTTTATTTAAATGGAACAATCAGGAAAGGAGAAGACACATGAGAAGGAGGTTCTGTGCGTATGTGGAACAGCGATCTAGAAGAAAGTGGGGTGCATGTCCTGAAGAGAGGTTGAACATGTGTTTCAGCAGGAGGTTGTATTACAATTTCCACATAAATTGGGTCTGGCATAGAGCCTGTAAGCAAGCTTTGAATAGATTTGTGGAGCCTGCGTGTATAAACACATATTGGGGAAATCTTCATGTATCCACATATTTGTTTCAGTTTTGAAGCGCTGGTGCAATGTGTGTGCATAGGACAGAATGAGAGCGCGTGCAAGTGGAAGGAGGAGAGAGAGGCAGTTTCTGTGGCTAAGCCAGCAGAGCGTAAATATATAATTTGTAGCGTGCGAAGAAGCTAGCATAGAGACCTCTATGGTGATGAAAGTATGATGAAACATCTGGGTTGAAAGATGAATAGAAAGAGTGCATGAAGAGTCAGATTGAGGAACACTGGAAGGAGAAATTTGCCTTCAGAGGGATCCAGAGAGACAGGGAGGGACAGCACACACAAGGCAGAGGAGAAGAGCAGAGGAAACAGACAGTTGCCTGTTGCAAGAGGAAACATCTCAAAAAAAATAATAGTGTGAAGACATTGAAGAAATACAAAGAACATAGAGCAAATTTTTTAAATTGTTTTTGATGAGTTGGAATTTTCTAGGGTGAGGACTTTCTGTTTGGAGGTTGTTGCTCTTCTGGTGTAAAATACACTGCAGAGACAGGTAAGTGCTTGCAGTCGGTCCTGGCTACGTGCTAATTCTCTCACGATTTTGTCTCTTTTTCTAAAAATTTGGACAATTTTTTTTTTCATTGCCTTAACAAGCTCCCTCAAAAAGCAGTTTTTTCTACCTGTACCCGTGCATCACCATTACTGGCTAGTGTTCAAACTGCCTCATTTACTTACCAAAAAGGATACCCATATATTAAGTTTCATAGATTTTGCCACAATAAAGGAAATCGTCTGCTGTTCCTCATGCCATCAAATCTCTTCACACCCATTGCATGGAAACATGCTAAAAGAAGCTTCCCCCCTAGGCTTGTCTGAGATATCTCCGTACAGTACAGGGGGGATATAAACATAAAGGGTGCAGTGAAGCGGAGTAGAGAGCCAGGGAGAAGAAGGATGTGGAGGTGAATAAAATAAAGCAAGGACAGTCAGGAGAGAGGCTGCAAATAGTGGAACAAAAGAAAAACAGAATATAGAATCAGAAAAACTTGCTAGATAGAGGAAAGGAAGGGACATGCAAACTGAAAATAGAGCAAACCCCAGAATTTTAAAGGAGAAAAATAGTAGGAAAATGGAAATACAATGAAATTTGTACAAATAATCTTGGTGGGAATGTACAAGAATGGTGGGAAGAAACTGAAGGAAATAGTAGGGCAAGGTAGAGAAAAGTAGAAATTATAAAATAAGTAGAAGAAAAGCAGGATAATAAGCCAATGAGTAATTTTTTAAAGAGTAAAAATTGACTGAAGTCAGTGTCCATTTATCTATAGCTATTGTTAAGGAAGAGATGCACTATATTTTTATGTAAAGCCTGGGAGTCTGGAAACAAATGTTTAGACAGGCACTCCTGCTGGAAGACAGATTTTTGTTTTCCTTAGGCCTTTTATTAACGCACAGTTAGATCTCTGTAGCTAATTACACGGCTGCATTACTGTTCAGGTTATGTAGAGTATATTGACACTGAGAGAGGGTGGACAGGAAGCACAATAGGTTCAGTGATGTGTATATAAACATTTTTAGCTACGCCCTCACAGGAAAAAGTTCCAACTCTCTCCATGCAGAAAACAAGTCAAGACCTTCAAGAAAGTAAACAACAGAGATAGGTCTAAGCTGCAAGATTTCTAATCCTGCAACAAGACAGAGAGGGATGCAATGGAAATGAGAAACTGGGGTTAGTTTCTCGAGCCCAGTTTCTATGTATACACACCCCCATTTATCTCACTGCAGCGGCTCAGATCTTTGGGCTTTTTTTTGATTAATTTCCAACCAGAACCATGTTCAGTTATTCTATAGACTTTTGACTCCAGCTTTGCAGCAGTATCTGTACCAGTAAGCACTTAATCATGTGCTATATGGCCATTGACTTTGCTTGTGTAAGTGCTCACCATTGTTAATAAGGTCTTCTAAAGGTTTTAATTCACAGAATAAATTGTTCTTTGGTGTGAAACCATCCTTTTTATTGTTTAAACACAAGCAGCTGAATGGACTATTTGTACTCTTTAATAAGGACAACGAGACTGTCCTTTTGTTTTACATTTTCTTGTGCTTAGATTGTAGTACCCTCTTTCCTTGCATTTCCTATTTACAGTATTTAATATAGATAGTTTAAAATGCTTATAAGAAGGAGGCAGGGAACAGTTTAACCTCTGACAAGGGCAGCATTTTCAAATTCAACTGTAAGCACTTAGTTAAGAAAAATCTGTTTCTACTTCCCTGATGGGATCCCTTTAAACAAAATGCAGGCTAAATACATACAGCAAAGCCATGATTTCAGCCTTGCCAGAAAAGGCCAAATCCTGCAGTTCCCTGTGCACGTGAGCAGTCCTTTAAGTTGTGAGTCTTTTTCAAGTCAAAAGGAACACTCACGCGATTTTAGGATTTGCAGAATTTGGCCTCCACCGAATCACTTGGCAAAAGTTGTGCTTCCACAATATTTGTAGTCCCAAGTAAAACCTCCTAAGGGTTTTTTGATTCCTTTTCAGTATTAAACTCCTTTAGAAAAAAAGACTGCGGGGTGATGAACTTTCCTGGGATTCAGAATGTTTGCTAATACGATAACAAAACAAGTCCCTAAAAGCTGACTCACAAAATTTATAAAAACAAAATTTTACAATGGTGTAACCTAGGGACTAATTACTTCATCTTACTTCCTCTATGGATTTACATGAATGTAAACAAGAAAAAGAATTTGGCTTGGAAAAGCTGATTGAAAACTGCAGGATAATCTAGTCTTTTTTAATGGGCCAAATTCTGTAGCATCACTAGAGAAAAATTCCTGATGTTGTCATTTGACATTGAAAGAGTGTGTAGCCTCACTCAGGGCTGTAGCTCTGTAACAGGTGATGCACATCCACTAAAGTTTTATTCCCTCCCATAAATATTTGCAGAAAGTAAGGTTTTCCTTTCGTCTGTTGAAAGCAGAGAGAGGTTCTTCTTTTTCATGCTATTTGATAAGAAGTCCTCCACTGCAGCTCCATCTGTTCTTGCCTGGTGCAATAAGAATTCCTCCTCCTGCTTCAGCCTACTCTGTTCAGCAGATATTCGAGGGCAATACATGAGCTAATCTCTCCAGGGATCCTCTTGCAGCCAGTCATGTCACTTCATATGGCTTCATTACATTGCAAGGCAGCACAGAATTGAACTGTATTCAGTAATCCTACCAGGAAGGAGAAGATAAAATCCACAGAGCAGGCATTCCCCAAGCAAGGTTCACAGCGGAAAAAACATAAAACAGAGCTACTGTAAGCTCACAGAAGAAACAAGACTGTTCACGACTCCAAGGCATCTCTATCTGATCATCCAAAAGGATTTGGCAAATGTCCAAAAGGAATGATGTGGTTATCTAGTTTTGTGGGAAGAAACAAACTAGATAAAGTTAATTTCTTTTGCTGACAGATATCTGTGATTTTTTACTGGGTTTGACAATGAAACTAGCTTCAAAATGCTGGGGGTAACAATATAGTACTGAAGAACCTTGCCTCTGAATGTTAGATATTGTTTTATTCTGAATACATTTTCACCGTCTTCTAAAATCAGGCTACTGATTTTGCATGAGTCAAACTACACAACCTAGTAGAGAACAATTTATGGTTTAAGAATCCTCTAAAATGACCCCAAAATAGCTGCTCTATGTTTCATAATGCCATAATTTTGCAGTCTGCTATCTCTAGAGTTCTCCTGCTCCTGCACTGTTCCCCTCAACGAACCTGTCCCAGATGCAACACTAAACACCACTTTATCCAAGACCCCTGGTTGTTCCGTCTTTGAAGAGGAGAGGAAGCCTTTATCTGTTGGAGTTTTGGTTATTTGATTCTTTTCATATTTCAGGCTCCTTCAAATTAGTCTCAGAGGCTTAGACAGCATGTAGTGCAGAAGGCAGGTCAGACAGTTCTTGATAAATGAAGTTTACCTCACAAATATCAGCACCTCATTTCTGTATGTGTGTGTTTTCCCCATTGCTGAGTTAATTACTCTTGGTAATAATCCTGAGCAAGACACCTGAATGTATCATTGCTGACAAACCCATGTTATTTATGCATTTTCACTAAACTAATCCTTGCCACAGGCAAAATTTTAACCTTGTAAGGGGCTGCACGCTGCTCATGCATGTGTTGCTCTTCCCAAAGAACAAACTGTGAACAAACGGAGATTCGTAGTCCTGGTTCATACCTTGTTCTCCCTCTCCTGTGGGGAGGGATAAGAGACAGAGACACAACTGTTTTAAAACCTCTGGAGATTCTTTGATAAAGAATAAGTTTTATGTGAAGATCATTTAAGAAAAATAATCCTGGGCTGACGAACACATTTTTCTTAAAGTGACTGTAATTTCTTTATTAGGCATAAGAAGAAAGAAAAACACCAGCTCTCATTCACGACGGGGGTAATCCCAGCCATCACTCAGCCGCCCAGGAGAGCTGAATCCTATTTGCTCCAGTGCCTAATTCCAACTGAGCAGAGCACATCTTGTCTCTGCTGGCATTTCCATTTGAAGGATCTTACCACCCAAAACCTGGCAGCTCTCTTTTTGCCGTTCCCCCCGGCCCAGTGCTGCGGAGCTGGTGCTGAGGGCAGGCGGCCCAACGCAGGATTACCAGTGGTGGAGCCACTACGTTAAGTCACACACTCCTGTTCCACAGAAATGTTCCCTGCACACCCTGGAATTACAGCTGCTTTACTTTTCTGACCAAAAAACCTGGTTTTGCTGTTGTTAGCTCTGGTAGGGTGAGCCGGCTTCTATTGTGTTTTGCACATCATCAACAAAATCATCAGCTAATTTTGCATTGCAGGATCTTTATTACCAGCAATGAGCTATGAGGCAGAATGAATACATTTTAATTTCAAATCTCAGGTGGAAGATGCAGGTTGGCAGCTGGAATAAAACAGATTTTTGACCTGTAAACTCAGCAAATATAATATGGAAGTCACTGAAAATGAAAAATAAGGATCTTAATTTTATCTATGTTAAAGAAAAACGAAACTACAAATACATTAAAAAAGGTACTTTTTCTTTTTTCTTTNTTAAGTCCCTTGGTTTCAAACTCACACTGAAACACAGTTTTGCTAACCCTAAAATAACGAGACTGGCTTAAAAATCTTAAGTTCCCAAAAAAATAAGGTAGAATTTTTAAACTTCTAACCCTTTGTCAAATTTGTGTTTGTATTTTCAGGTGTTACAAATGTCAGGAGTAGAAACACACTTAAAGAAAAAGCAGCTTAAAACGGTCACGGGTTCATTCATGTCCAAGAATGACAGTTATAAAGGAAGAAGCAAATACTGAAACTCAAGATAAAATCTTGAGACTTTTCAAAACTGACCACCACCACCCCCTAGCCCCGACCAAAAGCAGCTCTTATTCTGGAGTTCAACTGTAAATCTCCACTAAGAAGGTAGAGTAAAAACACATGAGAAGAGTGCCATTTCTTTAAAAAGAAATTAATTTTAAAATATTCTGAAAGCAAAGCCATTTAAAGCTCAGCAGCTGCTATTAAAAAAACTGAAGCACTGAGAGCCTTGCAAGTGCAAATTAAGGCATACTTCTCCTAGCCAGTCCTAAAGTGAAAAAAGGAGACATTTGCACAGCTTGTACCCTACAGTACAAAAACCTGTCCCAGGCAAGGGTCCAGTGGCAGGAAAGGTGGTGCAATTCGAATTTGGAAGCAGGGATAAACAAGGATTGAATTAAACTTCTAATAGGAAGCTCATTGTAGCTCTAATTCTATGGAAACTACAGCCACTTGATATAATAAGCAGCCTACAGGTGGAGATCCTAGTGCAACTTCAAAAAGAACAAGAGAAGTGGAGATCACATGAATGACCTCTCTACCGCCTAAAAAAAACCACTGAGAGTAAGTAATTGCTGTAATGTGGAGTAGGTGTTCACACAAAGAAAACATGAAAAATTTATAGATTTATAGGGTATAAGGTTTTCCTTACTATTACACTTCTTCAAGGTGTAAAATATGTTTTAAAGAACTACTTATCCTATTGTTAAAAACTAGCGACTTTTGTTGATACAGAAGCTCATGGCACACAATTTTGTCAAAGGTTTGGCTGAAATCCAAAGAAATTGTTCTGTGCGAACTTCTGGTTTTTTATCAGCTTTGCAAAACTCTAAAAAGATAAAATCAAGACAGAAGACTAATCAGAGTGAGCTTTTTTTGCTGTCCCTAGAGGCAGTGAACTAACACCGAGTTAGTAAAACTAACAGGGGTGGAAGCAGTTTGCATGAAATTATTGTCACCAACTTTGGTTAGAACACGAAGTAAAACTTTTCTACGATTCGTAGTGCCTGTTACACTTCTGAGAACGATTTTATTCCTTTACTGTCCCATTTGGTCCACTTACTTTTGGCTGGAACTTGAATGTGAAGAATGGCTGACTTTCTCAAGTGCTGAGTGTAGTCTTAAGACAAACCAGTCATAACCTTTTTTGACAGCTGTTCCCTTGAGTTTTCCAGCCCAGTTCTTCATACTCACAAGAACCTGAGAAGCTGGAAAACTTTTAGGTTGCCAGGTGTTCTTCCAAGCTGAACTCCTGAAAATCCTTGCAGGGAAAACGAAGTTAACATACTGTGTTCATTTTATTTCAGAATATACAGCTTTCCTGAAAAAGGTGAACAGAAAAAAGTGACAATATAGCCCATGTTGGAAAACCTTCAGATTTGCAATGCCTTTATTGCGCACTGTACTTTTAAGTTGTGAGAAATTATCTGTCTCCTGAGCCATTGCCCATTTTGTTTGCAGTTGCTGTTGGGCAAGAGAGGTGCACTCCATTTCCTCCAAGAACAGAATTACTTTTATTTCATGGTTTTCATCTTGAAATTAATAGAAAACAACTTAAAGACTGAGAGAAAAGTTGAATGGTTTTGCGTACATACATATATATATATATATACACATACACATACACACACATGAAAACAAATATATATAAAAAGTGAATAAAATCTATAGCCTTAGATAGAGTTATTATTTGGTACTTGCCTCAATTTTCACATACGTTTTGTTGGAGAGCAAATAAGAAGCCCTGTACTAACAGTTGTTGCAGAGCTGCAGCTCTGTGACCACAACACCCTTTCCAGCAGCAGTCGAATAAAACTGAAATTCCAGGTCTGATCCCTTATAATCACATCAGGTGTTATCACTGGTTTGCAAATCATCAACATATGTAATCTTAGTTTTAGTCAAACATCCAGCTATAGACATCACTAACAAAATAACTCAATTTTTGAGTGAAAAATTCCGACCTCAACTGCCACTGCAAAACTGCGTTTTCTGTGACGACTGCTGACTTCCACAAGTGCAATGACGGAAACTCTAAAAGACGGTAGAAAAGTCCCTTCCTTGGTATCTCTATCGAGCGAGCCCGTTTTGTCCTTTGGAATAACGCATTGTATGGTAGTTTCTACCTTGTTTGGTATTTAGAGTTGGAATTTATTGCCAGGCTTCCTGGCAGCAAGCTGTGCAGGTTGCAGGCGGAGGCTGATGGAGGTGAGTGAATTAATGTGGTGGCTGTTTGGAATGTCGTCCAGCTGCCAGGGAGAATTATGTTTGTTTGCCTTTGGCACAAGTGTGAAAGGAACAGCCGTAGATTTCAGAAGTGTGAGTCTACGTTTTTATATCTCACACTAATGAATACATTTTTTTGTATCCTATGCATTTGGGGAAACAGTAGAATTTATTTGTAAATTTTATTTACCACTTGTGTGGTAGAGAGGGAATGTTTCCTCAGAGACTGCACTTGTACTTTAGAAGAGAAAAAGGAAAAAAGAAAAAGAAAAAGAAAAAAAGAAAGAAAAGACTAATCCCAAATGGTGTAAGTAAAAGTTACCCTAATTTCACTATTTTTACAACTGTATCTAAAGTCAGATCAAAGGATGGTGAATTTCAGCAAGGTTTGAAAATTTCTTCATGTAACATTTTGGGGGGTGGGAGGGTGTGAAATGTCACTGAAAGACATAATTTTTTATTTGCTTTCTGCTGGAATTTTATTTTTCCCACTTAGATCTTTCCCTACAACCTGTCAGTTATCCCTACTGCAACCTCTTGTGCTATCAACAGAGGGATGATAATGTTATTTGTAATGTGCTCTGATGTGAAAAGTACTATAGAAGATCGAATTGTTGTTGCTGATAGGACCAGAAATTTCCCCAACTAGATCTGTCAATAGCTGACACTAAAACAACAAGGTACAAAGTGCATTTGAAGACTGTCAGACATCATTGCTTTTTTGTTTTCTCTAGCAAACTATTCCTTAGATAGCTGACTTGACCTAGTGTTGTTTAAAAAGATCAAGGGCTCAGTGGCTCAGAAAGAAAAAAAAAAGGTGGAAAAGAATAATATTAGTCACTCTATACTATGTAAAGCCTAATGGTCTCTCGTACCATTATATCATGTAAATAAAACTGTTATTTATATCTCTTCTGTTGGTCTTAATAACATAGGAAGGAGAAAAGCTTTCTGGTTTTGGTTCAGCAGTGAACCCCAAAAAATAATGTGCAAAATTATTTTTTTGAGTAATTATTTGAAATCATTATTTGCAAAAAGTCACATTATGGGACAGATTTTTTAAAAGATAATAAGGAATACTTATACCTAATTTCTTCATTTTTATGTGCAGACGTACTTTACACGTATGATCAGGAAAACTGCAAATGAAAATAAGATTTGCAGTTTAATACTAAATATTCTAAATTTATTGTTTATATGCTAATTGATTGCTAAGACTGGAATATATATATATTTTCTGGAAGGAGGAAGATGTGAGATATCACTTTGGAGATGGGATCGGGGCAAAGAGGCAGGCACAAGAACAAGGAAGAAGAAAGAAAAAGAAGGAAAATGCTGGGACAGCTAAAGGAAATGAATAAAAAGAACAATCGAATATAGGAAGCGGAGGGTAAAGACTGTGGCAGGGAAGAAGAACAAAAAATAAGGGTCAGTGAGGACGGAGAAAGATCGTATGAAGCCAACAGAGGTGAAAATAGGAGAGAACTACATAAAATAAGGGCATGGTAAAAAAGCTGAAAACGGAGGAAAAGTAAAACCCCCAAGTGAATGCTAAACTGAACACAGAAGGGGAAGTCCCTCTTGGAGCAATCAATGCTTCCCAATTCCCCACAGGAGGCACCCATGCTCATGGCTGTGCAGCCTTGATGCCAAGACAACTACTGGGACCTGTGGTCCGGCATCAGAGGGAGCAGGAAAAGATGGCAGAAGGAGTGCTGAGGCAGCAGAATCTCAGCTCTCCCTGAGCCAAGTGCTCCTGCCAACAGCCCCAGCTGTAGCCAGCTGTGGCTGGAGTCCCTTGGCACTCGCCTGCGAGCCGGGTTGGTCACCCAAGAACCGCAGGGGTGTCGCAGGCAGCCAGACCTCTGCAGCTTCCCATCTTTTCAGTATGCTGGTGCCTGAGGAGGTGAAGGGCAGAAGGGCAGCTGGAGAACAGAGCAGCAGGAGAAGTAAGGAAAAGCAAAACCTACTGTAAAGCATCACAAAAACAGGGCAAAAGAGGGTAGAGAGTACTAAAGGAAAATAATTAATGGTCATGGCCTCTTTACAGCAAGAAATTACTTGTACTGTGCACATAAGTCATCCCTGTGTGAGTTGTAAGTAGGAGAAGCAGAGCAAGGAGCCTGCTGTTGCTCCCATGAGCCGAGAGACGTACACGAAAACACAACAGTGACGCACATTTTTGTCTCAAATCCAGCCACTCTTGAACACGGAAATACTTCTGCTAGGGCAGTTCAACGGAGTATGTAGGTATCAGCTCCTTTCTGATCAGCTTTGACCTTTTCCAGAAGGCAAGCCCAGATTTATCTTCTTTATTTATTTTGCCAACATGGCTGTATTCGTCAGCAGAATGAGTTGAGTCAGTAGAGCTCTGGGAATAGACTTCCAGTTGACATGTGCTCCCTCTTCTGGTTGGCATTTGCCTGTACACACCAAGACCAAAATAACAACAAATCTAGCTCCTCTAGCTCTTTAAAAAGAATTTTAAAACATTCTGCTTATTCTATTTGTATATGGTGGTCAGACAACTATTGCTCATACCACCCTTGGTGACCAAGAGCGAAAGAAGATCGACACCTTCTGTCTTTCAAACAAAAGGTTTTACAGCCCATGAAGTAATTCACGTATTTGTTTGTTAAAATGGTATTTCTATTGTTTTACAGATGCAAGCGTGTACTAGTGCACTGTTTTATTCCACACAAGGAGAGGCGGCCTGTGGTCCCTCTCACCGCTGTTCCCAGCTCAGCTCTGGAACACGGGGCAACCAAAACCACTGGTCTCTGGATTTTGGGGAGATCTGATACATGATCAGCCGGGCTTTATTAGAGGTAGTCTTGCTGGTTTACTTTATTTGAATGCATAGATAGTGGGGAAATACGGTGCTAAAAATATGTATTTGGTGAAACAGTTCTGTTTGAGAATTTCTGTTGAAAGAATTTATTCTTCACTTTGGCTGTGGCCTCTTACAGTGTAACCATGTGAGCAAGTACCCACAGCTGGTAAGACAGTGGGTCAGTTCAGAGAGCTGAAAAACGCTATGGTTGTGAGGGCCAGGTGGAGTCTGGTGTGACCACTGCCCAGCCAGATATCTAGTGGCATCCCTCGCAGCTTGAGGTAATGGACTCAGCTTGATAGCAAACAAGTCCTGAATTCTAATCCTGTCTGTAACGCCAAGTCCTGGTCTAAATCTAGTTCTGATCTTCCTGATTTGCTTCCACATTTACAAAGTGGGAATAATCCATACTGTAATACTTACTAGACACACCAAAGCAGATCTTCAGCATTTACACTTCATATCATCTGTTAGGCTGCCTCTGCTTGACTAGGTCATGCCTCTTCAGTGCTACCACGTAAATGTTAAAACTTACCATCATCTGATCTTTGAAATGGGCAGCTCAAATTCCCTGCCTTCTTTTGGAAAGTTACTCTTTGAAATACTGTTTTAATAAAAAAGAACAGAAGAAAACTCTACTTGGCCAATTCTTATGTCAAGATCTAGGACAGATTGCTGGATGGTATTTTATATCCAGACTGAAATTATTACTTTGGCCGTTAGGCAAAATGTACCAGAAACTTGTTTTGGGTCATGCTAGCAATGAAGGATGAAGAAAGCAAGCATTTTTATTTTAAATATAGTATGTGAATTTTTTTCAAACAGAGAGATTAAATTTAGACAGTTTGGAAACTATCTCAGAGAAAATTTGGGTTTTGTTTCTGTTAATAAATTTTCTGTTAAAATTTAAAATAAGTAGTATCAGTCAATTGCTACCTCCTCTTCTAGGAAGTTTTCTTTACCGGTTTTAACTGTTTCCTATCATTATCACAGTTCAGTGCTTGCAGACAGTAAAACAGCTGAAGAAAATCGGCATCCATTCAGACTTTCAAGTCTTGTTCAACCCACAGGCAACGCTATATTCAATTCATCCATAGGAATTTCACTCAAGGTTGTTGAGGTTTCTTTTGGGTTTTTATTGCATGAAACAAATATTCAAATATATGTTAAATTACATTAAATTAACAGCTAATGTTTGCTAGAGCTTATATTTAACCTGGAAAAGTTATTTTTTGTTGTATAATCCACATGGAAATGTAACTTGTCCGAGAATTGCTCTGCTATCATTATCTACAACATCACTGCAGAAAAACTCAGCACAATGACATGGCATTATTTTTAGGACAAAAAATGCTCAAAGCACACTTAAAAAACGCCCATATTGCTATTGCAGTGATACAGATACAGCTCAAATGCTACACACATCTCAAAGGCCTTTTATCAAGACAAATCAAATAATGTTAACTTTCATCTGAGCGAAAATAAAGCAGAGCTGATGGAATTCATACTCCTTCAGCATTTCTTTTCAAACCAAACACCATTTATCACACAGAAAATTTGCTCTCTTGGATACCCAGTTCCCTGTAAACCAGAGAGAAGCTGACACTTCAGAGACTGGCATCTTGGACAAATACTTTGCAGATAAAACACACAAACAACTCTAGTGTCAGGAATTCCTGTGGCACCCAGTCCCTTTCCTTACATCATTGGTCCCCAACCTCTGCTCCATGAGTGCCTGCTTGAGGAGATGGTGGCTGCCCAGGGAACACAGCTGGGCATGGGCTGAGAGAGTCCTGCAAGGTGGCAAAGTACAGCACCATGGCCTGTCACCTGCCCAGTGATAAAATACACCACATGGGTCCCCTGGCCTACACTATGTCTCAAGCCTAGACAACGCTCCACAAGGAAGAAGGTGAGTGAAGAGTGCTGCCTGTCCTGGTGAGAGAGGACAGGAGTTGCCCACCTCAACATCAGAATGGAATTTCAGTCAAAGTAAGGGGGAAGGGCTTCACTTGCTGATGGACACCAAATAACGTGATAATTCACCTAACCCAGGGCACACCCAGGTTTAAATCACCACTGTCAGACTTGAAGCAGTGTCTGAAATGGGGATTGACCATGACAGGTACCTACGTAGCCCCAGAGGTCTGTCTGTCTGTCTGTCTCCTTCTTGGACTGTCTTGCTTTCGAAACACACTGAAAAGTCTTCATTTCACTCTGCATCAGAACGGAACTAAATGCCAAAACCTCAGAATTTTTCACAAAACAGAATCCTTGTTTCCTGGCCAGCCCTATTATTGAACCTTAATATGATACAACATGTGTCCATATTTGCACACATGGTCCACAGCCCTTACACATGTGTAAATCCTACTGAAGTCATGTATAAAGGATCAGGCTCTAAGGCTGTTATAGAAAAAGTTCATGTTTCACTGACTTTTTGGTATTCTTTGAAGATATTACATTAAGAGTAAATATAGAGAAGTACATGTTATATGCAAGATTTTCAGAGAACGTTTAACTTCCACACCAGAAGGTCACATCTAAGGCAATATGGTCTTGGAACAAGTTCAAAGTTGTCACACTTGATAAAAATAGCTTAAAGGGCACATAACTGTGCTGGAATATGGGAAAATAGTGGAACATGAGAGGGAGAATGATTGAAGGCCCCATTACTAATTATGTACATACTTTGCTGCTATTGAAAGCTAGGTTTCCAAGCATGTACATGGTACTTAAGCTAAATAGAAGTGCAAGCAATTAAAAGAATAGAAATGCTTTTGCATTGCTATACCTAAGTAAATAAAATTTTATAAATGCAATTATCTAGAATAATGGAAAATCTTTTACCAACATACAAATACAGGATAAATTAACTTTGTTTCTAGTTTTGAAATAATGTTTATACACTTACATTTTTACATTAGTTATTAATCATTTTCATAACACCTTCTCAAAAAACAAAACCTACATATTTATTTCATTAATGTAAGAAACTGCATTCACCTTTTAATGTTTCATTTGAAATTATTGCAATTATTACATAAGGAAAAATAATTAATAGATTCTTCTTACATCCTGAAAGAGGGACACATGTATGTAACAGGGAGATAAAGTTCAGGAAAACTTAAATTATACTGGAAATCCTGATGGGTTGCTATAGCACAATATGTGGTATATTATAAACAAAAGTTTACATTAAATTACCTCTTGAAATACACATTGTATCAGCTTGGCAGTTATTAGCACTTAGGATTGTGTTCTGTGTGTTGAATACCTGTCAAACCTCCTGATGATGCTTCAGCCATACATTTAAGTGAGCATAAAATACGATTCTATAGCCCTTCTGCAAACTGACTCACTCACGCAGAAGTCCCACTAAAGGGGAGGCTGTTTCATAACAGGACACTCAGTAAGTCACAGGCCGTAGGTGTCCTACATGGAAAGCGACACCATCCATCTTCCAGTTTAATGTTTTGATTTTTTGTATTGTCATCTTAATTTTGTCTCTGTAAAGAACATGACATGCAGAGGAATCTTTTGCTTTGCTTTTAATTGAGACATTTGCTATGTTTTGCACATATCTTTTTATGATTGATGGTGCAGTGCAATCTTTGTGCCAAAATGTAAAATAAAAATTATGTTTGATGAATTTGTAATGCAATACTTTTGACTCAGTTCTGCCCAGAGTTACTACATGCAGAGATCAGTCATATCCTGACCCTATTTATATCCGTGAGGGTCTTAATGATGAGAAAACGAAATTGCTATCTTCTACGCCTGGAAACAAATTGTTTATTTATCCACATTCTTCCCTGCACGGAAACAGTCTCAGATACTGGGGTTTTTCGACCAGGTTTCCTCTCATACAGAGTTATGTAAATTACCACGTAAGGTAATTTATTTTGCAGCATCAGTCTGCAAAAAGTATGTTTTGTGATAGTGACACCGCTTTGCCATAGCAATGAAGTACGTGAGAACTGAAGGTATCCCTTCAATTGGAGAAAGATGTCCAAATACAGCAGTATTTCATGCCTCCCATGACACAAATAGCTAAAAGGAAGATTTTGTCTTTGATGGCTAGGAAGTAAATAATGGCAAAAGCTGCTGAGAGCCACTCTAACTGGTGATAGAGAATAAGCAAACTCCAGGAGGTGCACTGGATGCACAGAACTGTCTATACCACCCTGTAAAAAACTATATCCAAGGAAAAAGGTTACATTATACTACAGCAGAGAAGCAGAGAAGCAACAACAAGATTTATGCTGCTTAGTTTAAAAGCATCACATTTTTATACAATAACAAAAAAGCAGAGAGTCTGAGTCATTAGAAAAATACTTGCACAGCTGGTAAATTGTATTTTCTATGGACCTTATACATGTGATTCTAAGCGCTAAGTATACACATTATTAGGGTCAATCCAAATCCAGGCTGTTGAAAAATCCAAAGTGTTGGAGGATTTAGGATCTTCCTGTGGATTTTGTTGTAGCCTCCACAATCTATGCTTTCATTAAAATAATATATGTTCTAACTTCCCAGGTTCTGAAAGGAGTCTTTACAATGTTAACCAGTGTACTGTCTCACAAATCGTACAGCCGACAGATTGAAACAATACTACCAGGAAATGTAGAATAATAACAATATTTATTCTGTATTTTTGTCTTCTTAGAATGGATTGACCACTGATTCAGAAGCAAAGAACTACTGTGATTTGGCCCTGGCTTCTCACTCAACTGGAGATGCTAATGTTTTAGTGGTTTTACTGCTAATCATCTATGAAAGAGCACGAAAGGTAGCACACTCCCCAAGAGCAAGACAATCAGGGTCTGCATGTCTCTTACAACCCTGTTAAGAGGGACTGTACTTCTTTGTTCTTTCCTATTTGTAAAGTGAGAGTGAAACACTCCGTCAGAAGTTTACTTAGCTGGGAAAAATGACACATTTGCTGTCCATTCTTTTTTGTCTCTGTGTCTGGAAAGAAGTGCTTCATTTCTTGTTGCATCTGGACAAAGACAGACCTACTGGAGGTGCTCCTAGCTCCCTGAAGTTTTTAGGATGTTTTGGTTTAAACTCCTGCTCTACTTATAGGCTTGGGTTCACCTGCTTTCCCAGTCATATTTACACACTGCATTTCTTTTGGCTGTGTTTCTCTGCGGTCACCATATCCCTCTCTTTATCTAGTGTACAATTCTGAGAACTGCAGTGAATAGGAAGGCTTTCAGCCCTCTTGCCAGTTCACACAGTCTGCTGCTAGAAGGCCCTGGAGCTGGAAAAGACAAGAAACCATATAATTCTCCATGAGCCAATGCCCATTGCTTTTAACTCGAATGGTTTTAAAGGCCATCCAAGTAATGCAAACTGGATTTGCATGACTCCAGTCCAATGGATTGGATCTCATTGAAAGGATTTTGATACCAAAATTATTTGCATTGTAGCAGAGCTAAAAGCTGCAGTCAGGAATCAAACTAATATTTTACAAGACGCTGTGCAAACCCAGAACAAAAAGATGGTCCCTGCTCAAAAAATATACCACATAAAGTTGTCATCTGGCTTTATGCTTTCCCCAAATGTAACAGTTGGCATGTGTTTTGTACAGCAGCTTTGCCACAGGAAAAAATGTTGCACCTAGTTACATCCTAAGGTAACAGATAACATGGAGTTATGACTGATGGATGGGGAGCCCAAGGACATAATCGTATGACAGTGATCCACCAGACAGGGAGGGTATCAGTTCCCTTGCTCCTAGCTGTTGTCATCTTGGTAGACACCCTGGTGACAGTGAGTTTTACGAAAGGAGATGACATAGTGAGGGTTTTTGTAGATGTTCAAAACATGTTGTCTCCATGTGTGAAGGACTACTTAGGTGATAACATACACATGGTGAAAAACTTGGTGTTGGGACAGTGATTGGGGCAGTGTTGCTGCCAGAGCAGAAGTGAATACAGATCTGCTGCATGAGGGAGGGAGAGCAAGGGTACCGTGCTTGGAAGAAATGCAAAGCATTGAAAATGAAATCCTTTGTAACTGCTGTGATAAACTCAGCTAACTCAACGGAGGGATGCAAAGGGGAGGCTGGTACTTTGTAGAGAAGAAAAATGCTGTAGATTTGCAATTGTCAAATACTTTAGAAACGGATGCTGTGGTACCTCAGACATCAGATGATTAGAACATAAACTTTATTTTTACTAATTAATAACAGCTTCACCACTTTCAGAAGTTTTCCAGTAGTAAAGTTTAGGTTACCTTGATAATTATTTTGTCCAGCTTCCCTTCGCCCTTCATCCTTTCTCAGTATCAAACTTGTATGTCTGAAAGAAGCAAATACACTCTCCAATGAAATACAACAATTTCTCCTTTTTCACCCAGGCTTGTTTCTTGTTGAAGAAAAAATTGTGTGAAACATAAGAGAAAACAGAGGTACAAAGAGAAAATAGCCTAAAATGGGTAAGTTTTTCAGGTAATTTGTGACCAAAATTAAAATCAGCAGCTGTGTTCTATTGGAAAAGAGTATATTTTCAGTATACTAAACTGTTAGGCCTAATTTGCATTTCTAGAAATGTCATGTGTTTGTTTGAAAATACAATAAAAGTGACAATAAAACTTCTGGATCTGAGTGTATGAGATACGCTACTGTAAACCAGGTGATTCATGTGGTGTCAGTCTTTGGAATAAAAACTAAGCATTTATTTTTGAGAGTTCTTTCCATCTCATAGACTCGTATGTATTTGTCCTTAGGCATGAGATATCTCTACGAAGTTTGAAAAAGCTATCAGAAATGTGGTGTCCTCATGTCAGCAAATTTTATTTTTGCAGTCTGTGTCACAAGTGGAAATTACTAATAGATTGGGTTAGTAATATTTTATTTCTTAAGTCAAAAATGGAGCAAGATTCAGAAAAGAGTGAGCGCCATCACTAACAAAATTCCTTGCAGTATCTCACACAACATTATGCCTATGTCTTAGTCACCTTTTCTAGGTCTCTCCGATACCCTCTGTGTTGTATTCCCCTGCTCGGTCTCCTCCTCAGTTTAAAATTCAATTGAATCATCAGGCTTCTGGCTTTGAGTGTTGGTGCAACCTCCTTTCTGGTGTTGGGGATGTTCACTCACTGCCCATATTTTCACTCTCTCACTTTCTCCAAACCTCCTGCTGTGTGCAGATATTTCTCCCAGTCTCTACATCTTGTTTTTCAGGGGCAGAGGGAATGCTGAGCAGTCATCCCCATGGAAGTGGGATCCTTACAGAGATGGAGTGGTATAAAACAGCTACTTACTTTCATGACAAAATACATCAGAAAATCATTCAATACCAACCTCTGTAAACTTTTGGAGAGGAAAAGATAAGTCTACCTATGGCTATTAAGTTACATGCTGGTATGAACAGCTAAAAAATTACCAAAAGTTCCTGCAATGACGAAAAGCCTTCCTCACATAAAAGATCCAAGTATCCCAATTGTATGCTTTACATGTTCTCTCTAATCCTTTGTCTTTTCATAGCCTGATCTCAATTTATACAGTCTGATTTCAGTGTTAGGACCCATGTTTATTTGTCTATAAAGTCCAAGAAACCCAGGAGACCACTGCTGAAATAATGAAGATTTTATTCGCACGGAGCTCTGGCTGCCAATTCAGTTCAAAGGGTGGCTTTTGGAGCTGACACGTTTTCTTGGCTTTGCAGTTCTTGTAGCTGTTCAACATGTCTGATACTCATTAATATCAGCTCTACAATATGCAAATCAAATCTAAGGATATTTTCATTTACATGAAGAAACTTTAGAACACACTTCAGCTCCTGCAGAAATGCCCCTGGCTCCAGCTGCAGGACAAGCCAAAGAAAGGGCATCACAGAGTGTTACAGCTTCACTGAGAAACTAGCTTTGCCAATAAATAATGAAGGAAATGGGATTTTAACACAATTCAAGCAAAAACATCTCTGAGCCTTGACATTTCTATCTCCACCCTCTAAAGAACCAACAGAAAGAAGCTGTCAGTTACTTTTTCTCTTTTGGTAACATATAATATTTTTTTGAATTGGGAAAAATTACAATAGCAGAGTGGTATTTAGAAATATTTATTTGAAATATATTTCTAGTATACTTATGTATTTCATATTTATTGAAAATTATTTTGATTTACAAATACATATAAAATTACATATTTGTATTTTTTTGTAAATATAAATATATAAATATCAGAGAAAAGCGATCATTTAACTCTTGAAAAGCAGGAATATTTTAAAAGAATGTATGATAGAGGTTGTAATTAGAAATACATGTGTTTTGCATGAACACTACAGCAACAGTCAAGCAAAAACCTGTGTGAAACTTCTAGCACATAAATCTCCTCATGCCTGGAGGCAGTAATAAATTACATGTTTCTTTACATATAGGTTTTAAAATTGTCAAACATACATTTAATGTACTGGAACCAGAAATAATATCTTCTTGGCTGACTTTTTTTGATGTATTCCATAATTAGGTGTAGAAGTCAAAGATACCTCTTTATACCCAAAGGATACATAAACACTTCAAGCACATCGAATAGGTCAAATATCTTTATACACCCTCAAATTTCACTACTGCAAGACAGGTAATTGTTCTCCTTTGTTACCAATTCAATAAAAACTTGGGAAAAGATTTCAAGTTTTAGCTTTCCTGGTTTGGATGGGAATGCACACCTCTTATGATTTACCTGGAAATCATTCTCCTAGAGGACCAGAACTGCATTGTTTGTATGTTCCTGTTCTATTCAATTCAGATTTTCTATCTTGTCTTTCATTCACCCTGGTGTGTGACTAACAGCTCAGTACATCGGGTATTCTGGAGACACAACATAGCCTCTCTATCAGAGGTCTAATAATTCCCCAAACAATCAGAACAGATGCAAAAATAATTTAGGTGTGCAGCCTACATTTTAAAACAGTAGTTACTGCAGTTAAATCCTTACATTTGAGGGCACCGTCGCTCTCTGGACCAGACTCTTTCCAAGCCAGCCCTGCACACTCTGGTCAGGCTGGTTGTTTCCATTGCACACCTTCCGAAGATCCCACGGGGTGTTCGGCAGACGTCTGCCCCGTTCCCTCCGAGCCACGGGTCTCTGCCAGAAGAAACACTGAGCTGGGGGAGCACCCGAACCTGCAGCAATGGGCCTTGCCCCCCAGGGCCCTGAGCCTCGTGTCCCCAAACTGCGACAGTGATTTGAAATTACCAAAGATTTACAAAGTGCTCGGAAAAGCAATTTCCTAGAAAGCCTGATGAGGCAGCAATGAGCTGGGATTATGTATCAAAAGCTGCTTGCTTCCAGAAATTTGTGACATTTGCTCACTAAATTAATACTTTTCAGTTATATTTAGTGTGAACGTCACTGTTTCAACAGACTCTGGCACATAATCATAGTTACAAACTCTATTTTTTTTTTCTTTTGAATACTGATTTTCCATTTTAAAGGTGCCACAACTCAGTCTATTTTCCTTTACACTTGAAAAAAACGC
Organism: Pampusana beccarii; assembly: GCA_013399365.1. Taxonomy (NCBI): domain Eukaryota; kingdom Metazoa; phylum Chordata; class Aves; order Columbiformes; family Columbidae; genus Pampusana; species Pampusana beccarii. Next base: position 1,254,592 of record VWYH01010051.1, read on the forward strand.
TACTTAAAGAATACAGCTGAAGGGGTTTTAAAAATTAAGGGAATAGAAGAATGAACAAAACTTAAAATAGACAATTGTTTGCACCTTTAAATCTAGAATATACCTAACTTTCAGATTACTATGAAATCCTATGTGCAATTAAAAAAAAAAAATGGGTTTATTTTTTCCAAATTTCAAATCTGTGTGCATCTTGATGAACTTGAAAATAAGCCCACAGTGATAAAAGTGTCATGGCAATTTTTATTTCCCAGGATTTGATGGCTATATATGATTTAATAATTAGATACATGATATCACTAATAAGCTATGTAATTCTAATAGTGAAACAGATTATGTAGTTTTTAAATGTCTGAAAAATATTAGAAGATGCATAATTTTGGTCAGTTTAGTCATGAGCTCAGGAAATTCTCAGTAAAACAGAGGGACAAATCTTAATATCGTTATAATATATTTCTCTATGTTATAATATACACATTTATATGCACATATATGACATACAATATAATTTACTACAAATAATAGTTTGTAGTAAAAGTAGAAAAAGGAACCACCAAGAAACATTAAAAATTAACTACGCCAAGTTTTAGCTTCTAGAACAGGAAAGGAGAAAGAAGCCCACATTATTTTTATTGCCTTCACAAGTTCTCTTAAAATATTCCAGCTAGTATTGCTTATTTAGGATCTCCAACTCTTTCATGCTCTCAGTCTCATATTGGCTACAGGGTACATCAGCAGGTTGTAAAGAATCACAGAATAGCAAAATCTTCTCCCACATGGATAGACTGAGGGCTCCTGAGACCAACTGCCCACATCAAGGTCATCTTACTTGGAGGCATCCGAGCAGGACAGGCAGAATTGGAGCAGGACAGACATGGACAGTAAGTTAACCCAGTTAAAGTATCCACATCAGCTAACAGACGTAGTGAAGGAGCTAAGAGGCTTGGAAACCTTCGTCCAGTGAAAACAGGTGTTCCTCACAGGCTATCTCCCAACCCTCCTTGTTATTAACCTCAGATTCTCTCATGTCCTGTGAACAGTCTGGGCCAACCTACGTCCAAACCCCTCTGCTCCCATACTCCTGACACGCAGGAGGCAGGAAGCTCAAGTTCTGACATTTGAAGCACAACAGCTGTCAAACACCAACATCAGTACAGAGATCTTTCCAAAATGGTGCTTAAAAGAAAAGGTTGGTTTAAGTTAATGAACAAATGAGGTACAAATTAACTAACATGGCTATACAGGTTTTTTAAAAAATCCATTTAAATGTCTAATTTCCTTGTTTATCCCCTTGACTGCAGCCTCAGGTAGTGGAATATTCACTTAATTATCCTCTACCTTTTCTTGACTTTCCATGTTTTTTGTGAACGGTAGTTTTTCTTTCCATTTTGTGTTTCACTGATCCTGCTGCTGTTGCATAAAATAGCAAATCACCCATAGCAGCAACAACACAAAGACTGAAACACACTGACAGTCTCTTTTATCAGGGTATAGTCCTCTGTAGGTAGATAAATTTCCTGAGGTCTTCCTTGAAGTCCTGTCCTCTTTTCACTTCCGGGCAGATGTTACGCAGACTTGTGAACACTTTTCCAGTCTCCAGATTGAACTATACCTATTTTTTATAGTTCTTAAGGGATTCAGAATTACTCAAGCTATACGAAAGAACAAGATGTACAGACCACTAGATCTGCACTTTTTGGTTACATCTATCCTGCAGGTTTCACTTTATTGCTGAAATACTGAATAAATCAGACTAGTTCAGGCAGCTGATGTTTCCAGCAGACATGCCCCAGTTGCTTTAGTTATGCTCAAGTTCATTACTACATATCACCTGCCTGTTACCTCCAAATTCCCCATGTGCTCTGCTCTCATCCTGTTGTATATCAGGGACCTCTTGTAACCCTCTCCAGCTACTTTCATTTCATGCCACCCATTTCCTTTCTGTCAAAGACTGATTCCTGCATGATCCCTTCCTCCTATTTTTTGTATATTTTATTTTCTTCTGTAGGAAATAAATTATTCAGGGCGTCAACACACTTGAGCTGGAACTGAGATAGAGGTAGTTATAATGAAATGCTAATAACTGCCAGGAAAATTACAGAGTTATTAGAACTGTTTGGTCTGCCAAGCAGCTGCCAGGAGCACTACGTGTCTTCCCTACTCTTCTAGTTTAGTGATTTTCACCAAAATAGGGCGTTGTTTTTCAATTCCGAAGTTTCAGAAAACATTCCAGCGTTGATTTGATGTGTCATTCAAAAGTGATCACAGAATGGACAAAGACACACAGGAATGTTTTTCTGTTGAATACAAGGGCTTTTGATGAATGCTTAGGGTGTGCTTCAACATTCCACTTATCTGTTGGGACATCCCTCTGCTGTGTCAACCCAACTCTATAGGGAGGCCCTGGTATGAACGAGGTTGATTCCATTAACACAGATTATTTCACTGAGCTGGCTTGCAGTGCAGACTCCCAAAAAGTTTTACCAGTAAAATTCACCACTCCCACAGCTCTAGCAGCAGGACAGAAGTGCGCAGCAGTTGTGTAAAGGAAACCTTCAAGAACTTCAGCATTAGAGAAATCACAAGTCAGAGGCACATCCTTAATTAAAGACCACTGTTGCTGTTAAAATGTTTCTGTCCCTCACATCCCTTAGCCACAGGTTAACGTCCCACAGCTGCTGAAGAACAGTCAAGCCCTACGCTCCACCATGAGCCGTGGGAGTGGTGACTTTCATCGTAAGAGGCAACATAGTCCAAGCTGCTTCATCTGTTTGTGAGGTGAATACTGCTTTGCAGGCAGTGATTCATCAATGAAGATGGCACAGCAAGTGAGGCAATGGTGTACGTAAAACCAGGGTAGATTCATGATTAACTCAGCGTGTGTATACCACAGGCAGAGTAGACAGCTGGAGCCTTCAGACCTTGACTAGCTCAGCCAGATTCCAACATACATCCTGCTGTGGGAGGTGGACTCCTGCCTTAGGTCTTGCTGTTCGGGCTCTGCTTCATACAAACCTAGCCCAGGTGCCATATATTGCTTTCTTTTCTGTTTTCAGCCATGTAACTACACCGTGCAGATTAAACACAGAGGATTTCAAATTTCCAGGAGGAATATAAAGCTCAGCAGGCATATCCCAGGCTTTTCTTTAAAACTCAAATCAAGAGGCCTTTGCAAAAGGTTCTTCATTACCTACATCAAAGCCATACCCACAGGCACTGCCTACTGCACTTCACCCTGAAAAAAAGGGCCCATGATGTTTTCCAGATCATCCACATGCCAACCGTGAGGAGTCCATGAACTCCTCTGGGTCCAGGGCATTCACGTGCTGCCAGGAGCAACTCAGGGCTCTTGTGATCAACCTGTTGAGAGAAGCTCTGGGTGCATAGAACATCAAAGGTGCTTCCGAGTAACCTTCTCTCATGTGAAAAGGTGAACTTCAGAACCTAAGCAGAACTTCATTCAAAACCAAAAATGGAAAATGTTCACCTTTATTAAACATGGTAGAAACACACAGCATGTTTGCCATCACCAAGATTTGCTCAAATGGTCACTCATCAACACGACGGGAATCAAAATTTGGTAAAAAAAGTGGAGCATCTCCCTCATGAGGAAAGGCTGAGGGAGCTGGGTCTCTTTAGCTTGGAGGAGACTGAGGGGTGACCTCATTAATGTTCATAAATATATAAAGGGTGAGTGTCACGAGGATGGAGCCAGGCTCTTCTCAGTGACAACCAATGACAGGACAAGGGGCAATGGGTGCAAACTGGAACACATGAGGTTCAACTTAAATTTGAGAAGGAACTTCTTCACAGTGAGGGTGACAGGGCCTGGAACAGGCTGCCCAGGGGGGTTGTGGAGTCTCCTTCTCTGGAGACATTCAAGACCTACTTTGACACCTTCTTGTGTAACCTCATCTGGGTGTTCCTGCTCCGGCGGGGGAATTGGACTGGATGATCTTTCGATGTCCCTTCCAGTCCCTGACATTCTGTGATTCTGTGAAAATCTGGAGCTGGAGTTGGCTGAAGCCAACAGCCATGCATCTGCGGGACTCCTCGTGCTGCCGGTTACAGCCCGGGCCCTCGGGCTCCTCTGCGCCGGGAGCACACCCCGGAGCGGGGGCAGGGCCTTCCCCGCCGTGCCGGGAGCGCACCCCGGAGCGGAGGCCGGGGACAGATCCCCTCCCGCCGCCCCTCCAGCTCCCGCGCTCCAGGACGCTCCGCAACAACGGCCCCAGCCCTAACGGCCGCCACCGCCCCGCCCGCATAAAACCCCTCCCCCTCCCCGGGCGCTCCGCCCCGCCGCTCCCGGCAGGCCGCGTGACCTCCGCCGGCTTCAACTCCGGCTTCCAGCCCGACTTCCGGTCCGCTCGGTGTTCCCGTCAAACCCTTCCGGCGGGGGGCAGCTCTGTCGGCGGACAGGGGAGCAGAGCACACGCGCCGGAGAACGCGGAAGTGCCGTGCGGCGGAGCCGGGGCGGCAGCAGCTGCCTGCGCGGGGCTCCCGCGGCCCGGCCGGCCCGGGGAGGGCGGCGGCTGGGGCGGGCACGGAGCCTCGGAGGGGTTCGGAGGGGCAGGTAAAAGGGTCCTGAGGGGGCGTGGGGCTGGGAGAGGTGGCGGGGGCGGGGAGGGGTCTCCTCAGGGCAGCGGGGCCGGGGGTGTTGTTTTCTGAGGGGCGGGAGGGGAGCGGTGGCAGGCTTTACGCGTACCTTCAGCTCGGGTTTTGACGGTATGGGTTTGCTCACACGGAGCCGGGGCTTTTGCCGTGCGCAGCTCGGTGAGGTGTGTCTGGGGGGTGTCTTAGTAGGGAGTTTTATCAGCTAAAAGTGGCGGGGTTTCTGTCATTTAGATTTATAGGAGAGCACAATAGGCTGCTTGGCTTCTGGTTTTTGGTTTGTTTGGGTTGGCTTTTGTTTCGGTGGTAAGCAAGGCAGCCGTTAGTTCATATATATGTATGAAAGCTGGATATTTGTAAATGCGAATAGATGTGCTTTCGTTTTGCTCTATATTTCATCTTTATGTGTAGGTATATGTATCTATACATATAAACAAATACGTTTAGAAAACAAAATTTGAAATTTAATTTTTCGTATGTCCAAACAGTGTGACTGTTGCTTTATTGAAAATGAAGCTGACAGGCTTATGAATAATATCTCATTGTCTTCTCTTGTTTCCTAGTGCTTGATCTGTGATTCAGGAATCTTCCAGGATGTTGGAGTCCTATGTGACCCCTATTTTGATGAGTTATGTTAATCGCTACATAAAGAACTTGAAGCCTTCAGATCTACAGCTGTCACTCTGGGGAGGGGATGTTGTACTTAGTAAACTTGAATTGAAGTTGGATGTACTTGAACAGGTATGTTGTGTTTATAGTAGTTACAGTCTGTGCCTTCAGTTCAAAAGTAGTTGACTAATTTATGGTGGTCTGCACAGATAAATACTCATTTATTACTCTTTTTCTTCTTGTACTAGGCTTCCCCGCCCCGCATTTAGTTATTTTTGCATTAATTTCCACACCATTTGTTTAGTAATGAGTGGTAATTCTTTGCATATTCTGTAAGTTATGGGGTGTGAAGAGAAAGGTGTGGGTTTTTTTTGTGGATGTGTTTCTTCTTTCAGCAACCATTATTTTACAGTATGAACGTTAGCTAAGTTGTTTTCCAGTCATATTTACTAATTGTATATGGCAACTAATTCAAAATGTCACAAAGTAGGGTCTCTTTTTACTTATGCATACTGAACTCAGATTTTTCTTCTCTGTATTAAGACTCAAGTTTTCATGATTCCAGTTGTATTTAAACTTAAGAGTACTTGTGAGACAGTTTTGATCAGCTGGTTTGTGTGGATTAGATCAGAGACTGTAAAACTTAGCCTTAGAAAGACGGGTTTGACCAAATAAAACACTTGATATGGAATCTGGAGCCTGTTGTTAATATGAACTGGTGAAGTCTTAGCAGGGGGACTGTTTCTTTCTATGCTTATCTGAGTTGACAGCTTAAGGAATTGAGTGTGTGAGACAGATAGAGCTGTTTTCTGCTGTGCATGGTGTAGCGAGTCTTAGCTAGGGTCCTGCACCCAGGAATAGGGTGAGACAAGATAGGGCATGAGTTTTATGGGTGAGACAAGAAATAATGGAATAAATTCCACCCAGGGACACTTAAATTAGACACTGAGGAAAACTTTCTCATGTTTTAATGTATATATTATGGAATCAAAGAAGGGCTGATCAGAAAGGAATTCTGGAGGTCACTTAGTCCAACCTCCTGTTCTGAGCAGGGCCATTGCCAGCATTATGTCACATCAGCTTGTGGTTTTTGACAGGGGAGTCTTGAAATCTCCTGTCTTGGTTGTGAAAACCTCTTTTTCAGGTAAACTGTTGCAGTGCTGTGCTGTGTAGGAAGGTTTATCCTAATAACAGATGATGCCTTGGGATGGATATATCAAACTTGCTATATTACCTAGTGCTATTAGGAGTTTGCTCCCATCATCTATGTTGTTCCCTTTCAAATAGTTGCAGTTGCTGGTACGTGATCCCTGGCTTTATCTTTGCCTGTCTGTGTATCAGCTGGATACCTAAATATCCAGCACAGTCTGCTGCTGTTGTGGCTGTTGTAGAGACAAATGTTGCTGTATATGCCTGTGCTCAAGACTCATCAACTTGAACGGGATGTGAATATGCTCTGAATGCGAAACTTAGCTCAGATTGATTGATTTTTTTTTTTTTTTTAAAGACTATTTGACTGTGCTTTTTTTTTTTTTTTTTTTTTAAAAGACTATTTTACTGTGTTTTTTTTTTTTTTTTCTGTGTAACGTAGTGATCTTAATTTGGCTCCTGTTATTCTTTGGAGCTTGCCTGGACCTGCAGACTGCATTTAGGGTGTCTTTCTCTTGTTTGCAGAAGGGATGCAGCTTTATGCCTGCTCAGCAAAACTCTTTGAGTGTGTAGTATTTGGTAATACAACATTCCCAAGCCTTTGCAGCTGGCAGGGAGCTCCCTTGAAAAGCTAAAGTCTCTAAAAATTACCAGTGTATATGTTATTCTATTTGTGTTCTCTGCCTGGATGGATTCATAATATCCAAATTTAGTCAGCTTAACTGCTTTGCTCTTCTAACATCCTTTCTGTCCTGGGCTGTTCTCTCCAGCCTGGCTCCCTGTTCCTTATCAGGCATGAATTCAGTCTTCATTTCATGCTTCAGGTTTTGGATGCCAGTGCGCATAGTCTGAATATCTTTGTCTGGAGCCCAGAAATTTTCAGAGAATTCCAGCTTTTGTGGAACTACATATGATTATTTGGGAACACTAGTGTAGGTGCCGAACTACCTGGACAAAACACTTTATAACAGATTTGGGAAGAAGTCTGTGCTTTCTCCTCTTGCTCCTTGCACTTCAGCTGTTGTTGGTGTTCCTGTGTCATGTTGCGCTCTTCTAGGCCACCACACAGAATCTCAAAGAACAGCTGAGAACAGAGTGTAAACTGCTGTCTGTCTAGGGACTAAGTTGGAACCAGTACCTTTTGAAATCAGTTTTAATATTGTTGTTGACATATTATAGGAGATTTATCAGACCCAAAGAGAATATTTCAGTACCTGAAAACACTTTGCATATTTTTGTGTATATTTATGTGTGTTTTCTATACTCTTGTTAAAGTAAGCTAAATGTTATTGCAATAACTCTTAGAGTCTTTTCTCCCCCTGCTCCCTTCTCATCCCCCCGCCCTTTTTTTTTTTTCGGCAGTACCAGTTCTGTAGTGAAAGCTGAGTACTAGTTTGTACTCAGGTTCAATCTTCTAGGTACAATATAGCTTTTGTACATAATTACATCACTTTCTGCATAGCCAGTTAATTTTATAACAATTATCTTTAGTTGAAGGTTAAATCTAATAGAACTTTGATAGTAGTTTTTCTTTACCTGTCCTGGATCAGTCAATCGTTAGAACTAAGCATTCCAGGAAATCTTCCGTCTGAGCGTAATAACTGGCACATTGTACGAAAACTACTTCAAGAAAGTATCTTGTAATTAAAATTTAAAATTAATATTTAAATATTGTTTAATGGAAGAGCCTTTTAGGCGCTTTTAGCAACTTTCATGTGCAGTCCCTATGGTACCAGAGGTAACTGAACTACCTATGAACTTGATAACTAGCTTCTGTGTGATATTTCTGTTGACGCAATGGTACGAAAGGGATAAGATACCTCGTGAGCTCTTTTTTCTGCTTGTGTATATTTCCATAACATCATAGCTTATGATGTTAGCTGTTTTACAAACTCAGAAGGGGAAGGTGAAGTGGTCTTTGATTGGAAGACAAAGGAGAACTTGATCTAAAGATTGTCTTGTAGTGTAGAATTCTCATATCTGAAAAAATTTAGAAAAAAATATGAAAAATGCTAGTGTACTTAAAATAATTTTAAGGAACAGAGGGCATGAAAATATCCTTACTGTAAGTGTCTGTTATGTGCCACTGGGTTACTTGTAGAATACAGCCTTGAATGTGGGGAGAAGGTATTTGAGTTAATACAGATGTGGAGGAAACAGTACTTGCCTATCACCCCGAAGTTTGGTAGAGCCTTATATTTTAGAGCAAGGGGAGATTTTAGGGCAAGGGCAATTAAGATAATCTAGTCTGCAGTCTTGTATTATGTCAGTCAGTTATTTAGGTGTCAAGCCCAGGAGTTTTGTTTTCAGTCATATAAAATTTTTTGAAGGATTTATATGACATAAATATAAAATCTAAAATATAAAGTCTAATCAGTCATAAATACAAAAGATAAATTAAGGATTTCGTGCAGTACTTAATGAAAGGGGAAAGATTGCACATGAAAGGAGTAATAAAAATGGTCTTTGTTACATGATACTATGAACAATTTACTAAATTTAGCACACATTTGTTTTGTATTGTCTACTGAAATGGCATAACAAAGATTTCTTTGCATTGCTTTAAGGACACTTGCTTGTGAAATTAGGATAATGTCAGACAACATTTGTATCCGAATTCCTTTGAAAAGGAAGAACTGTGTCTTCTAAATACGCTGTGCATTTGGTTATACCACCTCATTTTGAGATGTTTCCTACTTCTGCAGTTTCTTTCAATAACTTACACTTAACCAGACAAAAGTAAGAATGTGTTAAATCTATCCAGCAAATAATGGAAAAAGATCTATTCTAGAATGTGTTTTGAAGTTAACTTTTAGCTTGTGAACACAAGTCATGCTCTAAATAGATATTGTGGTATTGATGAGTGACACAAAAATTATGTTTCTGTGATTCTGGAAAGGGAATTTATTTCTTTTACTGTTAATAGTGATAGTTTGCTGTCTTGATTCATGAAAGCATTGTCTATTAAATTGTAATGTATTTTTGGATTGCACTTTTTTTTTTTGGATCATTTAATTCTTTAGTTCCTCCCACCCCTCCCAGCTGTGGAACATAAGGAGCTTCTTCATTTATTGTGTGATCAGCGTAGTGACATCTGTAGCTGTAACTGCTCAGTACTTGCTTTTTAGTGGCTTAACTGAAACTGTCTGGATTAAAATTTTATTTGTGTTGATTGTAAGCCTAAGGCTGAATTTTTAGGAGAGAGGCTTTTGGCTAAAATTCCTTACTATATTAGTGAATGAGATGAAGAAAAAATGCTTTGTAAAAACAAATTAACAATTTTCTTCAAACTGTTTTAATGAGAAACTCTATAACTGTCATCTTTGGAATATGACTTGACATTAGATGTGACTTTGTATAAGCATGGCTGAGGCAGAAATCAAGAGTTTCCCTGACATGAGATGGATGTGCTTTTGTGTGTGGTTGTTTGTTTTAAAGCTTCATTAGTTTTTTGGGTTTAATGAGCTTTCATTAATGTACAAACTGAAAGCTATACTTTGCAAAAAAATAGAGCTATCATTATGTGTAGTTGTCTTCTCTGGAGATTTTGTCAGCAGTGAATGTACTTCATCTACACTGAGCTCTGGGTGCAAGATGAACTTTTTCCTAGTACCAGTAGAAAGGCTGAGGAGGCAGCAGCACAATGGAGAGAGTGTTCCTTAAAATTTCTTGTTTCAGCAGCTGTTGTGGCTGTGATGGTGCTTGGTATTTGTGTGTAAGAACAGTTGACTTCTCTTTTGGGTGACTAATTAGAGGTGCTCTCAGGATGCTGACCTGTCACAGTTGCAATAGGCTTTATTTCAACTCTGAACTTGCAACATGGTAACACCTTGGAAAAATCAGAAATTTTAGTGGGCTTACAAAACATGTCGCTAAGATTTGATTACAGTTGTGAGATGTTAGGCAAATAATAACATTAGCTAGCTTGACAGAAATATTCAACAGGTAGACTTTATAATGTATGTGAAGTACTAAATGTAAAATCCACTTTTCCTCAAATTTTATTCATGTAGAATTTCAGCAGGGGTAGGTCTGTGGTCAAGCAATGCAGGAAAACAGGCTTTTTGGATCCACTTCTAGATGTTTCTCTGAAATTGCCTGGCAGCTTGCCTGCTTGACCTCAGAGCTTCGTGGACTCTCTCTATTTAACTTCTGTTCATTCGCGGGAGTATGGAGCTGAGGGACGTAAGTACCTAAAATGAGCCAAGGTGCAAAGGTACTGAAGCTCCATGCTGCCCAGTTTTGCTAGGGAAATTCTGAAGTTCTGAACGAAGGCTTATGTCCCTGAGTTTACTAAGAAACTTGACAGGAACCTGGGGGTTCATTTCTACTTGTGCCTTCAGTAGTGACACATTTTGGAGTAGTTTCATGAGAGAGAGGTGGTTTTAAACTTTCTTTCGTTATCAAGGACACGGTATTCCAAATGTCTCCTTTGAACAAATGAACTGTAATGTACATGTGCAAGCAATAATAAAGCCAGTTGACTAGCACTGTGGCACGCTGCTAATTTGGGGAGGGAGAATAAATTTTGGCTTATGTTTTGTGCTAGAACTGTACTATTTTAAGTTACAAATGTGTCTTGAATTCTGATGTGTTTCAGTAGTTAATTCACCACTCTTTGTTGTTCTTAGGAGCTGAAACTACCATTTACTTTTTTAAGCGGACATATTCATGAACTTCGGATTCATGTGCCATGGACAAAATTGGGATCAGAACCAGTTGTCATCACTATCAATACAATGGAATGCATCTTGAAATTAAAGGATGGAGCTCAGGTAAGAAATGTGATGAGTGATTTTCTAACATTGAGAAGGTTGAGAATCATAGCTTCTATATGTCACTTTCTTTAAAGCCATCTGAAGAATCAGGCACGTGAAGCTGCGCTCCCTCTTCTTTTCTGAGTGTTGTGGGGAAGTAGTTTAGGGTTCTGCTTGCTGCAGAACAATGTTTAGATTTCTTAGAGAGAAGTGTGACTTAAGAGTTTGGTGGCAGGTTCACTCTATTATTTACTGCATGGGGGAAATGTGCCAAGCCAAATGCTGCTTACCTTCTCTCCAGGAACCTGATAGCCATTTACGAAACGAACCTTCAGGTGTCTTCCCTCCCTGATAACCGTTCACTCCGGAGTCTGTGTCTTGGGGTTTCGGAGACAAACTTTCAGGCAATGCCTGTATCCGTTGCGGTGCAAACTGTCAAGATTCTTTTCTCCCTGATGACCTTTTGCTTTGGAGTCTGTGTTTTAGAACTCTGGTAGCAAACTTTTAGGTGAGGCCTAATAACCATATGCAGAGCAGACTTTCAGGAGACGAAATTTCTAGAAAAATAAAAATTTAATGGAGTAGAAGAGCAGGGGGGCTGGCTCAAGCTGGGTACCTGTGCAGAGGACCGTCCAAGCATAGAAAACTACAAACTTTTATATCTTTATAGACCATAAACACTGTGATTCAGTCCAATAGCAATATTTCACCACCAGGTCCTTTTGCTCCCCATTGGTCCTTTTTTCTCTGACTCCACATAGGCCTTTGTTTTGTTCAATTGTAGACGTTGTATTTGGTCCATATCCTTGCAGGTGCTGTTTTGTCTGGATAAATCCTTTCTTCTCAGCAAAGAGCAAAATAGGCCCCACCTTGCAGATGTCTTATGTCTCCGCATTAGCCTTGGATTGTTGTTTTCCCAGTCAGTTCCATCCTTCCCAGCAAAATGCAAGCTAGACTTTATCTTGCAAGCGTTTAGTGTAGTCTGTAGTTGCCCTTGGTAAAATTTTAGCTAATCTAGTCTACCAAGTAACATGAATCAAAGAATATATTAAAAATCATACAACTTTATATTTCTGAATAATCCATTACATTCAGTATGCATCTACCTAAGCTAAATGACTAATATTGAGCTTAAACTGGGCTCATTCACTGACCTGTGAGTAGTAAAACCATTGCCATACAGCTCACTCATTTAGCAGGGAGAGCTCCAAGTGGGCTCATCCAGGCTATCGTATTTATGGAATGAAGTGGTTGACTCGTAGTCAAATTGCATACAGTAGGATAAGTCTGCATGAAACTTCCTGTGCCCACAAGCCACCGGTGTTCAGTGCTGTTCTGCTTCCCTGTGGGCCTCCTGGAAGGAGTCCTTTGCCTGGCTGTGGTTCAGGCCTTTCCCACCTCTGGAGCCTGGACCAAACTGCTGCTGGTTTGGCTGGGGGGTTGTTGAGAGCACCCACTGCACTGAGAAGCTAATATTGTTGTTCTCATCATGGCTAGTATCTTCCCTCATGCATATTTTTATTTTTCTATGAGGTGTAGCTGTCTTCTTGCAGATGTAAAAGTGTCTTAATAGTGCTCTGCCAGAATTTTCTTACGACTAGGCAAGAAATGGATTTCACCACTGGGCACTGGGCATTTTTCAGAAGTGTCTTGTTATTATTGAAGGAGTGCTTTAAAGATCCTGGAGTGAAGTTCTCTTTTTCTCTTTAGAAGTTGTAGTACTTGCCTGAGTATACTTGCAAGACTCCTTACATGTAAGGGTCCCAAAGAACTTTTTGTTTAGTTTGCTTGCAATAATTAGTCCGTTACAGGATTTCACAGGTTCAGGAAAGATTTCCTTTGACACAATGAAACTCAAATATGCAGTGGCTCAGTCTTATTACAGCTCTAACTTAGTTAACAAAAACTACTTGGGTATGTTAATGTTGAACTTGTGTGTGTGTGTGTGTGTGTGTTGTGGGTTTTTTTTGTTAGTGTGGTGTGTTAACTCTAGAGATGTTTTGTTGTTGTTAGTTGGTTGTGGTGTGTTTTTTTTTTTTTCTTAAGCCTTTTTCACATTTTAATTTCAACATAGTCCTCCAGTTACATTAAGGATCATGCAAAAGAAAATGCAAATTTGTCCGAGGCTCTGAAGTGTTTGGTTGGGTGCTTGATGAGTTGTTAACATTTAGTGTCAATAATTAGATATAAACCAGCAAGAACATTGGTAAACACTTTGCCATTATGTTTGGTGTTCCTTATAATATTCTTTTACAGTTCAGAGCTAAAAGGCTTTTGTTGCTGGAGTAGAAATCTCTAGTCCTAGGTATGCCACTCACAAAGCATATGCTTGCCTTCTGTAGTTAACGTAATCTATTCATGCATGTGCCACATACACACATGTATGCATACCCACAGCGAAATGCTAAGTACTTTTTCAATGTTAAGGTAAGATTTTGAGGTCAGGTGTTCCATGAGAAATGTGTTTTAGAACCAGCAAATTACAACTAATTATACAAGTTACAGAAAAAGGCTTGTAGCCCATGACTTTGTACAATCCAGAACTAGTATTTGATATTGGACCATACAGATGGCTACTGCTGGAATGATCAGATTTCCTGCCCACATGGTATTTGAAACTTAAATTTTGTGGTGCATACAGAAAAAGGTCAAGTGTCATGCATGTAAAGCACTCTCAAAACAAGTATTTGTTACAGATGTTTAAGATTCAGAGGCAAGAAGGGATTTTTGAAAATTGCAACTGACATTTGAACAAATTATTCAGTGGTATGTACACTCAGGAGGGTAAAATTTGGGTCTGTGCCATAGAATGATTATCCTTGACTAACAAGAATGTAAATAAAAACACTTATGCTGTTTTCTGAGAATATGGTTTATAAAGTTGACAGCCTGAATTTTATTTCTTAAATTACTATTTGGAAGTGTTTTATAAAAAGAAATGTTTTGACAAATTCCTGTGTTTTAACTTCCAATGTGACAGTGTATTTGGCTAAAACCAATTGTCATAAAAATCTTTGTAATCATTGAATAAAAACACCTGAATGAAATAGGATATTTCTATGGAAAATGGTAGTAAAATGAACTTTCAGTGAATGTAGCTCCAACTGGAACTGTTTTGCCAAGAAATTCATATCAGCAAAGACCAGAATTAGCGAGAAAGTTTAATTCCCAAAAATGTATTGGCTTGGTCCTGCATTTCCTTCCTCAAGTGAAACCTCTAATGAGCATGTTCATAACTTCCCCTGAGCAAAAAAAGTTTCTGACCTCAACTTAGTATGATCTATATCCTTTGGAAAGGGGCTATTTCAAAGAATCTTCATTTTGAAGAGATATCGGGATTAAAATATATGGCATCGTTTGAAGCTATTGTCCATTGGACCCTACAGATTTTTTGCGAGGAAAAAACTCTCTCCCCTTGTATGTTTTTGAAGAGAGCATCAGCCCCCTGGGGAAAGCCTTTGTACCTCTGAGCTTTGCTGCGATGCTGTGTCAGTTCAGTTTCTGTGTTAGTTTGGGTGGGTTGGTTGGTTGATGTTTGTGCTATTGCAGTATCTCCTGAGCTGAGAGAAAAGTTTGGAGTACACAGTAATGGCCCAACTTCTAGTTTTATGCTAATTTTCTTTTCTAATCAGAAATGTTGTATAAGTGGTAAGTCTACCCAGTGATACACAAAATCCACAGTACAGAATTAGTGGTATTTTTAGTGAATTTCTAAGTTTGAGTATTTTGAAGGTCATTGCTTTTCTCCTCTTTTCTGTGCTTTTCTGTACAGGTGATACTAGCACTTGTAAAACCACAACATTAATTAAATATGGCTACTTCATAAGAAAATGAAACTTAAGTACATCAGAACAGAACTTCTAAGTGATTGAAGTGGTGTTTTGTTGAACATGCTTTGTATGTGCTCTTTTGCTTAAGAATTTGGTTAATGCCAGTAAGTGCAGCAGAAATGGGTGTGAGGCATTGTGCATTGCTTTTTGATGTCTGTCAGCATAATGCAACTATACCTGTTTTTTTTTTTTTCCTCCTGAACATGATCTTCTGCAGCACTGAGTTTTAAGTATGGTTGTTTATAATGTTACCAAATTCATTAAATATGTTGATAAGTATTATTTGAAATGTGTTCTTATACACTTAACTGTGGTTTTATAGTTTGCTTGACTTGTATGTGTTAAGTTATGGTAATTGACTCACGTGAGACTTATCTTCATGAATGTTATGTATTGTTTTAGAGGGTTAAAGTTCCAGTATTATGTTCTTCTGATTACTTATCTCTATGTATTAAAGCTGAGGACTTTTATCTAGATTGAAATCCCTTTGCTAAACCTCTTTTGATGCTCTTTTCCTCCTAGAATTTTTCTCCTTTTTTGTCCTGTCCCTACTTAACTTTTTTTTTCCCGTTTCTAGGCAAATTGTTATTTTTTTAAAGCTATTTGATATTCTTTGCTCGTTTCTCTTCCCCCATCCATGCCATAATACCCCTGTGCCCAAACTGGGGGGTTTAAATTCAGCCTGTGCAAATTGAGAAGGACAAGCATGTGTCTGTTTCCTTTGCCTTCATCCTTCCTGACATTATAACTAAGCACAAGACTAATCTTCTTTATGTTCAACCTTGAATTCTGTCCTTTTTAGTCTTGGAACTGATGCAAATGAGGAGATTCAAGGATGAATGTATTATCTCTATTACTGCTTCACTTTTGAGTCCTAGCCTTTATTTGGGAAAGACTGTTAGATACAAACACTTGCAGGGGCACAGTAGTTATTTGGGGGCACCAAGTAGTTATTTGGATCAGCATAGTGACGATTAAGCACCGTTCTTTCATGAGGCATTATAAAGATGGTTTTGAAGGAATGTAATAACTTTGTGGAAGCCGTGGAGAACAGCCCACAAGCATGTCTGTCAGAATAGGAGACACATATTCTTATCTGGCCGTCAGCAGAGACTGACATCAAAGAATGCTGAAAGCAGAAATTGGTCTTGACTGGGGAATGATTGAGATGATATGGGTGAAGAAATGTTATGAAGGACTTTGGAAATGAAGACGGAAGGCCTGTGTTTGAGGGTATAGTTATATAGTTTGCTTAGGTGGTAAAGCTAGCTCCAGGTCTGAAGCAGTACTTTGCTGTTTTTCTCCTTCTTACCTGAGTTATAGTAGTTCAGTTGAATGTGGTCGTATGGACACATGGTGCTGTTTTTTCTGTTAAGTGTACATGTATGCTGTTCTCTGACAGCAAAAATATGGTAGGATTTGAAGTCAGAGGACTGTCTTCTGTGGCCCACCTGTCTGCTTTTTGTTTGCTCGTGTAGAAGCTCAAGGTCTTTCTTTTTGGAATATTTTAAGTTGGTATTTACTCATTTTCATAGTGGTATCTTTAGTTCAGTAAATCTGATACTGAGTTTGAAAACTTGTAAGCAAAGTTTAAGGTGAAGATTATATTGAGAGCTGCCCTACAGGAAGCAAACTATGTTTTAGGTGAAAGATTACCTTTCAAGCATATTATCATTATAAAGGAGAAATACCATGTCCCACAAATATTTTGCAAAAACTTTTAGTGAACTTACTCTTTCAATAAAGAAAGCAGCAAAGGCAGGCTGCAACAGCTGCTGGAAAAGGCCTTGCAGCGTTTTGTTCAGACACTTGTCCTCCTTGCACTTCTAATGTATTCAAATGTGTGGCTGAAGAGGAGAGGAGATATGGAAGAGCTTTGCTTAAGGCTGGCTTAATATTCATGCTTTCTAGCTGCATAAGCAGAAGTGACCATGTAATTTACCTTTTTTTTTTTTTTTTTTCCCCTACTAAACACTTTCATATGAAAAGTCTTCAAAAGCAAGGTATCTGGCATTTTAGATTGCAGTAATTCTGCCTGCAAAAGAAGAAATTGCCTTTGCTGTGAATTTGTTCAAAGATGCCTGTGGGCACATTTCTGGATACTCTAGCTGTAAAAGTCCTTCCACTGCTGTGGTGTTGCCTCAACCTGCATATCTGCCTTGCTTGCCGAAGTCCCAGTTACCATGTTAGTCATTTAATTTGGACAGTTCTCATATGAATTTGTCAGTATTTTATTTTTTTTGAGGTCCTTTTCAGGGCTAAGCAGTGGTGATTTCAAATGTCTGAAGCTGATTACTGTGACAGGTACGTGTTGTCCCACTTCATTTCTTCTGTGCTTGTGCCTGGCCCCTAGGAGAGCTTCTAGTGGTGGTGTGCTGCCTACGGGCAAAGACAGAGGGCCAGTCCTGACTAAATCCTTGTGCTTAGTCTGGGTGGGTAAGCCTTGCTTTTAAGTGTTTCTGCTAAAGAACCAGACTTCGAATAGTAAGCACTCTAGCTTTCTGTTCTGTGCGTTACTGGGTGACATCTTCATCAGCTGTGCTGTACTTCGCTCCTGAAAACACCCATAGGGACAACGCATGGTAAACTGTTCCAGTATCTGGAGAATACAGGTGAGAAGGATCTGACGAGGAGCACTCTTTCTGAGCAGCTAAGGAGTAGACGACCAAGCAAGACAGTGAACGTATGAGTGGCCACTGCAAATGAACTTTCTGGTTGTTGTAACATTTTCCCATTTTTTAAAATCATGACAGTACACATGTGCACAAAAGATGTAAACAAGTTATGTTTTCCTTTCTTTCTGCCAGCTTGTCTTCTAAACACTCCCAATTGGCTGCAAATTTAGTGCTTATTAGGAAGACATAAAACTTCATAGTTTGATTCCTTGAGATATTTACTCCTGCAAATGTCAATATTATACATGTTTAAAAAGAAAAGCCAAGTACACTGTGTTGGGCACGTTTGCTGTGGTAGCAGGTTTGGGAACAGAAAAGCAGTCAAATGTATTTGGGGCTGTATTCTTACTAAGGAGCTCAGATTTTGAATGCAGTTCATTTCAAGAGGAATGTTGTCAGAATCTGCCTAGTCGTTGTTACAAAATGTGTTGGGATTATGTAACACCAATGATTTTCAGTAGGGGGGTTTCATGTTCAACTGGGTGCACTTTGAAGTGTAATGAAGAGAATGCAAGGCAAGGGTATGGCTCTGAGTTGGTGTAGGTGTTGCAAGATCAGCTGTGTGTGTAGTTACAGTTTTCCCTTCGATGCCTATAGCAGCTGCAACCTAGTAAGTGAAGGTTGCCTTTTCTCAGCTTGCCTCTTGTCTTCTGAACAAGACCTTCTCTATGTACCTTTGTGGTGTAGTTTGGATCAAGTTTGTACTTTTGAAGAAATCTTCTGGTTGTCTAGGCTTACTGTACTTTGAACTTCATCGTAGGATGATCTCAGAACTAATGATCTGGATCCCTTTTGGATGAAACTAGAGGAAAATGTGCTCTAGGAGCATGGTAGTGTTCTCTGGCTGCTAAGTGACATTGATAACAGTTGTATTGTGTGAGTTGTTAATAGAATCAGTACTCTGTGATCACCAGCCATTATATCATCTCAAATGAGGAGCACAGTGAATCCTACTAGACCAGTTGATTTTTTTTTTTTTTCAGTTGTTCCAGCTGTCCAGGTCCAGAAAGTCTATATATAACCCATATTTAATAACTATTTCTCTGCTTTTCATAGTTAGTTTGTCCGTGACAGTAGTCATATCACAAAGGATCTAATTATGGACATAGTGCAAGCACCACTATTTTTATTTTCCCCTCTTCTCATTTATAAAGCACATCCCTCTAGTGTTTTCTGAGACTGCAGTGAATTTCTATGTTCCTCTTATCTAAGGGTTCAGGAAAAAGTTTACAAGATAAGAAGGCAGAATCTAAGCTTCCAGCATGATAGATTTTTATCACTCTGTTCATTTATATAACGGTTTAAGTAGCAAACATTCTGCAAACAGTCTGGAATTGCTCTCTGGGAATGTAATCTCTCTCAAACTAAAAGAAAAAGGAAAACTATGGTAGTCAAGCAGGTCCCATATTATAGGTGAATAGGGGTGCTTTATATATGTGTATTTGGCTTGGATAGGAGATGGCAAATTAATGCTCATATCCTGCTTCCAGCAGTGTCTTGAGCTCTCTATAAATGGCAGAACATTCTGGTATGAGTTTGTCAAGAAGATGTCTGGGTAAAATGGAAGAATTTTAGTCCTCTGAGGATGCAGTGATTAACAAGGAAGGTAATGGGCATGGGCAAACTAAGCAATGCAGCTGCACTTTCAGATTGTCATGAAATTTCTTTCTTGGGCATGAACAAGTCCTTATGTCCTTCCTACTGCCAACAAGGTATTAACAAGTGTAGGCACCTCATAGTGTTGCTGCTGTTTATTTTGTGCTCCTGTGTACTGTGAGAACCTAATTCAATACTGGTAGAGGGCAAGAAGTTTCTGCTTTTCACGTTTTAGAAATCTAGCTCTAAAATTCCTGTTGTCTTGTTCTTCTGTCCCCTGAGCTACTTCTTTCTAAACTGATGGTTTGCTTCAGTTTGCAAAAAATGGTTGAAAGACAGCTGTAAAGCTAATTTGACATGAATATGTTGTATTATAGCTGCCATAGATGTGGAGAACTGCTGTTTGAATGGAACTTTCTTCTAGAAATAATAATGCCTGTCAGCTGTTGGAGTTTTGTTGAGGTTCAAGACCTCAGGTTCCCTAGTTGTCTTGTCATGATTTGTGGTATTCTGTATCTTTTAGTATACTCATACTGTTGGTTTCTCTTAAGCATATGTACTAGGCTTCTTGTGACTTACTCTAGATAATATCTCAGCAGCTCTCCTCAGGCCTGTGAGTATTTTGCCTTGATTCCTGTTGTCTTTCCTTCAGTTTACTTGGCTGATGGAGCTCACTCAGTGCCTCCCATCTTGCTTCCAGCTGTAGCCTATGTCTTCCCACATTCTGGCGTTTTCTTAATGTGAGGTGAGTTGGACAATTTGCTCATCTTGCAGAGAATGGAACCAGCTCCAAAAAGATGAGGATTCTTGATTTCTTTGTTCTGCATTAGTGTGTTGAATTAGTTTGCTGCATGATCAGATGGCGGCCAAATATGGCATACAGAGAAGACACCGTGTGTAGGAAAGGCTCAGCTCAGCCGTGTTGTCTAAATGCATCCTTGACTGATCAGTCTTATCCCACTAGGTGATATATGGGGTGTTTATCACCTGACCTACTGGACTAACCTTTCCAAATGATAGCAAATGCTCTTTTCCCCAAGAGTCATTTTCTGGAACTAGAGAATATTCAAAATCTGGTGTCTGTCTATTGTGTTTCCATGTCAATGCACTTTGCAATTGTAGTTCAACATAGAGAATGAAGAAGCAGACTGGGTTGCTTGAGAAATAACATGGTGAGAATTCAGAATCTCAGAATTCTGTGTTAAATAAACAAATATTCATATAATATTTTTCAATACATTTTTGCTGGAAAAAGAATTATTTTCATTTGCTGAAAATTGAAGTGTTACGAATTTGCATATGGACTACTGTGTCTGAAAACAAGAGCTAAATACCAATTTGTGAGACTTTCCTTGGAACTGGAGTGTATTAGGAGTACAGATTTGTTGGTGTAGAAGCTACAACTATCCTAGGAGTGTGTCCTGGCTGAAGCATTTCGCTATTTCTGAGTTGTGGGAACTTGTGTGTTGTTGAGAGTATGTGGTATCAAACAGGGCACAAGTAATGGTCATTTTAACCCATTTCTCTTTCTTTTCCCTCATTCCTCTTTTATTTTTGCTTGCATAACAGTCTCTAAAATTGATTCCAGTATTTGACTGTAACTTGCCACTGGCAAGTTATGTTCTTGTTAAAAAAAATTTTTAAAAAAAATTAGAAATCAAATTAGGTATGCCAACAGCCACTAAAACTGCTTGACCCTAAAGTATGCACATATCTCTTTAGTCATGCACATGAACCTATGCCAAATTCCAGTGTTATCAAAATCTGTATTTTTTATTTTAACCAAAAGCAGGTGTTTCTGTTTTCTGCATGGGTAATCATGTTTCTGTGCTTATCTCTGTCCTGCAATACAATTTCACTTTACTGAGCTGCCTCTTACATGTTTCTTTGACACTTAACATCTGTACATACCCTGCTTTTGTTGTTATTCCCATTTTGCCTGTGAAGCAGTTTGAAAGTTGACAGTTCAGCTTCCTCTGAGACAAAACCTCCTCCTCTCCACACTACCACACTACTGATGTTGCTCCTTTTACTCATCTGAAACCGTAGTTCCCTGTTTTCCTACTTTGTTGCTTTAGATTCCCTTGCTTGGGGGCTCGTGATGTTACTTAACAAGAGCGGAAGCAGCAGACTGGTGTACCTGTTGTGCTGCATTGGTGTAGGAAGCTGGTTCTTTGTATGTATGTTCGTCTATGTACATTTGTATCTGTCTATGCATATTAGAGACAGCTTCCCATCTGACTGTTTTTAGTTTCATTATTGCTTGATGATAAGGAGGAACAGTTGGGACAGGAAATAGAAATAGCATGTAGTACATAGGTAAACAATTGCTTTAGAAAGTCATATTTTCACTGTTATTCCACGTTTTATTAAGGCAACAATAGCAGTGAAGAGCTGTTTTCTGACCGCTGGGCAGGCACTGTCGTGTATGCGCAGCTCAATGGGAGTCAATGGGTATTTAACTTCTTTTCTTCCTTCCCTCAAACTAACCAAAACAATTTTTTCTTCTGGAGTTCTTTCATGGAGTATCCTCACATGTTCTGTAATCACTAGAAAACTGCAGACCCTAGACCGAGTTTTTACACTGTATACTACAGCTGCATGCTAGAAAGTTTACATTAAGATTGTTACAGTTGTTTATAGATTGAATCAGGCTCTGGGACACGTATGAGTACAAAGGGGAGGGTATGTGTGTATGCACACAAATTTTCTAAAATTAACTTTGAGTGCTTATGTTGGAGAAAACTTCATCAGATTTACTGGTACTTCTAAAAGGTGGCAGGGCTGTTGGTTGTTCAGGTCTTATGGAATCACAGAATGTTAGGGATTGGAAGGGACCTCAAAAGATCATCTAGTCCAATCCCCCTGCCGAAGCAGGACACCTAGGTGAGGTTACACAGGAAGGCGTCCAGGCGGGTTTTGAATGTCTCCAGAGAAGGAGACTCCACAACCTCCCTGGGCAGCCTGTTCCAGTGTTCCGTCACCCTCACTGAGAAGAAGTTTCTTCTCAAATTTAAGCGGAACCTCTTGTGTTCCAGCTTGAACCCATTACCCCTTGTCCTATCATTGTTTGCCACCGAGAAGAGCCTGGCTCCATCCTCGTGACACTCACCCTTTACATGTTTATAAACATTAATGAGGTCACCCCTCAGTCTCCTCCAAACTAAAGAGACCCAGTTCCCTCAGCCTTTCCTCATAGGGAGATGCTCCACTCCCTTCATCATCTTTGTTTCCCTGTGCTGGACTCTCTCCAGCAGTTCCCTGTCCTTCTTGAACCGAGGGGCAAGTTCGCTCGTGACGTAGGTCCCCTTGAAGACAAATCTTTGGCTCTATATCTGATGCTTTTGGTATCTTGCACTCCAAAAACTTTCAACCTCCAAAATAACACAGCTGCTTTGGCAGGTTATGCATGGACGTACAGTGGAGTTTAACAGAGTATTGCATTTTGAATAAACTTAAAGCTTAATAGTAATTGCACAACTTAGGAGTTGCTTAAGAGTGACTTTTTTCAATACAATGACATGTGTGTCTGAGCGTATTAATCCTTCAGTGATGCTGCCTGTCACATACAGATATGTACAAGTATATCACACCAAAATTAGCAGGGAAAATAGCACAGCATCTTGCGAGAAACTTGTGCGTTAATACATAATGATTTTGGACATGTATAAATATCCTGAGTGCCAACGCCTAAAAACATAAATGCTGTAACTGTAACTTTAAGTATTGGGAGACTATCTATGGAGACAGCTAAGAGGATGATGCAGAAGTTCAGCTGTTTGAGAAGCTGCACTGCGGGATAGTTGTGGGAAGGTGACTCACCAGACTGGTCCGTGTTAGCCAGCCAGCAGTTCCTCCCTGCCAAAGTCCCCTTCCTTCCTTGTGGTGTGGACTGAGGTGTTTGGGGAGCAAAACCTGGCTTGTACATCACTGGTGAACATGAATTTCGAATTTAATAACGAGTTGTATTTGTTGTTGCACAGCTCAGGGTTCAAACCTGCACCTGCTGTTTTCAGAACAAGGTTGTCACAGTAGAACTGTCTTCTCTGATCATGGTGATGCACCAGCTAGAAAAGGTGGTTCGGTTTCAGTTTTGCTATGGTTAATTTGGTGAATTGGTAATTAGGGGTGATGTTAGAATACGTATTCTTGAATTTTGGAAAGGGACCCATTTGCACAGGAACAAAGACAAACAGTGATTGCTGCAGTGCAGTTGCTACAGAATCTCCTTTCAGAGCAGACCTTTGTGGGGTTTTTTTTTTCAAGTTTAAAGAAAAAAACCCCCACCAATTTCTTTTAGATGCTTGATTACTCTAAGTAGAAACTGACAAAAATATTTATTTATTTTAATTCTGCAGGTGGGCAAATAGATATGAGTTAAAACTCAGATACTGCAACCTCGCTGATTTATATTCCAGAAAATAGGTTTGCTAAGGCAAATGCAAATACTAGTGTGTAAGTGGTGTATTTCTCTTTATAAAAAGTACAGAGAAACTTCTGCCGTGTAGATACAGGTGTATGAAGTAGAAAGATTAAAGTAATCCTTGTAGCTTTACTGATTTTACTTACCTCTTTTTCTGACCTACTTAGAGCAAAGAAATATAATGCCAATAGTCAGTGTCTTTTTTCCAAGGTATAGGGTGAAAGGATTTATATATCATCTTTGGCATTATTCCTAGAAGTCTGGGGTCAGATTCTGATTCAGCTTTCCCTGGCGTAGGTCTGGAGTACCTCAATTGATTTACTTTGGAGTAATTCCAGATTTATCCCAATCCAGCTGACATCAAATCAGGACCCTACAATCCAGCTTTGTTTCATGTAGTCAGGTGAAGAGTTTGGATTGGTCTGGTTTAACAGGGAACGAGGTGAGGTAATGCATTTCAAAATATTTCCTTGGAGAGGAAGTAGTTTTTCCTCATTTGTTGATAGATTAAAGCATAGTTAAATTTGTTGGAATGTATTTTAGCTCCTCATTATAGCAAAACCTACTATTTCGGAATGGGCACGATTACTGATTTTGTAGTGGAAAAACCCTGTAATTTATCCACCTTTGGTAAAAGTATCTTAAAATTCCAAAAGACAAAATACTCTTAATTCTTTCAAGTACAAAGTATTCTCTGAAATTATAGCTTGTTCCTTTTGGAAAGAGAGGTATTTTCTCTGAAGGAGTGTGATTCAATTATAGCTTATTAGGTACAGTTATTGAACTTAAGCAGAAAAATTCCCTTTATTCACCTATTGCTTGTGACTTACCTTGTGATACTTGCACTTAAAGAGTAGTTCCTGATGAATGATTCTGATGCACAACTGATGTAGATAGTTTTATTTTGAATACTTATGGGCAATTATAAACTCTGTCTCATTCCAGAAGAATGAGGAAATGTTCAGGTTTAAATGCGCTCTTTCTTCTATAAGGAAAAATCACTGTCTTTTCACAGGCCATAGAACCCTAGGGCAGTGGTACTGTGCTGTTGGTGATGTGCTGGACCATCCAGTCGTCTCAGTCATTTTCTTAGTTTAACTCCAACTGTTAAAGAAACATGAACTTTAACTGTAAATATTTATTTCTGTGCCTCTGGAGAAAATGGAACAAACTTGATCCCTCTATTGAGAAATAAGAAAAACTTTTTAAAAAATTTCCTCCTCTTTTTGGCGTATTTGTGTGGTTTTGCCTCTGACCTGCCAAGAAACCATGTCCTGAGGCCATCATTTCGGTGTACTGAGGATCCTGACTTGGTTTCCTTTACCCAGGCAACGTCAGCTTTGGACCAACTGGTGTCTTGTGGGGCTATCTGTCAAAATGCAAAGATCTAAAGAGCCCAGACTGCTGTAAGGTGGTGTCTTTAATTTTCAGTATAAGTCCTTATGCGTTGCACCTAATTGGAGGATGAATAACACAAAGGTGCTTTATCCTTTTTTATTTTATATGCATGAACCATCCTTCTGGAAGATTTTGTCTTATAAAGGGCTCTATTGTTTTTGAGTTAATTTGCAACTATTTTCAGTTAAAGCTGAATATGTATTTTGGTTTTGTTACGTAGCATTTTTCCTTTTCCTGTTAGCATTATTCAACATTTTAGGTTAGTGTAGTATTCCCTGATATGAGCTAACAGCTGCTGCAGCGGACAGTAATGTGTAATTACTTAAAATTAGGCCCAAAGCTCATTAGTGCTGATATTTTAGAATTGTGTTGATAAGTAGTGACTACTTCTCAAAGAACCACGGTGGTTTTCCATGGAGTTCCATGGCTCAGTGTCTGATCGATGAATCCAATGCTGCTCCACAGTCTGCTGTGGGGAGCAGTTGTGTTCCAGCCCTTTGGATGAGGGGGCTGCTTTTAGGTTGGTTTGTTATTCCCAGTGGCAGAAGAGTGTCATATTTCATGGCTTCTAGGACACTTTCTGTAGGTGAACATCATGTGTTATATATGTGTGTAGTTTGCTGCCTTCTGGAAGCCTCTGCCTTCCTGCATCTCTGCTGCATTCCAGGTATTTAAGCTTTCTGGCCCTGCAGGTTTTCCCCAGCAGAACCTGATGAAGACCTGAGAAAGAGGTTGGACAAGAGTCTGCTGCTGACTCCATACAGTTCATTCAGCCTGTTCCTGACAGTCCTCTTTCCCATATGTTCCTCACATGTGGACAGTGATGGGCTTGTGGGTTAAACTGTTCTGAGAGTGGGAGGTGGCCATCTTTCCTGGAAGCTCTTCAACTCTCTTTTTTTCCAGTGTGTATTTAAATACGGGCTCATTGTATAATGTGGGAGAGGCTACAAGCCTCCTAGATAAAATGGTCATGAGGAGCAGGCTGCCTTCTCCAGTGTGGTCATCTGGTGTGCAGCTGAGGTGCCGAGGAGAGGAGGCCAAAGGGAACACGCTAGATGAATTGTCCTGCTATACTGCATATGGCCTGTGGGCTATAGGTTGTTCATGTAGATACTTGCTTATGGTTGTGAAGAAGCAGATTTTTGCAGTAAAACTTCAGAAAAATACCTAGCGGCATGAGAAAAATCTGCTTAAGCGACAATGAACTCTCTAATTCTTTTTACCAGCCTTCCACTGGGAGGGAGCATCTGGTGGACAGAATAGATCAGAGTCCCCAGTGCATATGTTAGTGGTGCCATTGTCATCCACAGACATTACATTTTTGTTGATTTATTTTGTGCAATGAATAAAACTTCATTTCCTGCTCCGCTAAGGATGGTCTACTTTGCTTGACTTGCGCAAAAATGGGCTGTGGTTGTATCCATATAAAAGCTGAAAGCAATTGGGTGGCATGGAGTTAACGGTGGACATGTTTTGTTATTTTTTAAAATCTACTTGCATGTCTACAACAGTTCTTTTTATCTGAAATCCTCCAGTTGTTGATGGTGCTAAATCTTCTGCAGTTAACTGTCCTTGCTCAGGACTGTTATCTACAGGTCAAGATACTCTCATTTTTTCTTCCTTTGTTACATATCTAAGAGTTATTCTACTCATAAATGTGGCTTATAAAACTGTAGTTTATTACCCTTATACTGATTGTTTAAGCGCTTCTGTCCTCAGTAAAGTAAAACCAAGTGAACTGTGCATGTAGTTGTTGGAACAGCTGAGATTCACTTCTATTGCTGTGTGTATAACACAAATTAACTTGAAAAAAGGGCATGCTGTGGCTTCTCAGTCATTTTTCTTTTGGCGCTTTTGGTGAATACATAATTTCTACAAATGTTTTCTTTCTATTGAGATTCCAATGTTGTTTTTAGCCGTTTTTCTCTTTTGTCTTGGGGAAAAAAAAAAAAAGAACCAAGATGTTTGAAATAACAAGACCAGTATTTTCCGGCTTGTCAAAGCAGGACCCTCCTGGTTTTGGGACTGTTCAGTATTGAGTTGTAACGAGTTAAACTGCTGCTCTGTTGTCTGTGACTTGTTGCTTGGATGTCTAGTTCTCCGTTCTGGGCTGTGTTTTATTGGAAGTATGGCCGTGATTTTCACTGAAGGGCCTAATGAGGTAAATGAGTCCAGTGGGCACAGGGCACCACCAGGGAGATGTTCTTTTGGAGGAGACACGCACTCAGAGCTAGTGTGTCTCGAGGCCATGCTTCACTTCAGGCGGATGGGTTTTTTTGTGTGTGAAAAGAGCAGAATATTTTGATCAGACAAAGTTGTGTAGCTTTCAGGAATGTTGGAAAGCTTTATTTGAAACAGAAATACCAAAATACAGCTTTTCAGAAATCTGAAAGTAAACTTTGGTGCTTCCAATTGAATGATTTCTCCGCCCCACCCAGCATTCGTCTTGGTCTAGTAGTAAAAGCAAATATCAAGGTAATGAGACCATAGGAGCCTGACTGCAGTGAACTGGCCAGTGTTTCAGCATCTGATGAGGAACAGACTGCCTTC
Source organism: Pampusana beccarii (assembly GCA_013399365.1). Taxonomy (NCBI): domain Eukaryota; kingdom Metazoa; phylum Chordata; class Aves; order Columbiformes; family Columbidae; genus Pampusana; species Pampusana beccarii. The sequence continues at coordinate 1,282,187 of VWYH01010051.1, forward strand.
AGAATTGCCAGCTGACAAACATTCCTCTTCCCTCTGGCCGTGCTGGACCTGGCTAGAGGTTGGTGGTTCTGGCCCACAAATTCGGAGTTTGGGATGTAATTCTATGATTCTGACTCTATTAGAGGGTAAAATGCAGCTAATTTGAAACCAGCACTTCATGTCTTGATCCATTGTTAGACCAGTGTGGTGATTATACTAATACCAAGCTCCTGTTCAGTCCTTGGCACCAGTGGGACTGGTACAAGTCTTGTGTGTGTCTTTTGCTCATAGAAGATGGATCCCAGCTCTTGAAGTAATTATTTTCTGATCTGCTGGTGCTGGTATTTCGTGATCTCTGATTTAGTAGGCTTCTGAGCTCTCCTGAGCAGAGAACAATCTGATGTGCTCCTTTTTCATCCTTTGTGGAAAGGAACTGGGAGGCAATTTGCCAGTTCCAGAACACATGATGGGTAGTGCCACAAGGAGAAAGAAAGCTGCAGGGATTGCTGCTGGTGGTTCTGGAGAGATCCCCTGCTTGTGAGGTACCACTGTAACAGAAACACAAGTTGGGTCTGCTGAGATTGAGCTTTCTATGAGCTTTCTATTAAGTTCTTTAAACTTTGTCCTGTCCTGCTGTGCTTGAAAACACTCAGAGAGCAGCACCACAGCAAACGTGTTCCTTTGCCCCCACTCCCTTATGTCTCGTCTCAAAATGATCTTAATTTTTAGATTCTCATTTTTTTTTTCCTCCCTGTCCATTCTAGTATTTTTGACTTTTGCATGCTTTTTGATGCCTGACCTGTGAGTTTTAACCATCCAAAATGTCTGGTGTATGACATTTTATGTTTTATGAATATGTAATATTCTTGGATATCTTCATCCAATTAAAAATCTTAATAGTGATGATGCTTGTGTCTTTAATGTGTAATGTGTTTGTATTTTGTACTTTTTTTTTATTTGAAGAAACACATTTCTTAGATCTGTGCAAAAGGCTTATGTATAATCTTATATAGGCAGAAAGCAAGGATGTACTTAAGTGGAGTGTTCTGCTATTTTCAGCATTTATCCCAGCCTTTGGGGAGACATGTAGTGCTTTCATAAGCAATTTCTAAAAGTAATTTTCTGAACACATTCAGGTCATAATAGCATAAAAGCTTCCTTTGTTCAGGATGACTTTTTTATTTTCCATCATTGAGCACTGCTGCAGTGAATTTAAATGTGATATGATCCTGTCATCTGTGCTGGCTTGATATAGTTTCTTGCACAAATAAAAATATTTTCAGGATTTATTTCAATTCTTGAGTGTAAAGTCATGTGTTCTGTCATGTTTACTCTTATTATTTAATAAGAAATGGTTTTGTTCATGCAAGGTTATCTTCTTCTTTCTACAGTTTAAGGAACACAAATATATTCCTAAATATATATTATGCCTTTGATTTGTTTTTGGTTCTCTGCAATGTGTGGCCTGTTCAAAAAGAAATGGGCTTAATCTGTCTCCTGTTCTGCTTCTGACAGGCACCATATAATTTCAAGTATATACTGATTAATCACTAACGATTCTAAACGATCAGCAGATGAGTCTTGCGTGATGTGGGGTTTTTTTGTTTGTACCTGCACTACGCTTTCAAGTCTCGTTTTAGAAATGGAAGGAGGGTGAGCAGGAGGATGGGAAGGGCGGACAGGAATGCTCATTGACATCCAGGTCAGCCTGCACGTGTAAGAGTTTGGTAGGCTTGAACGTTTTCAGTATGATTCTTACGCTTTACTGCCTGGGAGATATCATATGTTTTGGCTTTCTACTCATCATTGACTCCAGATCCCCACTTGCTGTGCCACTTGCTGCTCTCCGAGATGCTGTTTTGCTGCCTGAGCTCGTGCTTTGTGTTTCTAAATGTCCCTTCATTGTGCCAACCACCGCTCTCACTTCACAAACCCAGTGTGCTTCCCTTGCTACTGCTTTTTTTTTTATTATTTTGAATATTAATGTAGATTTGAGATACTGTGTAATTTATTTTGCCTGAATTAAAGGAGTGCAAGATGTGAGTTTGGAAAGGGTTCACTTACATTTTGAAGACGAGTAGCGTATAAACATGATCCCCATCAGAAAGCTGGGCCTCAGAAGCTTGTCCTGCAGTCCTGTACCATTTCCATAAATATTTGTTTTATTCAGAATCACGATCTAAACTAGGCTGAAAATTAGAATAGCAACCAGTTAGAGGACAAAAGTAATTTTAAAGTATTTGAAAACATTTCTTAAAGATTAACAGGTGCCTGTCTGACAAAAACAGTTACATGGTGCTGTCTTTTTAGAGTTTAAATTTATACCATTAAAAAAAAAATTGGATTCCATTAGAGTAGCTTAGTCCCTTTATTAGACTGTTTGGAGGAATCTCATAATTAAAAAAAATAGAACGCTTGCACAATTTCTTTTGGGAGTTTCAATCTATTTTAAGTTCATTTGGTAAGCAGAGGTAATATGTATAGAACTTTCTGATGTGGATTTTTTTTTTTTTTCCTGGCAGTAAAAATGCAAATAGTAGTAGTTTTTATTACACATCTATTTATAAATAGATCTGTTTAGAAACTCTCACTTGATAGATAAAAAATTTTAATGAAAACCAGTTTACTTTAGGGAAAAATTGCCTTTTCTTTTCCCTCTTGAGAATTCTACCCTTGTCCTGTTTTTCTGTTTGTTCTTTTGGGAACTTTTACCTCTTAAAAAAAGTTATTCTATTAGTTGTTTAAATATTGATGTTTTGTCCAAAGCTTCTCATTTGTAATTCTATGATTCTATAAAACCGCTTATATATTTTTGCTAGAATGTTAAATATTTAAGACTGAAGTCAATTCATCATTGGGATGTCATGCTTCTCCCTAGATCCATTTTCTTAATTGTGTCAATGCTTTTCCAATATCTTAATTAAAATTACCCATTTCAAGGGAACACAGCTATATTCTTCCTTTAATATACTAGAGAACAGTGATAAGTGATATTCATTTAAATATAAATTACAATAACAACGTAAAATGCGAACACTTTTCTACACTTCGTTCATTTTGCTATAGTCTAAGACTTGGAGGAAAAAAATATTAGCAGGAATGTACCTTGTGTTTTGGTAGAAAGAGTGTTCACGGTGTGGTTTGGAGTTTGTGATTTTTTTTTTTTTTTTTTCCATTTTTCTTGTGTGAGGCTGCAGATACTATGTTTCCACACGTTGTGAGTTACATTATCTGCTCAGTAAATCAGTTCTTTTGCTCGCCTGTAACAGCAGCTGTGACAAACTTCTAGCAACATGTAAGTTGTTGGAAAAAGTCCCTAATAAAACTGGTAAGTTTATTGAACTTCAAAACTAGCCTCTGGTATATGTACGTATTCAGAGACAGCACTTGCTGGGCTTGGTGTCTATTATACTGGAAGTAGCCGCCTGTTGGTGTCTGCTGTGTAGACAGCTCGTTTTCCCCTTGGCTGTGCCGCGCATGGGCTGTGTGGGTCATGCGGAGGGCTGCTTGTTGCTCCAGGGTGTAGCGTTTGAGGTGCTGCAGGAGCTCAGCCTGGGGACGGCAGCGTTGCTGCTCCGCTGCCCTCGTGGTACCCGCTGAGGGGTCTCCAAAGCCCCCGATGCCCCAGGTCACCCATTGCCGTCCCCAGCCCTGCCCTCGCCCTGTGTGTGGCCCTGCGGGTTCTCGAGCCATCAAAACTCACGTGTAGTTCTGTAGCTTTGCCCAGTGTGCTTCATTGCTGCAATGTCTTACTCTTAATTAATGCAATTCTGAAACCAATAGTTTGGTTGCCCAAAGATTAATTTGAAAATATTTGGCCATTTTAATTTCCTACTTAGCAGTGGCATCTGCACAAAATACCATGTGAGTAGCAGCAAATTTCATGATTCTCTGGAGGGCATAGTTTGCTACACCTGGTTTTGCTGTACTCTTATACAATAAAAAGTTTTACTGAATATCTCATAACAAGCTGCTGTTGTACGGTCATGGTGGTATTTTGTAATATACCTACAATAATCCACCTGCGTGGTTTTCAGCAAAAAGCTTATTGAATTGAGTGTTCTCCCACTGATGGCCGGCTCCTGCCTCCCCACCCTGGGCTGGAGAAAGTCCCAGCCTCTGCCTGAGAGGGAATACTGGGGCAAAGTAACTTGGAAATTCCAGCTTCTTCCACCTGAGAAACACACTTCTCTCCTCCAGAGTGGAAAAACAAACAAAAAAACCCCAACCTTGCTAGGTATGTAAAGAAACATGCTGTTTCTTGCTTATCTTAAATGCTTGAACACAGCATCTTTATTCTAACTGTATTGTCTCATATGGTCCTGTTTTACCTCAGGGACAATGTATCTGAGGTGCATAGTGGCACCTAGTTTCTGAACATTGTGCTGTGGGATATTCAAGTGGTTTAAAAGGTAGTCATCTAAACAACTGTATGTTAATATGGGGGAAAACATGTTTCCAATAACTTTTATAGATCTTGCAGTATTTGATAGGCATCTGTAATAGCTGTGTATGTAATTGTCTCTGTATGATCAAAATCAATTATTTGACACTTTTATATTCAGATGCCAAATTAAATTTTTTTGTTAAATGCAAGTGAGGTTTTTATTTTTTTTCCCATTTAATAATGCTGGAACTAACATTTACTGCTCTGTGTGTCGTTCAGCTTAGCATGTTGTAGTTGACTGAAGCATTGCTCTGAGATGCTTATTTATGGGAATTTTCTCATGCCAGTTGGTTTGGCTGTTGTTCAGAGAGCTATTTTCATAACTGCTTCCAAACTATTTTGGTAAACTTACAGATATTACATATAATAAGCCATTTAGTAAATTTTTGTCCCTTTAAAATCTTGTAGAGAGACACTCATGCATTTGAGGTTTACACAGCAAAAGAGCTCTCTGTGGAAGGGCTACTACTTTTTTCTTTTCTTGCATTAAGCCAAGTGACTGGCTGTGACTCGCATTCTTTGGCGAAGGTTGTATTTCTTGTGTGTTAAAGATGCTGTTTTTAGGGAGCACTTCTTGTTTGCTTGTTTCTACTACTCTATTTCCTTGTTTCCTTTGTCTTTTGTCATCTTTGTGAAACTGTCCCACCTCCATTTCTGATCATCTGCTAGTCTGTCCTCTTTGGCACTATTCAGTAGTCAATATTGGAGCAAGTAATTATTGAAGAAGCTACCTACTGTGCTGGATGAATAGGCTTTTAAGACCAACAGAGCTTTTTGATCATGTAATCTGATTTTCTTGTAAGAAGGTGTCTATAAATTGAACTCATTTCTCCTGATCTTCAGGGTTACCGTAAATCAGGTTTCTTGCTTGAGCTAACATTTGGCACCCAAAAAATTAGTTTGGTGCCTGAAAGTTTTTCCTTGGGTAGACTTATGAAGGATTTTTTAAAATTTGATTGGGATGCTTACAGGGCTAGCAACCCCAGGAAATCGAATATCTCTAGCCCTGTTACTGCACGCTTGGAAGTACAAGAGAAAACTTCAGCTCAGTGATTTAGTGATTCTCTCTTATGTATAAACCACCCAAGGTCTGGTGCTCTCTCAGGTGCCTGCTCTGGGCTGGTGGCACTTGCAGCAGGGAAACAACATGAGGGTCTTGGCTGGAAGGCAGAACCAAAGAGTGCTTTCTCCCTTTTTGTTCTGCCATTAGGGAAGAGGACATTCAGAACCTCTTACAGAGCTTGGAACACTGTCATTTAACTGTTCTAACAGTGGTAAACGTGGGAAAGGATTCAACCAGACTAGTGGTTTATGGCTGGCATATACTTTCTTTACGAGATATTTGGCAAAATAAGCCATGTCGTCTTTTGGTTGCACAAATACGGGTGGATGCATGACTTAAGCATAGAGGATGCAGACCAGAAAAGAAATGTTGAGAATGTTGGTGCTTCTTGAGTCCTCTGGGACTGTGTGCCATATATTGTTTCCTCAGCACTGTGTGGTACATGCCAAATTTTTAGACTGTATAAGCAGCTCTTGTATGGTGTGTTGTTTTTTTAATTCCAACTGGAACCCCCTGCCACTTTTTGGTGCTTACTCTTCAGTTCCTGCGGTTTTCTGTCCTTCATGCCACTGATGCAGCAGTCAGCTAAAGTTCCCTTTGGAGGACCTCAGTTTGTGGTGCTTTGGAAGACTTTTGAAGTTGAGGTTAGAGTGGGTAAAAATATTTTTTTTTTTAGGATTTATCTTATACAGATGTTCTGTGTAAGAGAAATGCTCCTGTCGTCTTTGGTCATTTGCCCTTTGGAATAGAATTCAAAGCTACTCGGAGGAGTTACTCTGTTTTGTTGCCTTTTGCAGCTGTAAATCGGAATTGATAAGGAAAGAGTAAGAAGGCGCAATACCCTGAAACTTGGTAATTCACAGCTTTTTTTTATGTGGGACTCTTTAGCAGCCTTAAACTGCTTTTCTGCTTTTTGGAATGTGTAAATAATCAAAATGGTCACCATCCATAAATATTTTGATGCAACCCATTGAAATTGAAACATACCAAATGAAAGATAACAAATATGATTTCATCAGTGATTTACATTAATCAAAGCTCTCTGAAAGTGAAAAGCTAGTCTTGGTCTGTTGACTCATCTTTAGTGCCTAATTACAGTGCAAGGCTTTTATTCTAGAACAGATCACAGTTTGACCTATCATGTAAAACAGTAAAATATGTTTAGAGACTTTTACTGTCCCACATCACGCCTGTTAGGTTTGAGACATTTAGTTTTTGTTACATTTAGAGCTTAAGAATTCTTCAGTCTGATATCAGAAAAACGTAATATTCCAAATCCAAATAAATGTAAATATTTTTGTTGTGACTGACCTAAAATGATGCAGTGGTGAGGATAATTTGCATTGTAAAAGAAAAATCTGAGCCTCTGCTTTGTTTTTGAAAACTAAACATATTCTTATTTAATAAATAAATATGATATTCATTGTATATTTTTACTACAGTTATTTTATAGACTAAAAAGGTCTATAAACTCTCTACATTTTAAAAACCTGCTCAGCCAGTGAAATGTTTCACATTTAAGTGTAAACCTGAGTCAGCGAAAAAACAAACCAAGCGAAGATCTTTCATTTACAAGGATAGTTATGAATAATTATGGATGTTTGTTACAAGAGTAACAGAGAAAAAAATATTCTCTTTGACCTACAACAAATACCACATGCAATGTTTTTTTATTAAATGCAAATATATTTTTGTAGTAAAATACAACATTATGAATATCACTTACTTGATACTTCTCACAGAAAATTTTGCAAAGCCGAATACAGGAACACAGATGACTTGTAGAAAATATTGTGCTGGATTCAGGCCATCTGCCTTTTTTTCCTGTTAAATTTATTTTGCAGACTGAATCTAAGGGAAGAATGCCATAGTATGGGTTTCGTCCATGCAGATATGTAGGTAATATTAGATACCTGACACTTTAAGCAAAAGTTTATAAATATGTAGTATATGTATACATACACAAATTCATATGTAAATACATATCAGTTTAGCTGTAAGTATATCCACACATGCTGTGTGTATATTGATCTATTTTTATATACTACGCTGATGAGCATTGCCAAAATACTCTCATGAAGTAATCTTTCTTGGGAAGAAATTAAAGACTGTAATAGAATGCATTTGCACATAGGAGCAGAGGGGATGTGATGGGCAAACCTGCACATAATGTGGTTATAATCTAGGCACAAAAGCAGAGCAGAGGTGGAAGCAGCTTTGGTTTTGGAGTTCTTACACATGACATGTTAATTTTCAATTGGACATGGTGTTTTGGTGAGCTGCATCTGTATATCTAGAAATATTAATAGCTTAGATTTGTAGATAAATTTGGCTTTGACAAATTTGGTTATTCAGGTATCATTGTGTGACTGTGTTGAGACTCGTATCAGTGTGATGCACTTCCACAACCATGTCCTGTTGTAACTTTATGTAGTCTTGTCTTATGTAGTTATGTCTATTTGAACCTTGTATTAGAGCTTAAAAACTGATTTTGAGGTTCCTATGGATATTAAAGTACTATTGAAGCACTCAGCACTTCAGTGTTTGTTCAGTATGAAGTGGAGGTCTGTGGATCTTTGCATCCAGGTTTATTGACCAGGAAATTTGGAAATAATGCTGTGCCAGCCCATTAGCTATATGAAAGCCAGATGCATTTTTTTTTTCTTTCTCAAGTATGTAAAAAGAGAATCTTAATACTTAATCTCTTTGTGCAATGAATCACAAACTTGTTCCTACCCCAACAGTAAACCTTGAGAATGAGCAGCTCCTGGAATCAGTTGACCATGGTTATTGAAGATTTCAGACAAAAACATTGCTCAAGCTGACATGTTTTAGAGCTTTATGTTTCTATAGCTCTTCAACAATTTGTATGTATCAATACTTAATGCTGAACAAACATAACTTTTAAAATTTTATGTTTGTTTGTTTTAGTGGTACATAGAACTCAGTCAGAAGTGATAGATGAGTGTCCAACTTCATAGGTACAAGTGTGATGTAGCTGAACCCGCTCTGTGAGATGCGGGGTAAATATTTGGTCCACAGGCTGTTGAAGGGGGAAGGAGGGGAAAGACAGGATTGAGGAGACTCGCTTGGCAAGAGTGAGTCTGTGTGCGCGTGTGGTGGAGTCGGGAGTGGATGGACTGCGGTCTGTGCCACAGGAGGGTGCTAAAGCGTGAACCTCATCCCTGGGTGATTGATGTGGGTGGACAACCCAGGATTACCTCAGTGCTTAAACTGTTGGTATTTCCTAAAATTCAGATCGAGACTTTTTGTAAAAAGAGGGATTTGCCATCTGGATAATGTAATTATCTATTGCAACTGCTCCTCAGGACTGCAGATAAAATGCATCTGTCAAGTAAAGCTCTCTCTTTATCTAGTATGAATACAGCAGCACTTAAATGAATTTGTAGTATTGTGGACAGTATGCCTTAAGTTAGTTTTTGAAGAAGCTAAAACTATCCACCATCCCAACAAATATATACAAAGTAAAATGATAAATATTAGAGAAACCTGAATGAGGTGATGACTTAATGGTGTGTTACCTGTGGTTATTCATGTAAAACATAAATTTATAAAACATATTTAAGTAAATAGATAAAAACCTGATGGATTATAGATTGAAAATAATATTTTTGTGAGTTTAACTTTAAATATATTTCCTGGCATATGTTATTGTGTAGTTTTGTTACCAATGATGTTCCATGTTTTAATTTGAAACGAGATACATTATTTTCTTCTGCCCCCACTAAATCCTCCCTGAGCTTTCCTGCTTGGCATTGTATCAGATTAGAAGATGTTTCCAGGCTTTTAGCTTTCCCACATACATATTTTTTCCCTAAGTTCTTTTGAATCTTATTTCTCTATCCTGTTGTTCAATTTTTAATCTCTTTTACATGTGGCTGGAGTCCCTATCCCCCAGCTTCTTTCAGAATATTTGTATGTTTTGTTCCCTTGGGCACTCAACTTCATTTCTTGCTGACACTCACTTTCCTCCCCCATTTTAAACCCGTACCCATTTTTTAAGTGCAAATTAGACCAGAGATAAAAGAAAAATTATTTTCCATTCAGAATGATTGGCACGGAGTTGGGAGGAGAGATTTTGCTCTTAATTTTATATTAAAAAAATCCCTTTTGTTTAGCTTGTACCAAGAAAAGTGATATTCATTTGAAGAATTTTGAATGTCAGAATTTGTATAAGGACGCAAGTGGCATGCACATGGTGGTCACTAGAGAGAATAATACATCTTGGATTCTCATAAAAAGTCTGTACTGCATGAGAGGAGACATGTTGTATTTTAAACTCACTAATGTGATTAAAAACTTACATGTTATGTTATAATTATAGAGGTCTTTTGTAAAACCTCGCAACAGTTATAATGTAGTGTTGACAGCTATACTTCTAATATATAGCATTCTGGTGGTTATGTGTGATAGATTGCTGACTATTTTAGAAGATAAATTATTGTTTGTTTAGGTTTAAGGTAATATTTCAAAAGCTTTCTTATTTAGAAAGCAGTACATTATAAATAGCAATAAATTCCTTGAAATGGTGTACACGTCAGAGACTGACAATTGCAAAAGTAATGACTGACTAAGTAAAAACTCCTTAAGGTACATGTTTTGACTAAGTTGCGCCTATGTGTACTTTTTCACATTTATTAACCAGGAAGTTTTTGCAGCCATTCAGCCAGCTTTGTACATTAGTCCATTAGTTTTGTTAACTAATCTTATTTAGATAAGACTTAATTGACAAATTACATTTGGTGAAAATCTCTTCTTCCCCACAGTAGTATCTAAAGTTAACTTATAGAAAGAATAAAAATAAATGCAAAATTTCAAATGAGTCTTTACAAATATGGTAGGGCTATTAATATGTAATTGAAAGTTTGAATACAAGCTTTTTGATAAAATTATTTTCTTGTTTTAATGGAAGTTTTGCTTGAGACAGCTAAATAGCTGGGGATACCTGGAACCCTCCACCAACTTGGCTTCTGTATTTAGAATCTGATCAGCTCAAAAGTTAGAAAAGTACCCAAATCAGGACAGATGATGTTTCAATTGGGTATATGGAAGTCTCTAAAATTTAACCTACAATTGTGCACACCCAAATATTTTAATTTGTTAAAGCTCTTTGAATATCATTCGTAAACCGCATTAATGATACAATTACATAGTACTGCATGTATGTGCATAGAATGCACCAAAAGTATATTGCATGAGAACAACTCTTGGAAATAAGTTAGGAAATGAAATTCTGTCTTAACATAGCACTAAGAAGCCATTAGTATTATTTTTGTGAAGGCTGTGCTTAATTCTGAGAAAGGGAAATATCTTTTCCTAGTCTCATGTCAATGTTCCAAGCTCCTGCTGTAGATTGTATAGTGTACAGAGATCTTACTTTTTCTTTAGTTCCCCAGGCTTCTGAGTTTGCAGATTGCAGTGAAAACTGTAGGGAGTTTCAGTATTGCCGTGCCCATGGCTGAGAATCTCATTCCTACTTGAGCCTCCCTGGATCAGCAAAAAGATCCTGAAAAATGTCATTCCCAGCTGGGGAAGAATTCCCCTGGTGCCTTTTCTGTGGAGAATGGCCACAAGCTCAAATTTGGCTTGGTCTCATCTCAAACAGTAAGTGAGGAGAAAAGAACTGCTGGGCTAAAATCTGTGACCCCAACGCTTTTCAGTTGTGTTGGATTTTAAGCTTGCTATTTTAAGGAGGCCAGATGTGCATGATTTTGTCTGTCATTAAATCTCGTCTTCCTCTTCTTTCACACTGCTTCATTAAATTTTGAACCTGTTGACTAGTTTAAAACAATTTTGATGGAGAATTAGTCATTTAAGGATAATAACCTATAAATTGATGAAAATCAGTGGCAGCTGGGGACACCCGAGTGGGTGTACTTCTTCTGACACTGGCATGTACATTACCATTGCCGTTTCATTACCTTCTTTCCTCTCTTGCCACCCCCACCAGCTGTCGAAGGCCAAACCCTGCCGAAATGATGCTTAGCAATGAAAAGAGCTCGCTTGTATAGCAAGTTCTCCAGGCAAAGCTTTGTGCCTCAGGCCTTTCTCTGTCATGTGTCAGAGGTTTGTCCTGATGTTAGAAATTTGAGAGCTGGGGATTATTCCACATGCTGAGGCCTTGCTGTAGGTATAGTGCTCAATAGTGTTTGGAATTAGGAGAAAAATTGGTCTGGACAGTATTATACCCTCCTCTGAAGGAAGTGGGTGGCAAGGCTATGCTGTAATAAAAATTATTACTACATCCTTGGCAGGTGCTTGGTGGGAAGGAGTTCCTGCACGTGGGGTCTGGCTTTCTAATAAACTGCTGTAGGAAATGAGTTGGGGGAAAGTGCCCCTCAAAGAAACTGTGAAATGGAGCTGCAATGACAACCCGCTAGGACAGTGGGGAAACAAGTACGCTTGATAATCTGCCACCACAAAGGAGAGCGATGTCTTGGTGAGGAGTGTGGTGCCAGTTGAAACTGGGGACTAGTGCTAGTCCTCTAGCAGGTGGAACAGATTACAGTACTAAGGGTGACCTGGAGGGGCCAAGTTTTTGCTAATGGTTCCCAGATGTTGTGTAATGAATCAGTGATGTGATCAAGCCATGCTCACAATGGTATTTTGATCTTCCTGCGGTGTTCAGGACACCATACTTGATAAAACACTAGAGAAACAGCTCTCATCTGTAACAAGGATGAGAGTATGTCCAGTCTTTGGGACAGTGTCTTCCGGAATAACACACAAAAACCGTAAACTGGTCTAAATACTGTTACTGTACAGAGAAGAAAAGAAATGTAGTGGTGTAAGAAAAAGATGTTTGTTGTGGTGCTGGCCAGTTCAGTGGCTGGACCTGTCTGTGGGTGACGTGGTCCTGTAGCAGCCCCTGAACGGTGCGTTGTGCTGGGTGACAGCAGAACAGCCAAACTGTTCTGGAGTTTCCTGGTGTGGAGATAAACTGTTTTAGTGTGTTATTCAGACTTAATTTCCAAGAGAAAGTTGTGTTGTGGTTTTTGTTGTTGTTGTGGTTTTTTTTTTTGCTTTTTTTTAATACATATCAGTTCATTTAACACTACTAGATTTCATTGTTTCTGAACACAACTCAGAGAATAAGGCCATGTCTTGTCTCTTTTCTTCTCTTCTCGTGTTTGCAGTCTGTTCCCCTGCTTGTGTTTCCTGTCACCCTTTCCTCCCAGGCCTTCAGGATAAACTGTTCCAGCCACTCCTCCTTCTCATTTCTAGGCACAAAGAATCTGGGAGGCAGGAGGACCCTTTTTAGCTCCCATCCGTGCTGCATCACGGGTGCCCCACATGGTGTGTTTTGCTGAAGGAGCTCAGCTGGCCCTAGTCTTTCTGCTCCATCTCTCCTCTCGACCCCTTTTCTTTCAGGCCACCCTGGTGTGAGAATTACTGAGTCAGAGTTCTGTGCACTGTGAATTTTATAGAACAAACATTTACAAATTGCCTTTTTTCATCCCTTCCATCCTCCCTTCTATAGTAATGCCAAATTTTGAGTATAGCTGCCAGTTGCTACCGTAATATTTCATACTGTTTGTTGTTTTCTTCTTTGTAGCTTTGAGAGATCTAGTGGTGGATGAGGACTCTGCTGTGCTAGGTGTTAAACAAACACAAATTAATGTTACAGGATTAGAATGCCTCCACTCATATCCCCCCAAACTGGGCAAATTCCATGTAGCATGAGGAAGAGGGAAATCTTTAAGAAGCTTATTGTATGAGAAATTGCAGAAAAGCCATTTTGAGATGTTTATTTCTATTAAAAAGCACTTACATCCTGGTAGGTGGCCTCATAATTTTTTTAAAAACACAATAAACATATCAAACTTTACTAGCTGATCAGTTAACAGTTTATATTATAGCTTCTTTCCAGTATGGAAAGAAGATATTTGTACAACTCCTCTCAAATGACTTACAAAGTCATTTTATTTGTCGCTCTGTCTTAGGTATTGAGAGATTGGGGTGTATTTCTAAGGAGCACTTAGTGAGAACAGGCTGTTTTATTTGTCTTTGGCTCTATGGCCTTATCAGCGTAGGCTATCAGATTCTGACAGCTCCCTTTCTTGTAAACAAAGGAATGTTCCTCTCAAATACTTGGGGTAATCAGCTAATCAAACCAGTAGCAACATCACAGGGAGGTAGATGTTATTGCCCAGAAATCAGTAGGCAGACAGCACACATTCTGACTTCTACAAGCATCTTGGCTGTCACTTGGGGTTGCTGTGGCAGCATTTTAGCCTGTCTACAGCTTTCACATGGATTTCTAACTCCTGTCGCTATTTCTGAGCACATAGTGCTATGCTGGTATAGAATTAACAAAACATGGCTTATGATAACAGACTGAGGGATGGATGTAGCCTCCTGATCTAGTACAGGTATCTCAGCATGCCTTGCTGGTCCCTGCTGCTACTAATTTCTCTGAATCTAACAACAGCTGAAATCAAATGCAACAAGATGCAAATTCAGGCTAACATCTTGTTAAATTATTTGTTGATTGCTCCTGCTTGTCCATTCTTAACCAGATCACCCTTGTTTTTTTCCCCCACTTACCAAGGTGCTTTGCCCCTGCACCTCTGCCTCAGATTCCTTGGTATTTCTCTATGAACTGGTGACAAAATTAAGTAGAAAAAGAAAGACATTCCATCGTGCTCTGCTCTGCCTTAGAGAAAGGCAGAGCTTAATCTCCGAGTGCTCACTCTGAGTTACGTGGTTTGCCAGTCTGAAAAGATTTAAAATTGGGTTTTGCAACAGTGAAATTAAATGGACTGTCTTGAATAGACTTATGAAGGTCTAAGTGTATATGTGTAAGCTATATATAATTTCCATTTATAATACAGAACTCCTTAGTTATTCTAAAAAATAGTAACCCCATCTGATTTAGCTAAATCTTCCGTATTTTGTACTGTCATAATTTTTAGCCATATATGTGTATTGTTTTAAAGTTAGTGTGCATTAGACTACTAATTCATACCTTCCAAAAGATTTACAGATGTCGTTTCAGTCACCAATTTTTCACTGTTTCAGTGTTGTTATGCTTCTAGCTTGCTCTTGATTAGAAAAATAATGAGATTCATTTTCTGCTCCTGTATTTCATTTTCTGTTTGTTGTTAACTCTGAGTAAAATATTCTTTGCAGGATAATTGTGCAATGAAATTATTGAGGCTGTAGAAAAGTTGGTGACTTGTTTGTAGGTAATGCTTGGCCTGTGCTAGCCAGCAGAAGTGCTGCAAGGTTAGACAGATGTGTAGCGTGAATGAATATGTCTATTTGTGTATGTATATAATGCATATTGATAATTATATAGCAGTGGAACATAACCAGATATGGTTTTTAAAGTAACATCTTGAGTGTGCTTACCATTTTAATGAAACTTGTGGAGTATTTTTAAGATAATATATTTTTAAAACTTGTATTACTTTTGTTTCGTTTTTGCGTGGAGAGGAATCATAGAGCCATTTGGGATGATCTCTGGAGATGATCTAGTCCGACTTGATGCCCAAAGCAAGTCCTATAAGAGCAGGTTGTGTGAGGGCTTGGGCAGCAAGTGCTGAATAGCTCCAAGGACTGAGACTCCTCCACCTATCTGGGCAGCCTGTTCCAATACTTGATCACCCACCTGGTGAAAAAGCTTTTGCCCTGCTTGGAGTTGTCTGTGTTTCAGATTTGTCAAAGGTTTAATGTGAGGGGTTGAGTGGCAACAGGCACAGTCTGGCTTCCCGTTGTCTGTGCCCTCTGAACAGAGAGCTGTAGGCAGCAGCCGGATCTCCCTTCTCCAGGCTGAGCAGCCCCAGTTGTCTCAGTCTCCTCTGAGGGAAAGCTTATGTGCTTCATCCCGCTAAGCACCATGGTGGCCCTCCATTGGACTTGGTCCTGGCACATCCATGCCCTTCTTGCACAGGAGAGCCCTAGACTGGGTGCGGTGTTCCACGTGATGTCTCACAAGGGGCAAAGAAAGGGGAAGAATCGCAGCCCTGGCTTCACCCTTGCCAATAGAGCCCGGCACGCAGTTGGCCGCCTTTGCAGCAGGGGCAAACTGCGGAATCAGATTCAACTTGCTGTCCACTGGGGTGCTTGGATTCTTTTCTGCAAAGTTGCTTTCTGGAACCTGTACAGTTACACAGAGTACCTCCATCCCAGGCGCAGGACTTGGCGTTTGCATCTGGATGTCACGGAGTTTCTGACAGCCCATTTCTTCAGCCCCTCAAGGTCCCTTTCAATAGCAGCCTTGCCCACCACTGCACTAGCTTTTCCCCCTAGACTGGTGCCATCCACAGCCTTGCCGAGGGTGATCTCTATCCCATCTTGCAGGTCTTCAATAAGGGTGTTAAAGACCATGGGCTTGGTACTGATCCCTGAGGGATGCCACGAGTAACCAGCCATCAACTGGACGTTGTACCTCGGATCACAACCCTTTGAGCCAGCCTGAGTCCAGCCACTTTTTCACCCAGTGTATCTCCCACTGTCCAGCTGATATCTCACCAGTTTGGGAATAAGGTCTGTTCAAGAGACTGTGCAAAAGGCCTTGCTAAATTGAACATATTCTGAATATTACTTTAAGTCTTGCTGCAGGCCCCTAACTACTCAACCATATAAGCACAGTGTGCTAGTGGGAAATGAGTTCCTCTCTTGCAGCTTTAGGATCTTGCAATTTAAGATATACTTTACAGAAACAGAAATGGATATCTCTTGCTGACTTACAAAAGATATTAAGCACGTTTTAAAAACAAAAAAGGACGAGAAAAAGAAAAGTTTTGTAGAGGAAGAGGGAAAATGGCGATGGAGAACTTTGCAAGTTTGTGCAGTAGGTCCTTAGGATCAGTTTAGGTTTTAAAATTTTAATTTATTATGGTCATTGTTTTTACACATTTTCCTTTTTTTTTATTTTTAAAAAAACCTCAGTTTTCTTTAACTTCATTTGCTGAAGGCAGAGGGACAATATTTGCATAAATAGGTGAGTGATCCTCAAAATAAAAAGTTTTTTTCCCATTAAGCATACTTATGAGGCACTTTGGAGGTCTTGCACGTAGGATTTATGTATTTTAAAATGAGAAAATGTCTTTAAAGAGAAAAAGAACTATGTATTTTAAATTTGGAAAACAGAATAACGGATGACGATAATAAACTCTACTTATTAGGAAAGATCATAATAAACCTCATCTGTTATATGTTCAGGTGTTGTCAATTGTAATTCACTTCAAACCTCACCATAACTATTTTATATTACAGTAGAAAATTGACTGTGGAACTTGCATATAAATTTGCTAGCCTAGGTGTCTTTAGCATGTTACTTATGACTTGCATAGTTTTAGAAGTAGCCATAGTGCTCTGTAAAAATATTTCGTCTGAATACCTGGTCTGACACATTTGGGAAAAAGGAAGAAGGAGCCTGGTTGTGCAAACTTCTTTTTGTCCTGATCCAAGGTATATTTGTATAACAACAGTCACAAGTAGGACCTAGTGTTAATTTTTTTTTAAGTTTTCTAGGCTTTATTTGTGATGCAAGCTAGTGGGAAAGGATATTTTTGTAAATGAGTTGTTTTCTTTATAAACCATGTCTCTAGATACATAATGAGTATTTTTAGTTTTCTGCTGCTGTGACTGTTGTTTGGGATCACTCTTGTTCATGCTCAAATGAACAGGCATTTACCAAATCTCGTACTATAAACTACAGTTATTAGCACTTTTAAAATGTAACTCCCTTCCCACCCCCAGTATAATTTTGACTGTAAAATGTTTGTCATCTGGTGTGAGGTGGATTTATGGGAGCGCGGTAGTTTTAGTGCCTTTTGGCCGGGTGTTTCTGGTGACATCACTGTGATCTAGGCTGAGTGTGTGACTCTAGTTGGTTCCAGTGTTAAATAGTTTCATAATTATGCTAGTTTTGGCAGTTTGCTTGGAACTTTTTCCCATCTCTTTAATGAACATGTTTTACTTCTGGGCTTATGAGACAGCCACATGTTTGAGAAATTAATAGTGTGCTCTTAAAGTTAACATTGAGCAGAAGTGTGCAGATACAGAAAGCTTTTGGATATAAGTCTACATAGGAATGTAGTTCCTATAAGGTCACGGGCACTGTTATCATCTTCCGGCAATGAAAGAATACAGCTTTTGCTTTATGAAGGATAAGTAGCTGTTGTGAAAAATGGTGTGTGTTCATGCTCAAAAACCCCCATCCAGCTCTTAAACTTTTTTGATGATTGTGTAATGTAAGGAAATGAATGGATGTTATCCCAGAGTAAAATAACTTTTTCAAATATTTGGTCAGGTTGAATTCTTCTTAAATGTAGGTATATTCCGTTACATCATGTGAATTAAGTCTGAGATAAATTTTTGTGTGTTGCAATTTGGCACCGTCTCGGAACATGTCCACTTTTTTTTTTTGATGACTTTTAGGTCCAGCTTGCTCTAAGTGGTTGCAAACATTTGCCATCACAACAGAGTTGTAGCTGAGGGAAATATTAAAAGCTTATTGTATTGAATTTATTTATAGGTTAAGATTTGAGACTTACTTTCAAAAATAACAGAGTCTTAAAGGTTCTTTGCCCCTTTCAAAGAAAGTAAATCCTCCAAAACCCAGTGTGCTGATGTGTGTTCCTGTCTGAACGTGGCAAAAGCTTAAACCGTTCTTATTTCCTCTTTAAGTATTAGTAATACTCTGTATGATTAAAATACTGCATAGATTTTGCATGAAGTTATGAGAAGATTCATCAAACGTGGTCATTTCAGTATGCAGATAGTAAAGTTAGACTTGAATGTAGTCAGGCTCGATATGGTTAACGCTTGAAAAATGGAATGCCTTCCCCATCCGTCTGACCCCCCTTTCTTTTTCTCATAGCCAACATAAATATTAAAAGGCAAGGGTAATGTGATCCTATCAGATCAAATAATTAAATAGCTGCACCGCAGCGTTCTGTACAATCCACAAGTGAGCTCAGGAAAGAAGGAAATGTGCTAATTGAGCTGTTGGGTGACTTTGACATGTTGGGTTTTTTTGCAAGTTCAAAACATAAATAGCAGTATGATGACTCATCTAAAAAAATATTTTCATGCTGCATATGAACTAGTTTCCAATAAAGAGGTTATGGTTAAAAGTTATTTCAAACATTTCAGTTTAAAAGCTTTTGATCTAATTTTTCTCAGTAAGCTGGAGAAGTGAGATTTTCTGATTACAGAACGTACGTGTTGATGAAGAGGCTTCTTCTGTCACCCCAGGTTTAAAGAAATTACACTGTAGTTAGAAGTTTTGAGAGAGTCTTCAGGAGACTCACATTCCTTGATGAAAAGCATCAGAAGGTTGTCAGGGATAAGAAATTAAAGAAATGCCCTCCAGACAGAGTTGATGCTAAACACCCATTTCGTTTATTCATGCATTGGAATGGGAAAGTCCTGTATGACTGAAATGGCCAAATAACCATAAATTAAAAAACAACGAACAGTTTGTTTCAATACTGTATTACTGACTGGAAGATCTCAAATCCTTTATGGTAATTTATCCTTTTAGAAGCTGTCTTCTACCCTTCTAATGTATGAACAAATCTGTCTTCCGCAATTTTTCCAAATAAGGTCAGCCTTCTATTTTTTTCTTTTCTCTTTTTTTTTTTTTCCCCCAGGCTAACATTATATTGCTCATCATCTATTTTTCATAGTGAAATGATATTTCCACTTTGTCAGAGAATTTCACTCTGTGTTCTGTTTTTTGGAACATGGAGTAGAAGGAAAGAAACTCTCCAATTGTTTTTGAATTTGCAGACTTCTATTCAGAATGTATCATTACATGTAACTTTTAAAAATTTTTCATGCAAAAAACCCCACAAAACATTAAGAAGCAAGTAATGTGAAGGTTCTATTTCACAATTTCTTTGAGATTATTAAAAGTGCCAGGCAGCATGCAGGTGAGCACGTGGTCTATCCTGTACAAAACCCCAACACAGTTTAAGTTGTTTCCTTTCGGTGGTTAGAGGACTTAAGAATATTATAACTTCATACTGCAGCACTTGACATTTGTTCCCCAAACCCTTCTTTCTGTGAACACATTATGTGATCCTAGTAGTGCCATGACCCAGAGAGCATTTCTCCCTTTCTGCTGAAGACTACATCCATCAAAGAGATAACTGGCTTGGGTCAAAAGTTGTAAACATTTGCTTCCCCTCTAACCTACTCTTCTAACGTGCCTATAAGAATATTTGCATTACTTTTCTTAGTTTTCTTGCACTTGAGTCTTGTGGTTAAACTGTCATCCTGGAATGTAATGGGAATATTTAAAACACTAAATTCAGTTAAGATTTTCTTGTATCTGCAAATTTCATCTCGTAAGACTTCTATCACATTTTCTACTTATGAACATGTTTCCTGCTTCTGAATTCCATAGGGTGAATAAGTTAAATAGAATGTGAAGATGAGCATGCTCCCTCTGTTCATTTGTCTTTTCTGGGGCCATGTTTTACTATTTTAGAAGTCTGCAAAAATATTTTGCTTTGTGTATCAGCTTCAATTAGCTGTATTAGGAAGGACATGACTCTGACTTCTTGGAATCATCTGAGGAGGTTTCATGAGTATGTATGTAAGCTCATAAAATCCAGTAGTTTCTCATATTTACTTTGTTAGTCTTCAGGGTGCTGTCTCCGAAGGAATGTTTCAGCAGAAATGCAGATAGATAAAATTTCTTCAGTTGTAATTAATAATTAAATGCCTGAGGTTTTTTTTTTAAATAAAAGTGAAATTATTAATTGCAGCAGTAGCAGAAGTTTGATTCACCAAATCTTTACCAAACATTTATTTTCTTTTTATTTGATCAACTCAATTGCTTTATTTTCCTCTAGCAGGAAGACCATGAAAGTTGTGGTTCCAGTTCAACAAACCGCAGTACCACAGAAAGCGTAAAATCAGCAGTAAAACCGCGACGAGTTCAGCAATCTACTTCTCCTGACCCCGATTTACCTCCAGGTAATCCATAATTTCAGAAGCTGGATTGTATTGAGTGATAAAAATAATTAAGTTTCTTTCAGGTGACCACAATGTCCGGGTTAGGCTATTATATCTCTGTTTACTTACAAATCACATAAAAATGAGTGAAATACTTGAATATGAAATTAAAACAAAATGTAGTTAATGCTTGTATTTATTCCTTAAGTTTTGTCAAATCCTTAAATTTTCAGAACTCATAGTGCTAGATAGATTAGTGTGAGAAACACCCGGTAGGGGTGGTGTGTTAGATTTTTGTCCTTTCCTGCTCTGGTTATTCTGTTTCAGATCACTCTGTTTTCTGCTGCTCATTAACTGCTCAGTGATTCACATTAAGTTATTTTCTTATATGTTTTCAGATTCTTATAGTAATTTTAAAGGTAAACTTCTCTCTTTAGGAAAGTCATGATTCTGAGTGATGTTTCTTATTTGAGTCCTGGTAGAGATGTTCACCACTTTTGCCCCCAACCCTCCCTGCCCCTTCCCAACTGGCTCAGGTGAACCTGGAGATTTTTATATGATATAAAAATGCCTAAGTATATATCTGATTACTATTGCCTCTGAGTTTGCACAGAAATTTGGAATATGAGGTTTTGTGCAGAAAAAATGAAGTTGGAGAGTACTGGAATGAATTACAACTTGCCTTTTGAGGGCATGTGATTTTTAGGTGGGTTAGAGACATGGCAGTTTTGTGTTAGGCTCTGTTAAAGGTCTGAGGCCAGACCGTCTCTGGTGGCTTGGAACTGCGGGACCCTGAGTGTCCCCGTGTCCCACCATGGACATCACTTCAGCTCTGGCGCTTCTGGGCCTTTGGGTTTGATGTGGGAACAGCAGGGACATCTTCAACTAGATCAGATTGCTCAGAGCCCCGTCCAGCCTGGCCTTGGATGTCTCCAGGGATGGGGCATCTACCACCCCTCTGGGCAACCTGGGCCAGTGTTTCACCACACTCATGGTAAAAAATGTCTTCCTCATGTCTAGCCTGAATTTCCCCTCTTTTAGTTTAAAACCATTACCCCTTTTCCTATTTCAACAGGTCCTGCTAAAAAGTCTGTCCCCATCTTTCTTATAGGCCACTTCAAGTACTGGAAGGCTTCAATAAGGTTTCCCTGGGGCTTTCTCTTCTCCAGGTTGAACAGACCGAACTCTCTCAGCCTGTCCTCACAGCAGAGCTGTTCCAGCTCTCTGGTCATTTTGGTGGCCTCCTCTGGCCCCTCTCCAACAGGTCCATGTCTTTCCTGCAGTGAGGGCTCCAGACATGGGTGCAGGACTCCAGGTGGGGTCTGACCAGAGCATAGGGGCAGAATCACCTCCCTCAGCCTGCTGGCCACACTGCTTTTGATGTAGCCCATGATATGATTTGCCTTCTGTTGATTCATCAGATGTTGACATCTGATGAAGTTAAAACATTCCTAAAGATATGTTTCCAGAGATCCAGATGAAACATGCTCACTGAAAATTGGTTTGTGTATAGTCTTTTATGAATATATTGTGGTTCTTAATGATTTGAGTGCTCACACAATTGCATGTATTATATTTGCAGTACTGTAGGAAATTATCAGATCTGGTGCCTTATATTACTACTTGTTGGATTCTGTAGATGTACTTTGTGCTTCTGTGGAAATGTAGGGCACTATCGTCTCCCAGCTCCTTATCATTGTGTTCCTTCTTCAACTTCATAGAGGATGTTGCTGGTGAAGTCTAATGATTCAGAGAGCATTACTGAAATCTTTATTTAATGGACTGTAAGTTACTCTCCACGTGGCAAAGTTACCCAAATGCAGTTGTGGGTGGGGGTTTTTTATACATAAATAACATAGAGGTCCAGTGTGGTAAACAGCCTCCATGAGGAGCAGAGGCCCCTTCATAAGATGATTTTATTTTCTGTGGTATAGGATGTGGCTTTGCTAAGCTTTAATTTGCACATCCTGGATCTCAGTAAGATGCTGAGTCATCTACTTAGGTTTGTTTTAGTCTTTGGAGGTTTTAAGTATCATACTACAGTTGTAATTTGTTGAAAGATTTATTCTGTGTTCTCAGAGATGGAGCAAGGCAGAGCTGAAAATGTAGCTTTGGTTACAATAGAGCACTGCTAAACTTAAAATGTTTAGATGTCACCAGTCTGATACGAATTCTGTTGAATCAATAGACCAGTGTAGTTGACAGTGCTACAGTATTTTGGAGGGTTGGATCTGAAACACATTCGTAGCTCATACCTCACAGTGCAGCCTGCTGGGTTCTGGGGAATTTGGAAGAAGCATACGTGTGGATTTTGTGTTGTATCTCAGGAGAGAATTCACCCCTACGGATTTTTGAGTGTTTTTAGTCACTTAATCATAGAATACCTGAATTTTAGTGGCAAAGGTGGTCATAGTGTTATATTTCAACGTTAGAGGAATAAGAAGCAACCTCTAATGGTTTTCTCACACTTGTATTAAACAAAACCTTCTTTAAACTGTATTGTACATGAACTAGCTGGTGCTGTTTTTACTTTTTTTGATAGTAAGAATTACAATTTAAATTCATTTTCTTTGGAGACCGATCCTCAGTCATGAGAATCTAATTCTAGTGTATTTGAAGGTAAACTTACTTAGGAAGCTGATACCTGTATGGTGCTTTTAACAACATATTGTATCACTAGTTTGGAAATGTCTTTGCAGAAATGTGAAAGTTTTTATCAGATCTGTGACCCCTGATTCATTTGAAAGAAATAATTCTGCTCCTTCTTTTTATGCATTCAGGCAAAAAAAGACACGCAGATAAGTGTTATTGCTGTGTTCCTGAATACAACTGTAAACTATCAGTAGAACTTGCTTTTGTTGCTGCTGTGATGCTGGATTTGTGATGTTTTTGTCATTCACAGCAGGAAAACTTAAATGAGATTGACTTTGAAAGACCCTTAAAAGCAAAATATTGAAAAAGCTTTGGACCTGTGGAGGGACAGTTTCACTTTCTTCAATGAAAGTAATAGCTTCCTTTAAAATTGTGATTAAATTACTGGTTTTGATTTTATAGTTGCTAGTTATATAGTCTGCAAAATATTTCTGTGTTGAACTTAAGCAACTAAATGCTTTGTGCCAGCTTCTATTTGCAGACAGGTCAGTTTATACCACCCTAGTTATGAATATGCATCGCTTATGCCCCTTAATTATTAAGATAATACGTATGCTTCTCTGAGTTCATATTATGTAAAAATATCTTGCCATTCAAAGAAGTCAGGTGAGAAAATTCTCAAAACCAAGTTTTTCCATGTATTTTTCAGTAGGTTTTTTTAGACTGATATGCTAAAAAGGTAAATTCAGATTATGTTAGAAAACTGACAGTACTAAGCTGTCAAAATTTTGACTTTCACTGCATTTCTGGATTTCCTATTTATGTAGACAGTGGTCTAAAACATTTTACAGATTTTGTTTTAATACAATTACAATCCTAATAAGATGGCAGGAGATGTTAAAATGCTTTTTCTGTCCCGCTGGAACCGGCTTTGCTCAAAGGGTGACGTATGCTCAAGAATAGTATACAATGAAGCAAGCTAAGTTATGGTAGGAAATGTCACATGTTTTACAGTAAGATTTTCGTATTTAACTACTTCTAAAAAGATAGAAATGTACCAGATCTGAATCAAAATATTCTGCTAATGGTAGCTGAAACCATGTTTTGCATTTAAGGATGTGGTCGTAGGCTTTGAATGCTGAAAAACAAAAAAACATGTCAACTGTGTAAGTTTGCAGTTGTGGAACTTGAGAAAATCACTGATGTAATGGTAAAACTTTCCATATGCTCTGAGGGGAAAAAGTAATATTTGAGTGTGAAAACAATGACTAGCTAGAAAAAGCAGAGTAGAATGGAAGGAGGAATACCAGTTTGCTCCTACTGATCTCACAGTGTTTTGATGTTCATTTGGAGTTATTTGAATTAAAATTGTTGATATAAACGAGTCTTATTTAATGTAAGTTTCAGAAAACTACTCTTGAAGCCTGTGGATTTAAACTTGTATCGTTAACTGTCTTTTCTTCCATGTTACCAAACTAGACCTCGAGAGCATGTATTAAATGTATATTTAGATAGAATGTGAGTAGTGTTATGAATTGTAAAACATAGATATTTTAAGGCTTTCTTTTTTTTCTCCCAGTACAAATGAGTTAGCTCGGTAGTTACATTCAGTATAGATAAGACATGAATATGGGTAGTATTTAATTTCTTTACCATATTGGTAAAATGTCAGTGTTTACTGCATACTGGGAATTCACAGATGAGATCATTTTTCCAATCATGTTATGTCTGAAAATATTTAAATGGATTTCTTCCCAACAGGCTTCAGTACAGGTGCTTACTAATTGGGTTGTTGACAGAAATTGATTTTGTTATACCTCACAGGGGTCTTGCTGAGCACGATGTGGGTATATTAACTTTTAGAATGAAAAGAAGTACAAGACATATGAATGTTTAGTTAATTTTTTTTAAACTAGGTGAGAGGGCAAATAGGTGTAATATATGCATACTTGAAAAGTAATGTAGCAACCAGTGTTTACTTTTCCAAACCTATTTCTCATTATCTTTAAAGTAGAAAAAGTCACTATAATTGATTTTTTTTGCCTACAATAATGCAGTCTTCTGTTTTCGTAATTAGTTTGAAAGTTGATTCTTGCCACCAAAAATTAATCTCTTATCCTTTATTATATTCCTAGTATTTACTTTTTTTTTTAACATAGTTTCTTGCAGTTCCAGAATGCTGATTGAGTTACCTGCACTGAATGTTAAAGGATTTTATGTCCTGTGATTTTTGGATAAATAAAGGACAATGATACTTGGTTTGCTTTAGTTTTGATTTTTAAAAAATAAACAAGTTGGAATTAATGACTTTAGTTATACATCAATTTGGCATCATGTCTGTCTTATAACTCCTAAGAATTTGTTTTATTTTACAGGTTATGTTCAGAGTTTGATTAGACGTGTTGTAAACAATGTCAACATTGTGATCAACAATCTCATATTAAAATATGTGGAGGATGATATTGTTCTCTCAGTCAATATCACTTCTGCAGAATGCTATACAGTGGATGAGTTTTGGGATCGAGCATTCATGGACATCTCCGGTGAGCAGATGCTGTGTCCTTTGAGGTTTCAGAGTGGAGGCACTCTTAAATTCATAGAGAAATTTGCAAGTCCAATAAAAAAGGCTCTTTATTTCAGAACTAAGATACTTTCTGCATGTTTTAATTTCGTATCAGTTTTTCCCTTGTCCTTTATTTTGAAGAGCCAATCATAATAATTGATTCTTAACACGTATTTGTATGATCACTGATAATTATACAGCATGTTTTGTAGTCCTCTCTGGTCGTAGTTGCCATCCTTTTGTGATTGCATTTCATTTTGTGCTTGCGACTGGCAGTGAGCATGTAGACCATTTGTTTTTCTGAATGAGAAGTAGTGTCTTAGGCCTTTCTGTTGCATTTGTGAGGACCTTAAACCTCTCTGTAGAGGGTGGCTGGAGAGGTGGTAAAACATGCCGCACTGCAGTGAGCATGGCGTACCAACTGCAAAACATGCTTCCTTTTGCTTTGCGTTTTCAGGAAAAACAAACGTTTTTTTATTTCTGTCTTGGTCTTCAGTATCTGAATGTCTCAGTCTTTGAATTAGCAACATTCACCTGTAAGTCTAGCTATTCTTACTGACATTTGGTAGATGTGGAGTTTGGGCACAGTAAGAGTATTTTAATATCACACAGAAGATCTCTGGTAGAATGGGGAATTTAATGGTTTCCTGACCACCAGACTAATTTCTTTGTTCTGGCTAAAGTTATTACAAACTAAACCAACAAAATTAAAAAATATGTTTCATGTTGAGATCACTGTAACAGCTCTTGTTTGCTTTGGAGGATTGAAAAGAAAACCTTGAGGGAAAATATGCAAGATTCTTTCTGGGAGAATAATGAGGGTAATATTTATTGGTCTCAGGCTTTCACATGAAGCAGTACTCTTGTTTTATAAACAGATCTTAAGGTACAGTGAAAGGGTGAAAATTTGAATTGTGTGTAACTAATTTGTCCTCACTTTTTAAGTACTCAGCTGAAAGATTGTGACATGTTAAATTATTCTCTTTAGTTGCATGAGCAAGTACGTTGCTGATGATTTAAATAATGACCACACAAGTATCTTGGATTTTCTTCTGTAAAAGAATATGTGTGCATAACTGATTTTTCTTATGCAATACATTTTTTAACCTATGTACTTCTTTTAAAAGCCACTGATCTGGTACTGAGAAAGATGATCAACTTTTCTGACTGCACAGTATGTCTTGATAAAAGAAACGCCAGTGGTAAGATTGAATTTTACCAGGAACCTCTGCTGTACAAATGTTCCTTCAGGACTCGTCTGCATTTTACTTACGATAACCTCAACTCCAAAATGCCGTCTGTTATTAAAGTAGGTATCCAAATAAGCTTTTTGCTACTCACTTGTGAAGTTTTGACATTTTTCAAAATATGCTTTGAAATTTAAAGTAAAATGAAAAGTGAATGCTGTTGTTTTTAGCTGAAGGGATTTTTTGATTGTATTTTGTTCATACGACGCAATTAGCCTATGTACAGTGATAACTTGAAAGTAAGGAAGTAATGCTCTCTAGTATTTTCTATTATTTCTGAAGTTTTAAGAGAGAAAACATAATAATTGCAAGGAAAACAGATGTGTGCAGATAATCTCTTAAAAGACATTGTATGCTTTAAGGTGCCTGCAATAAGGTGGAAAGGTTTGGTTTTTTTTCTACTTCTTATTCTTTCAAATGTAGCTCAAACTCTCGTAATTAATAAGGAACATCAGTGTATGAACACTATGTAGAGAACCACATGAAATGGATTAGCAAGCCTGGCTGGGTCCCTAGTGAGTGAGGGTGCAATATTGCTCTTGGGCATCTGACACTTGGTGACATGTTTACATTTAGCAGTGCAGAAGCAAAACGCTGAGTTGCTGTAAAGACTAAACTGCATTTCACTTCTCCCTTTTTTTCTGCTCTGAGTAGTCATACGTGTAAGGTTTGTCTTCTCTCCCTCCCTCTCTCAGAGAATCCAGTGGTGCCCATTTAATTAGTTGAGAATTGTTTTAAATTAAGACACAGACATTATACTAAGCATTTGCCAAATTTTAATAAATAATAATATTCAGGTGTATTTACTGCAAAATAGTATTTTTTTTTTCAGAGTAACTGGTAACAACTTTTGGAAACAACTTTTGCTTATTTTAAATTTTGTAAACAAGAAGTTATATATTTAATGACATTAGGGCTTTTAACCACGTGCCTTACAACTTCAGAACCTATATGAACTGCAGTGATAAGAAGGAATAAAATGATGACTTTCTGTAGTTTACCAGTTATGTTCTTTTTGTTCTGCGGTGATAGGATGATTACTGCATATAGACAGTAAATCTTAGTGTTAAAGAACCTGATTTTCATATTGGCCGAATAGTTCTGCAAATTTTGAACCTCTCTGAAGCTCGAGATTCCAGGTTTGCAGAGCCAAGTTTTGTGACCAAGTTACAAGTCTCTGACAGCACACTTGAATGGAAATGCTCAGAGTCTTCCATGTATTTGAAAATGATACTGTTGTTGTAAAAATGGTGATCGTTATATTATTACTTACAACTTTTAATGGATACTGGACTAAAAAAAAAACAAACTAGAATGCACTGAGGTGGTAGTAATATAATTAAATTTGTATTAAACTTTTCTGTTTATCTTTGGTGGTTTGGTGGTCATTTATTGCCCCTGCACTTTTTTAAGGTACATTTCAGTTTGTTCAACTATGTATTTTGTAATTTTTTAAATTTATACTGGGTTTTTTGTTATATTGCCCATAGTTTATCTTTCTCTCTTTTTAAAATTTGTTTATTTTTTCTCTTTTTCTTCAATGTTTAAACATAAAATACCGTTTATTAAGATATTCAGAAATGTACTCAGTTAATTTAAAACATATAACGTAACAGATTAATATTTAAGTGAATTAATTATTGTTATGAGCCAAAGAACAATTGTCAAAAGGTAATGATTTTTTCAGATCTTAAATCTTGTGTTTCACTGTTATACCATTATGCAACAATTAGATCTACAAATCTGTTGACCCTCAGAAATTTTACATTTGACAACTTTCTGATTTGCTGTGTGCATGGAGATTGTGCGCTGTGGATCATCAGGATGCAGTTTTTTAAAAAGATTGTCTTTAAAATATTTAACTAGTGAGTGAAAATAACTGTTTTCTTATAATTGAAGAAAAAGGAGCTGCTATCAGTAAATATAACTGCTTGATTAATGGAATTAATTCAAGGGTGCTTAAAATATTTTAAAAGTCTCCACTGCAGATGAAATAGTGCAACTTCGGTGTATTTGAAGGGTAAATGAGCGAGTGTCAGCAGCTCGTGCTCGGGGGGCTCGTTTCCCAGCTGAAGACAAAACCCAGCAGTGCTCGGTCCTGCACTCCAGAGCTGCGAAGATCTTTGTAGTGAAAACTTTCATACTGCGTGGTGTTCGCTTGGTAAAGCACATCTGTTTTTCAGTCTCGAGTGAACATTTCCAAGACTTCCACGTTTGTAATAGCATGTGCTCTTTCGGTTTCTTTGTAGTGACTAGGATATTTTTATAACCGGCATAATTTTGACTACTATGACTACTGCAATGTTTTGGCCAAACTAATCTTAATGAGTTTAGTTTGAGACATCTCAAAGGAAGACAGTTCATCATTACTTGGATATGTCTATGTATGCTTTTAAATTGGTAACACTGAGCTCCTATTTTCAATTTTAGAAGAAAAATAGTATACCTGGGGGGAGGCAGCAAAATGCATATAAAATGATTAGAGTTTTAAGCTTTCTGTTGCTTTTCTTGTTGAAATGATCGTGGGACGAGACAACTGTGAGATAGAAGATCTGATTTGCACTGGGGATGTCAGTCCTGCCTCCCTCTATTTGCAGCAGCACTGACACTTGTCTGCCTTGTCAGTCATCTCAGTCAACTCACTCTGACAGAAAGCTCACTGCACAAGAAAAAACAGTTTTCTGCTGTTTTTAGTGAGATAAATCAGCGTACTGAGGGGTAGATGAGTTCCACTGGCAGGGCAAGAACAAGATTGTGAGGGGGAGGGTAGTGCCATACGAGAAGTCCAGGAGTGTAGCATAATTTCAATTAAGCCACTAACTCTATAATTACATTCATTGCCTACAGTGCTACCTAGTGTTCTTGTCCTCCAGTATGACATCTGGCAAAAGGCATATGGCAAAATAATCTTCCAACTCTTAAGACAGTTATTCACTCCTGATCCTTCCTATTGTTCATCTGCACAGACAAGATTTATTGTTGTCAACTTCTAATCATTTGGCTCTGAAAAATTGGTTTTGAATGATTAATTTTTAATTTCCAAATGGTATGTTAGGACTTTACATGCTGTTTTCTTTCAGAGAGTTTTAAATAGTAGCAGAATTTTGATGCATAGAATCTTTCCTCTGGTCTATAAAGATGGCTGATACTATGTTGTCACGCATTCTCTATGTCTAAGGCTGTGACTTTATTGATTTACTCGTAGATTTATTAGTGAAGTCTTAGGAGTATATGAACATGTTTTTATACAAATATTTATTTTTCTATTGTATTTTTACCTGCATATGGATGTGCAGTACTGTTTACAAAGTCATTCTTCACGTTTCTTAAATTGGGTTGCATTAAGACTAACACTGATGAACAGTTACTTTCTATTTCCGTTATTTTTACCCACAACATTTAGAATCAACCTGGAGCTAGAAATGTTCCTAATGTTACAGACAGTAATTTTATTACAATAATGTTATTTTGTGCAGCTCTTATTTTAATGAAACATAACTTTCTTATCAAATCTGGTTTTGTCTTTATAGCGTGATCACATACTCATGAAAATATTCTGAAGTATTGAATAAAACAGCTAAAATATTTAAAGAAAGATAGATTTTCATCCTAGTAATTGTGGTCTTTGTGAAGCTTGCTTTCATTTAAAGAGAAGTGCTTAATTGCATGTTTGAGCTGGAATATCCAGAGAATCTGTTTTTTTGCATTTCATTTGGAATGGCTCCCCCTCTGTTACTCGTCCACTTGCAACAAGTTGGGAGTGGGGAAGAATCAAAATGAAGGACCTTGTATATTAAAACCAGTATATCTGGGTTTTGTTTAGTTTGCAGAGATTTTTATGAAACTCTATAATGAGGGTAAAAGTTTAATCAGATGCAGTCATGTGACTTACGTTTTAGAAATTTCCTCCACAACAATTGTAAAAAAAAATATGTATACATATTCAAAATGTATTACATTTCACTTTTCTACACGTTCACTTTTCAACACTTTTCTCTTTTGTTGCAACGCATAATGTATGTTTTTGAAAGTCATTGTTTTTAACCCTTTGCCCTATATTGCAGCTTTTGCTTTTAGAAATTAGAATGCACATACAAAATGAGTATGGAATTGAATGTTTTAAAAGTTGGCTTTAATGACAACAGAGCTTTATTTTCTTTTGTTCTCTTTCATGTTATAGATTCACACATTAGTTGAAAGTTTGAAACTTTCGATCTCTGATCAGCAGCTTCCTATGTTTATACGTATAATGCAGCTTGGGATTGCTCTTTATTATGGAGAAATAGGCAACTTCAAAGATGGAGAAAGTGAAGATTTGATTCGCCACACTAAAGATATGTCGGGAAACATCACAGGTAAGTACAATTTTTACGTTTTGAAAAGAAATGTTAAAAACATTGGTTTGTTTGCTTTTTCCAAGTGTGAGTGGCCAAGGCTAGTCATTGCAAAGCATCTCTGCAGTCTGCAGTTTGTTAGAGGCAGTTCGTTGTGCTGGGTGAGTATCCAGTGCTCGGACATCTTTTTCATGGTATGTTCTGAAAAGTGTTCTGATGATCCCGAGTAAACTGAGGTTAAACTTTGTCTAAAAAGACCATTTTAGGAGCTGTGACACGGTAGAGTACTTTGGATTTATTTGTCAGTACAAGGCACCTGTCCTTAGGCAGCTTTGACTCCTCTCTTTTATTTAGTTCAAGTGTGGCTGCTGCCAGTGTCAAAGTGATGTGGTTTTTTCCATCTTTGAAACTTGTTACTCAGAATAGATAGGTCAGCATTTGTTCTAAATGGCATATGTTTTCAGTAGTTGTGTCTTTTTTACATAGTCTCCTCTGCTTTTTATTTTTGTGTAACATGTATTCTCCTATTCTACATGATGTTCCATGGTCACTTACTGCGACGCAGTCTTTTGAGGAGCGTTGCACTGATGAGGGGTGAATTCTCTTTCCCTTGGTGTGGTGCCTTCCCGCCTGCTGCTTCCCAAATATTGCTGGGGTTACAACAGTGATGCATTTGCAGCTGTGAACCTTTTGTTCTGGTCTCAATTCTAGGTGGCTTTCCTAGGATCTGCCAACTTTGCTACTGTATTATTTTTTTCCTAGTTGTATCATGTCATGTATTTGAGTTTTGAGGTTTTATGTTAGGTGAATTGTTAGGAATTTGCAGCAACATAAGAAAGGCAAATAGATGCTTAGTTTATGTGAAAATCTAAGGGAAATAAAATTTCTAAGTAGATATTGGGACTTAAATATGTTTCTATTTGTTCGCTTCTGTGTAAAATATAAACACAGAACATTTGAGAGTCAGGCAGTCACACTGACTTGCATCATGCCATCTTTTTTTAGTAATTTAATCAGGAACATAATGATCTTGGACATCCAAACTTGAATCTGAAGTTTTTGTAATGTGTCAGGCCACTAAATATAGAGAGACAATTGGATTGTCATTCCAAGTTCTGAATTTTCTTGGGTTTATGCTTTTGTAGAGCAGATGTTAATTTACTTGTCAAAACAGGGAACTTATTTAGGTATTTCTATTTTAATTTTAATGTCCTCGAGACAGAAGTTGTGGATGTATTTCCAAAGATGAATTTGAATGTGGGGGTGTAGGAAGAGGTATTGACCACACAACCAAGAGCATGATAACTTCTAGAAAATTCTTGGAATGATATGTGGAGGTGATGCAGCACTCTTAAGCTATACTTACGTTTATAGCATTACGACATTTTTGAACTTTGTGAAAGCTATTAAATTAATTCATTTTGTTCTGTTTAAGAGATATACAATTTTAATGTACCTAAGTTTTTTTGATCATGTGCTGCTGTTTTCTCTGATTTTAGAGAAATAAATACATTATTGGAAAAATGACAGCTGTGGAAAATTTTGCCAAAATATAGCCTTCAGTGTTGGTTGGCACAGATAACTGTTTCGCTGTCATGCCAGATGTAGAAGTCTGTGTCATGCTCCAGCTATGTAGAACAGAGAAAATAAATGATATGTCTGTAAATAGTTCTCTTGTATTTTCTCTAGAGCTCAAATAGTTTCCCGTACTACAGACTGTTTGCCGTACAAGAAATGTGGAGTTTGTTACAGAAGGCATATGATTAGAAGTGCTTAATTAACGTTCTGAAAACATTGATTTGATTTTCTCCTGAGACTTAAAAAACATCCAGTTTTTAGAAAAATTTTCAGTGTGTGTTTTAAGAACTCCTGGCATTTAACTGGTGTTTTAATTGTTTAATGGTATTTGCTCGAGAAAAGAGAAAAGTTCTTCACCCTAAGAGCTGCATCACCCTTGGTTTCAGACAGAGGGTTGTCTTTGTGCTATGAGTATCTTTCTTTCATTGCCATCAAAGTTCACCTAAATTTGGCCAAATTTTCATGCTATAGACAACTATGATGTATTTATTGTTGCTTGAAATTTGTAGCTGGATTACTGGAGCTACTAAGGTGAGTAGGACTATTTGAATGTTGGAAAGACATTGCAAGAGTAGAGAAATCACAGGAGTCAGTATAAGAACAGGTGGGTCTAGTAGGCAGTGAGTTTCAGATGAAAATATCTAAGGATTGGAGATAAAGATGAGCTGGGTAATGGGAAGACTGAGATGAACAGCCATATGGAAGAGGAAGGAAGTCAGACAGGAGAGGTGTGCACGTTTTGTTTGTTGGGGTGTGAGATGAGTAGTGAAAGAGAAATATAGTTTAAGTGAAGATTAAAGTTAAAACAAATGGCATCTGCCTACAAATACTCAGTCCTTTCTACATCTGGAATGGAATTTGAGATTCTTACATTCAAATATGAGTAAAATCTTTGGCAACACCTTTCTTGTCATTCTTATTTCTAATTGCTGAATTGCAATCACTGTCTGTAAATCTGTAAATCTCATTTACTCTATTTTTTTAATCAACTTTGAATGTGACTTCCTAGTTTTTTTATAAAATAGCCATCTAAAAAAGAAGTAGTACATGACTTTACACTAATGTACGCGAGAGTTGTCAGAAGGGTTACAAATTAGACTGAGGTTGCAATGACAAGAATTGCAATTTTTGTTCAACTACACTATGCTCCAACATTGTAATTAATTA
This sequence comes from Pampusana beccarii, assembly GCA_013399365.1. Classification (NCBI taxonomy): domain Eukaryota; kingdom Metazoa; phylum Chordata; class Aves; order Columbiformes; family Columbidae; genus Pampusana; species Pampusana beccarii. The sequence continues at coordinate 1,316,097 of VWYH01010051.1, forward strand.
TATGATCATATCGATTTAACACAAATATCTCCTTCAGAACACAAACCAGATGGCCATTGTTGGGTGGCCAAGCCAGAGCTGTGGAAACAGTTCTAGAAGCACATTTCTATTTTCATTTCAGAGTATTTTGCCTCATACAGGCTAAAAGTGTTACCAGCTGTTTTCCTTCATACTTTTCATGCTTGTTTCCTTCATAGAGTTGAACATATCTGTAGGCATACATACATGCATGTGTGCACATGAGTGTACACACAAATAAATACAAATTTTAAATATCTAAGGATTTTTTTCCCTCTTGTGCAGTGTGGGTTAAGCAGGAGTGCCAAATTGACATTAACCAGGTTACCTGTACTGTGAGTTCGAGTTCACTTTTTTAATTCTGACTTCATATTGTATCTGTCTGAGAGGAAAAAAACCCACTTTCTTAGCACTTCATGCTGCATTTGTTTTCCAAATTTCCAGCCACAAATTTGAACTTTTCTGAGGAAATTTCGAATGTGCTAATATTTTCAGGAAAAAATCTGTAATCAAGTACAATAATAAATGACACATATTATCTGCTGAGCTGTTAGTAGCCACAGTTTTTTTCCAAGAGTAAAGCTTCATGAAATCCAAGGCTAGTTCCACTGGAGTTGTGCCTAAATTCTTTACAGTTTAATAATGTACAGACCTTCTTGATAGATTATGTTTTTATAACTCTTTGAAAGGATTCTGAAGATTCATTAAGCAGTTAAACTCCGTATTTGAGTAAGCAGTTCTCACACTTCCCGTTTAAAGTATTTACTGGGTTCAGTTATCACTTAGTCTTTGTCTTTTAGGTGGTACTTACTTATGTTGTTGTTGACTTAAAATCAATCACCTATCCATGTCTAAGAATATCCCAGCAGCAGGTCTTAAATACCCAAATGTATGATCAAGGCCTTGAGATCTGGCAGCAGGGTAGCCTGTGTCACGAACATGTGTTTTTGCTACCTGAGTAAAATCTGCTCAAATTCTGTTAAACAGAAAGCATTCAAAATACGCAGGTAAAATTACTGGTCAGAAATCAGAAATGTGTTCTGGTCCTGGGGCTGAGAGCTGCCTGCATTGGGCTCCGGGCTGTCCGGCTGTACCGGGAGTGCAAAGGAGCAAAGGAACTTATTTCAATGTAGAGAGATTCAAAAGGGAGAAGAGTTTGGACAAGAGCCTATGGCAGAACCTGCAGCTGTAGTTGTGGCAGGCTGCGACTGGATAATAAGCTTTTGGTTTGTGGTTAAAAAAGTTGGCTAAGGTAACCAGAAATGAAAATGATTTAGGCGTGTAAGAGGACAAGAAGCCAGGATGTGAGGGAGAGCTGGAATTTAGTTGGATGGAGTTGCCGAGGTTGATCTAAGGCTGAAACACCAGAGCTGGTTAAGTAAAGAATGATCTGAGAAGTCTGAAGACGAGAAAAAGCCCAAGTAGAGGAGGTCTGGCACTTGCTGGGCAAAGAAATACAGAGGACTAGAGATGAAAAGTTGTATGATTGAGAGAGGGGAGCAGGACAAGCAGACAGCTCAGATGGGGCTGCATGGTGATGGTGGAGATGCTGAGAAGCAGCTTGGGACAGATGTGAGAAGCTGGAATCATGAGCAGTATGAGCTACTGAGCTTCTGAGAGCGGTTTTAGTAGTTCCTGGCATTGCCTCCTCTGATTGCCTTTAGATTCTGTATCATGGAAGTTTTATTGTGGATTTTTTTTTCTTTTTTCTTTCTTTTGTGAAATGAAATCAAATCTATGGCAGATGTGATTCCGGTATATGAAGTGTGTTTTCCAGGTGTAAAATGGCAATAATAACAGTACCTTTCCATCCCAAATGACTACTGTGAAATTTTGTAATATTTGTAGAGCACATTGACCCTGTCATGATCTTAACTCTCAACAAACTAAATGAAAATAAAGAAGACCTTTGTGAATGTGAGCAGTTAGCACTTTTACAGTACTAAACAGAATTAAAAGTTGCATAGGTCTTATGAAACTAAATTTATTTAATGGGCTGAAGTGTTCCTTATTGAAAAGTTGGTGGTAAGAATGGTAGCGTGGGGATTTTTTTTGGTTATTAGTGGAACAAAAAGCAGATCAAGAGTTGAATATATTGCCAGCTTTGGGCTGAATCTGAGATCTGAGCTGTCTGAGAAAACCAGGTGTAAATAATTTGCGACAGAAGGAAATTCTATGTGAGCATTAGTTGTTGGAGAAAGAGGATAAAAATGGCAGAACAGAAACGTATTGATCCTTACTTGACTGAGGAAATGCAGCTGTGTACTGTGCTAAAGAGTTTGGGTAGAGGGGAGTTATTTGTAAATATTGGAGAAAATGATCCCCAGTTTGACTGAAGTGATGTCAGGTAAAGATTGTGTGCGCTAAATTACAATTTGTGTGTGTTTTAGTTGTCCCTGCACTTGTTGTTCTGTGTGCTCCCGAGTGTTAAAGAGGTAGAGATATACATGCAATCTTTGTACCAAGGTACATAGTATAATTTCAGCTCTTCATGTTTTCATGTGTTTTGTGGGGTAAATGACCTGTGGAGTAAGCCTCACAGTCTGTTGTTGTTCTTGTTGTGTGTGGTATTTTTCTGGTGTGTGGTTTTTTGTTTGTTTGTTTTGGGGTTTTTTTGTTTGTGTGTAGTTTGTGGTTCCCCCCACTTTTTTTTCCCCTCCACTCATATCTAGCTCCCTTATTGGACCTTCTTCCCTGGCTATGTACCCATATACCAGTAGGTATACTTATAATTCATACTTCAACAGACTGTAGAAATGCTGCACAGGCAGATGCCTGTGGAATGGGACTTTGGGGTCAGTACCTTGTGCAGGTGTCCAACAGCCATCATGACAGTGAGTAACTTTGTTAAAGGCGTCTGTAATAGAGCATTAAATCTGGCTGCTGAGATCCCATGTGCTGAGGATGGGTGTCGAGCTCATTGTATGGAGGTGAACAGTTTTCATTAATTTGGAAGACAAGTTTAGACGCGTAGAATTGTTTACAGCTGTTAACCAGCAGTTAAAACTGAGCAGAAAATTAAACAAATGAGTAAAGATCAAATTTCCCCAAATTGTAAAGTTCCTAAATTGGGGAGATTAAATTTGTTTAAATATTTTTATTGTTTTAGGAACTGTAACATTTTTGTGGAGAACTAGATTTTTTAATGAATTAATGCCTTGTAAACATACATTTTATGTCATCTTGCTGTTTTCATTTTTCTTAAAAAACAATAATGCTCCTTCTTAAGTAGAGACCCAGAAGAATCTGATGAAAACTTTGAAAGGTGTGAGTCATAGGTTGACTTTTTTTTTTAACTTTTATTACATAAAAGCTTGAATATCAGACCAGTTTTTCTGCAGTTCATTTTAAAAGTGACTTAATGTAGATGGCAAAATGCAAGCAATTTTTTTTAATGCTTCCAGTGAACAAAGTGTATACATTTTTGTTGTGATATTTCACATTTAGTCGTCTTTGCCAGCAAAATAGAACTATCTCCTAGTTCTTGTCCTGGTTTTGGTGTTATAACATCAGTGCCACTTGTTTTGCAGCTCACCCATAACTAACTCATACATCTGCTTCTAATTTTATTGAGGTTGGGATATTCTTCAAATAATTGACTAGCAACCCCAAGTAATATTAAGGGGAGGGCCTCAGAATAATTATTGGTGTTATTTCAGCACTTCAGAATTGTGGCATCATTCTTTAGTTGGAATTTTCTTAACAAATTTGGAAGGTGATTCTTTCTCTCCCTCCTTATTCATCAGTTCTTCACTGGTTCAATTTACAGTAAGACAAGACAGGTAGACTAGGAGTAGAAGCTTGGTGAAGTTTGTTTACTAGATGGAGGTATATACCGTGAAGAAGTGGGTTCTCTAGAGATGAACCTGAAGCTTTTGTGTGTTACAATTACATTCCATATCCAGTGGGCTGTACAACTCGGCAGTAAAAAGGAATTATGATTTCTTCCCTTGATTTATGTTTGTCTGTGACGTGGGAGCATTTTCTGTTCTAATGGGATCCAAAGGTTTGAGTTTAAGGAAGATGTTCTTCATGCTGAAATATGAAAGGAACCTCTAAGTCTTACTGTTTTGCAGTACTGATTCCTAGCCACCTGAATCACTGGGGCGGGTTGACTTATACAAAATAAGTGTGATACCTCTTAAATGTATGAAAGTACTGGCACTTGAGTGTGTGACTTCATTGTTATATTGTCTTCATGCTACAATTATAATCGCATCAGATTTTTCAACTAGAAAGTGTTGAGGGTACATTTGCTTTTAAAAGGAGATGCAGAATACCTTTCAGAATAGATTTTGGTACATGGAATTTTAGTTTCTGCTGGTGTCATATTGCTTATAACTACATGCAGTCTGCTTCGCTAATTTTTAGTATGTGTACTGTGAAGTAAAATGTTAAACATCAAAAATTTAAGCCACTAGCATAGAAAATGAGTTATCGTGTGGCAGTGAATTTATTGTCTTGCTGTGGTATAGATCCAAAATGAACATCTTCTTTTGAATAAAATCCAGTGTAGCAACACAGCTGTTGAATAGTATAAACATATTGGGGGGGACTTTTAAAACATAGATCTTGGTTTTTCTCTGTACGTTACTAATTTCTGCACATGACTTAAATATATGCAAAGGAAAGTCGTACAGAAAATATTTATTGCTCTGAAAGGATGTATGTTATTGCATTTGAGATTCTTCAAGTACAGTTCATGCTGCAGGGACAATTTAAGAGCTCTTGCATTCTCAAGGTCAGCACCAAAACTGCTGTTGTCAGACAGATAAATCTTTGTTTCTTGCAAATTTCGTTTTTATCATGATTTATTCCATAAATTTTGTATTAATAATTTAATAATAATGTCATCTTAGCTGTGAGCTTGCAGTAGCTTCTTGCACTTGTAGCTTGTAAAATATGGATGAGGAAATGAATTTTAATATCTACACCATTTAATGATATAAGAATGAACATCTACATCTGGGTCTTGAAGTACTTACCAAGTTTCATTTATGCAGTTTTATGGTTGATTCAACCAGATGAAAATTCATGCTATTGCCAGCAGGGATGGCAACGCATTCCATCCCTCTTCCCCTAGAGCCAGCACTTGCATTTATGTATCCACAGGCTGGCTGGAGCAGCCTTTTATCTGGCTGAAAACTAATATACGCAGAAAGAAATTAATAGGAAGAGAGTAACTTTCTGCTAGGTTAGTTCCAGACTTACCGTGAGAGATACCAGTTTCCAGACTCTTAGAGAAAAGTTTCTCAAGCTCTTTAAAAGAACAGGTAGTGAATTTCTGAAGATCAAAATGATTTGAACGTGGAAACAGAGATGCAGTCGCACTGAAATCTTGTAATTTATATCAAATGGATTTCTTAACTGAAATCGTTGCCCTACACTGTGAGGCAAGATTGTTCCAGTGGGATCTCGCTGTGGGTGGTTGGCAAGAGTGGATCTAGAAGACTGATGAGTAGGAACATTTTGTCCTTTAACAAACTCACATACACAAAACATAGGGATTTTATCATTGTATTTCACTATCCTATATGTTTGCAGTTGATGCAGTGCTCAGTGTGGTTAGTTAAAACTTTCCAAAGTACATACTTTCCTTCATGCATTACTTGTTATAAAGGAATTTACGTTGTATTTCTGCTTTGAAGGCTGATGTGCCTTTTTTTTTTCTTTTGCAAAATTTGACTGATTACATAGTGTTGTAGTAATTTTAATTTAGTGATAGGTGTATTTTCCTCTTTTTCTGTCGATCTCACGCTATATAGATATCACCATTTTAGTCTAGCTGCTCTTCAGTCTTATTTTACTGGCTTCCAAAATATTAATAAACATTATAAACCAAACTATTATTTGGCATCTTTTACTGTTGTCTCTGTGCGTACACGTAGTGCAGCAAGAGTTATGCTAAATGATGGCTGAATTTGATGGCTGTGTAGGCCAAATGTTATGCACGACCCAGGTCCTACACCTCCAGATTTCTTCTCTTTTGGCGGGCCTTCCCCTATCTCTTCTGTGCTTGCCAGCAGCAGCCTAGGCTGAGCTACTGGAGTCCTGCTCCATATCAATTCTCTTGCCTTCTGCATCTGACAGTTCCCCCTCTTGGCCATTCCCAGGACTTGATGAGCACCTCTGCTGTGTTTCCTGATTTACACTGGATTGAAACCTGATGTGTGAGGCAGTTTGTGAAGGGAGCAGGAGGGAAGCTTGCTGTGCCCTCATGGGAGGAGGCATCTTCGCCTCTAAGCATGCGCAGAGAATTCTCATGAGTGTTTTTCTTATAGTTTCCCCCTTTGCATGAGTGTATATGTAAATAATTAGGTTAAAAGTCTAAAGACAAAATGCTCTAAAACTTGTAAGAATAGGATTTTGTGTTAAAAATAATATCGTAATATATAATTACTAGGGTTTAATTGGAAATTCAGAAGGGTTTTAATGGAAGGAGTCTTGAACGCATGGGGTATAGATGACTAATTCTGGTCTTGCTGCAAATGTACAATAATAGAACTATTGCAAAGACCCTTAATATGTTTTGGAGGAAAATGTTAATCAAACAAGTGTTTGGAAACGTATATTCAGAAATTTAAAAATTCTACTCCTTTTCTATCATTATAAACCAGTTATAGTGAACGGTATGTGGTATACTGTCCTAGATAAATTTCATATACTATAATTCTGAATAAAATAATTTTCTGGCATGGTTGATTTGAAATTTAACTTAGCTTTCATTTTAAAAGGTGCAGAAGATGAAACAAGCTCGGTAATGCAATATCCTGCACAGTATATCAATCAAGATCCTTATTTGCAGCAAGATGATGACCAGCAACAAGGATGGGTTTCTTGGGCTTGGTCTTTTGTTCCTGCTATTGTGAGTTATGATGATGAAGAGAATGATTCTAGTGGAACTGATGATGAAACGATGCTACGTCAGCAGAAATCTCAGTCCCTCAAGGATCCTGTTATTTCAGTTGGGTTTTACTGTACAAAGGCAACAGTGACTTTTAAGGTAAGTATTTCTCTGTCTTGTGTAGGATTTATTTGGCTTGTTGGGAAAGTGCATAAAGATCATCTGAGTGCTTGTATGTTGGTTTTGATTTGAGACAGGGAATGTTATGTTAATGAATAACAGAAAATGTGAATACGGAAAGTTCCTCTTGCATCATAATGTATTGTTAATTGCAATGTGGAGTGTTTTTGCCATTTGAGCTAGAATTTGAGTGCAAACATTTTCATTTTAAAGGGAAACTGCTTGACTGACTATAGTATGTGCAGGTTTGACTTTAAATTGATAATGCTGAAATTACTTTCCATGGATTGGAACTGAATTAAAGAAACAAAGGATAAATTATAATATACTCTGAGCTATAAGCTATGTATGTAGAGAAATATTTGAGTATTTTCTGTAAACAAATCTCAAAACAGTTGCTGTGCTTCTCTCTATTCCTTTTGTAAACTTGCAGAAGGGAGTACAGAGAGTCTGAATAAGATACTGAGATGTGCTGACAATTAAAAATTAAAATTCTGAATTAGCAAAATACTTTCAACATGTACCAAAATATATGCAATCAATTTTATGTGCATAACTGTAACAGAAAGATGGTCTCTGTTTTACAATTAAACATATATTAAGGCCAGAACTCTTCAGAACAGGAACTAATACTATTTCTGTGAGCAGCAGAATAACCAGGGTGGATTTTTGATTTTGAGCCTGTCAGATGAACTCAAGTACTTTCATAGTCCTCATACAACATTTATGTGCCTGATCATACACTCGATGCCATCAGTAGCTCCCTATCCATTTTCTGCCCATTTGACTTTTTGTCTGTGCCCAAGGGAGGGGTTTGAGGAGCTTCATGGTGACTTTCTCTGAGCTGTGTTTGGTTGGTGGCCCAGCAGAGCATTTAGTTGCTCAGCAGCTGTCAGAAAAAATGAGACAAGTGACTCTGGGAGCTGCAGGCATTCTGTGGGGAGGTTTTTATTTTAAGCTTTAAGTCTTCTGGCAAATCTGGTTGCAAAATTTGAGGATGTAAAGCATCAATAAATATTCAGTTATGTTGTGTCAATTTGCTTCAGCCTTCCTTTTTTTTTTAAGGCTAAAAATAAATAATAGAATATATTTTCCTCCTCCTTCAATTATACCCCTAGTATACCACTGGAAAAAAAAAAAAAGCAAACCAGAAAAACCAAACCAACCAAAACTCGTATTTCTCATTTATTGTAGCTCAGCATCTGATTTCTTTTGTGCTTTGTCATGCGGTAGTAATTTTGTGCACTTTTTCCTCTTGTGAGAAAACTCATTAAAAGTAGTTTGAACTTATTTTTTGAACTGGGTTGGGCTTTCCTAATGTTTCATTGTCAAGCTTACACATTTTGTATTAGGAAGTGATAAAAGCTACTTAAAATTTATCATCCTACATTCTCTGAATTTTAAATGCGAAGCGATGTACAGTACTAATACAGTTAGGAGGAAAACAGAATTTGTTGTTCTGGTTGCATGCAAAGAATGTATGGCATTAATTTGTAGTTCATATTTAGGTTAAAAAATAAAGTCGAGTTTTTGCATTAGCAGTCTGAACAGTTGATATCATTCCAGCTAAATATCATGCCAAATTAAAAGTAGCAGTTTCTAATAATGGTGAAAATGAATCTCATAATGTGTGAGTTCTTTTAATCAATTAATTGCTTGTCTTCTACAATAATTGCACACAGTTGAAGGGTGATCAGTGTTTTTTTTTTTTAATTCCATTTTCTTGGTTTACAAAATTCTAATTTGAAACAACAGCCATGTGTATCCACTCTTGAAAGTGAGAGCTTTTGCATATTTTTATATAAAAATGAGAATTTGACTATTTAAGTTGCTCGACATAAAGAAACAAGTATTTTTTAATGCAGAACATAACATCTTCATTATTTTGTGCCGTTTTTCTTCTTTTTCTAAACTGCTGGTTATATGCTTTTTAACCTGTGCATAAGTGTTTTACCAATTTAAATTTTTATATGAAAATAATGCACAAATATAGATGCATGTTTCTCAGTTGTCATGACAAGAAACCAAAATGAATATGCTTGTAATCAAAATGTTTCTCAGTATTATCATGGTATTTAATGATTTGCTGAGAAGAATCAGTATTGTATTTATTAATTTCTACAGCAATTTATAAGCTAATTTTGTGTTATGTTAGTAACGCAGCTGTATATCTGTTACATCTTTTCACATAGCTTCTCTTTAGATAAGCAAACTAAAAATACTATAGTGGATATAAAACTTTCTGTTACAGCATAGCTCAGCTAGAAGTCGAATATGAGAAGTTCTAACATGGATAATGTGTTACAGCTGTTTAACTGCACCTGTTTCCTGCTTGTTAATAAATTTTGGCCCATAGTTTAATTTGTCCTCATCAGTCCTGGATATTGATGACATTACTGCTGTTTTATACTAATATTGACTTATGTAAGGTGTTTATCCTATTGTTTCATAGCTCACTGAAATGCAAGCTGAGAGTAGTTATTACAGCCCTCAGAAAGTAAAATCGAAAGAAGTTCTATGCTGGGAACAAGAAGGAACCACAGTTGAGGTAATTTTCTGTTGACAGGGTTTTTTTGCTTGATTTTAAGTACTGTAGGAAATAATTACTAATAAAATATTTTGAAATTATTGCACTCCTGATTTTTCATATTCTGTTATATTGGATGTGTTTAGTGTAACAACCACGTAGACAGAAATTCTCTGAAGTTTCTAGTGCTATAGTGATCAGACACTAAAGTAATGCCTTCCTTCTAAGTGTCCTGTTTGATTAACTTGCTACTTATTAAAGTTCTAAATATAGAAACCTAAACATATTTTGGTTCACTTTTGTCCATCTTTTCTATTTCTAATGGAAAAGAATTCTTCAAAATACCACCTCTTTTTTTTTTTTGTTTTCCTTCACTAGGTCCTTATGAAAGGTGAACTTTTCTTTGATTGCCAGATAGGTTTTGTTGGTTGCCAAGCTATGTGCCTTAAAGGAATTATGGGAATTAAAGACTTTGAAGAGAACATGAATAGGAGCGATGAAGTGAGTATATTGAAATATCACTTGACTTGCTGAATAAGCAATTCTGGTATGCTTTGTTAAAACGTTTGCAAGAATTAGGAAGGTTACTGTTACCAGTTGTGATTTAAACATTTCAAATGTGTTACTGGAATATAGAACTCAATGTCTATTCCTTACAGTTGGAAAGACAAATATCTAAGAGTGAGAAGCTGCAAAGTGTAAGGCTTTTTTTCACAACCTTGCTACCCCCCATTTATGTTTGCATAATTTGATCTTGTGTAACAAACAACAACATGGCTGAAAACCTTTGAAAGTACTTAAATCAACAGAAGATTGGAAGGGAAGGAATGGGAAGTGGTTGAGTGTTTTGCCTCATTTTTCAGTAAGGTTGATGAGAGCAGTATCAAGTGAAGGACTAAAACTGTATTAATTTCTGTATTTTACATAGATGCAAAGCTCAGATTGCTTAATAAGACAAAATCGGCTATCCATATGAACTACTCTTAAAATACTTAATAGTGCATGAAATTCTACATTCAAGAATAAGGATTTTTGATTGAACTATAGACAGAATAGTGCCCTGAAGTGCTGGAGAACAGCAATTACTATCTGTGTTTAAATAAAAACAAATAATACAGGCAAGATCAGACCTGTTAATTTGATGTTAGTGCTCTGTGAAGTCTTAAAGTATTTTAAGGAAAAAATTTAAGAATGTGGAAGAAAATAAAGCGACTGTATATTAATGTCAAGATTCTCCTTATTTGGAAGATGCTCATATACAGTGCTATGATAGACATAATGGGAAGGGTTCTTTTGCTTCCCCTGGGAGAGCAGCGTGGGCTTGACGTCTGCCTCGAGCTGCATGCAGCACAGAAAACAAACAAGAAAAATAGCATATCCTTACACAGCTGTAGAGTGTGACACTGTTGGGATTACAGAGGTGTGGCGGGACACACGCCGTGGCTGGCGTGCCATGATGGGTGGACATCAGCTTTTCCAGAAGGGCAGGCTGGGGAGCAAGGATGAACCAACTGCAACAGATGCTCTGCTGGCCGTGTGAGATACGGGGAAACATGGCTGGGGATGTGAGAAGTGATTTTTGGACTGGGGTGGGTGGGTGAGTGAATGAGTCTCCTGTAGGTTAGTTGATAAGGGACTTAATGTTTTTTTCCTCTTTCTCATGTTTCTGCCACCCTCTGGGGAGTGAATTTAAGCAAATCTCTGCTTTTATGAGAACGGTGATGTTGATTCTGCCTCACCTGTTCTTTTTCTGTACTGCTACACTTGGGACTTTGTGCCTTTCACGCAGGTTCCAGCTTTGTTGTATGTGATTGAGAATAGATAGTTGGAAAAAAATCGATCTCATATAAATAACCTTTTTAGAAAAATAACTCTTGATGGAAAAGTTGTGTTGATATCAGAAGCACAGAAGGTTTGGGATATGGAGAAGGCATGTAAAAGTCTAGACGAATAAAGAAGAGTGATAAGGTATCAAGTAGGTCATACATTTCAATATCTGCTTATCATTAAGAGGATTGATAAAGCATCTCAAAGGCATTGGTCAGTCAGAGAAATGGAATATGTAGTGACGAGATTGCGTATAGTTAAGAGAATGGGGTAGAATTTGAGTAACGATGACCTGCAGTTATTTTCTGTTAAAATGAAATTGGTATGTTCTGGATCATGGGTTATATAATATTCACTAGCTCAGGGCCTATTTACTAACTTGAAAATGGTGAGGGCGTAGACAGGAACTTCAGTGTTATTTGAATAAAATAATTTTAACTGGCTTAACTTCATAATGAAATATGTGGCTGGAACTGAGGTACCTTCTTTCATATGCTCTTGAGCGATCCTACTGTATCATTAGTGGTTCACAACAGAATTGAAACTGCTCTGTTAACTTGACTGTATTTTTTTTCCTCCCTTCCCTTACTGTTATTTTCTGCTACGTCATGAAGGAGGCCTACTTCTTTAATTGCGGAGAAAATTTGAGTGCAAAAGGGATGACATACCTTACCAATTCACTATTTGATTATAGAAGTCCAGAAAATAACAGTATTCGTGCAGAATTTATATTGGATGCAGCTCATCATAAGGTCAGAGAATTACACTTTTCTTAGAAAAAAAATCTGATACTATCTAATGGATTTCTAATGATTAGTTTGTGTACTATTAGATGACTGATTTTCATTACTTTGTCATGTTTAACTGAATCTTACTTTGCAGATGGCAAAAAAAGCCTCTAGTAAACCTTCCTGTTTAAAAACAGAACAAAACCATGCAAAACTAGCAAGCAGTTAATGGTCTTCAAACCAAGAAGTGCTGTCTTGGAAACCAGATCATTTCATTTCATTCAGTGTTCATTTTATTGTCAATGTGCTATATCCATCTACCTAGATGAAGTCTGGCTAATTCTGCCTTTGGTAGAGTTGAATTTTCAGTCACCAGTAGTCTGTTGTTGTAAATTGTGCAGTCCAGCTTTATTCTCACTTTATTCCCTGACTGACTCCAGTTACTAAAGACTGGATGTGGTGACCAAGGTGGTCCCTTCCAGGTGTGTTCATAGGTGGAGTTCTATGTGTTGTACAAGTACGCCATGTACAATTTTGAATGTATCTAATATATATAGTTTATTTTAAATAATTTCAACTTTTTAATATTACTGATGAAGTGTAACCCTGAAGAATACCATAAAAATGAAATTAATTAGTGAAATCACAGGTACTTATACATATTCAAACATCTTCCATAGTGTGTTTTAGTTTTAAGCTTCACTCTTTCCATGGCTTGTCTTCAATGCTTTTATGATTTGCCTGTTTTTGGCAAGAGGGGAAGTGAACTTGCTGTTTAATAATGGTTTATGTTATATGCAAGTCCCAATGATGGCATAAAGTCTTAATACGTTTCCTACTGTTTAAAGATAAAACCACAATATTCCTTAAATAGCAAAGCCAGAATGAATGAGCTTTCAGTGGATTTAATTAGGCAGATCTGTTGGTTGCAAGAGGTCAAGTGAAGAATATTTACTCCATTAAAGGTAATAATTAACTAGATGTTATTGATGAATTGGTCAGCATGTCCGCTGGAATTATGGATGTGCCTTTGTGTGGCCTCAAATAGAAGTTACATTACCTATTGGGAAGGTGAATTCTTGGGGATAACCTCTGTCCTTTGTTTTGATAAGCCTTTCCGTGTGTTGATGCACGAATCCAAACATAAAAATATCTCTCCCATACCAACCTATCAGTTGGTAATCTCAAGATTCTTTCCTTATACAACGTTTTCTTTGTTTGCTTTGCTTTGTTGGTAGGAGACATACACAGAGATAGCTGGAATGCAGAGATTTGGGGCTTTCTACATGGATTACTTGTACACAATGGAAAGCACCAGTGGCAAAGGTACCTTTATTTATCTTTGTTTACCCTGTTAAATAATAAAAACAAAGACTTTTCATGCCCAACTGGTCCTTGAACAGTTGTCCTCTAACTTACCTTAGATTTACTGTCAGTTCATCATTAAAATGCTTACATCTTCATTGATGTGTTTGAGGCTAGCTGTTTTGGTTAGCTATTGATTGTTGCTGTTCTTTTTTTTTCCTGGCATAAGTAATCACAATGGTATCAGTAGCTAAACTGATTGTAGCAGCAGTGGAGTTCATAGAGTATGATGCCTTTTTTTTTTTTTTTTTTTTTTTTNTTTTTTTTAAGTTGTCATTATTGACTTTGGGGGGGGAGAAAAAAAATCTTTTCTGAAACCCTGGTTGAAGACTGAAGCTTGTCCTCTACTTGATGCAAAAGATGAAAAGGACTGTCATTTTCTCCTATGAAGAAAAATGAAAGGATGATAGTGTGGAGAATTAGTCTTTAAATATACATCTCAACAATTTTTGGAGCAAATATTAGCCTAGGCCATGCATACATAGATATTGGCTAATTCTAAATAATTTTTGAGATTCTTATCAGTTCTTTTCTAAATCTGAGACAATACAGTGGATTCAATGTAGTAAGTATGTCTACTTTTTTGAGTGTCACAAAAGCCAGGACAAAGGAGTTAATGTATCCACAAGTAATTTGTACATATAGCAATTCACAATAAGAACATCTATATAAAAACGTGTTTTCTTTCCACCTCTGGGAAGATTGTCTTCTACAGTTGCTGCTCTGCAGTTTTGTTGCCTGAGTAATGCTTTCCTCACCGCCTGTGCATTTATTATCATGGACACTATTTCTGTGAGCATACTTTGGGAACTTCTTGCTCTTTTGTGACTGAATGTTTTTCTGTCTCTGCCACCTAGTTCAACTTACCTGTTTTTTTTGCATGTTTTTGTCTTTATGTAAGAGAAGTGTCAACTCCTAATGCTTTTGTTTTCTGAATTTGTTGGACATTAAGTATTAAAGTAGTAGGACAGAAAAACCACAAGTTTGGTTAGAGAATGGATCAGGCAAAGCTTATAAAAAGAAATAAAATATACCATTGTCTTCGATAGTACAGGTACACTAGGTAATTTAACAGTTCTTTCCTGGCTCTGAGTCTTTCCTTTCTGTGTAATGTTGGTGTGATGTGAAGCTGAGAACATGTACATTAAGTCAAGCTTCTGCTGCAGTCTAGTTCTGTTTTTAACAAAGAAGAAAACTGTTTAATTGCATGCAGAACATTCATGGAGAGAAGTTGAAGACCTTATCTCCTTTTTTTCTTGATATAGAAATTTGAATGTGCACAGTTTATTATGAGGAAAAATTTGTTTTGTGGAGTATTTTGTCCTGTTGCTATGAATGCATGAGGAATTTAATGATATATCTAACCCTTTTCAGGAACTGCTGAACTCAAGTGCCTTTTTTTTTTGTTTTGTTTTTGTTCTCCCCTCAAGACCAAGCTACTGGTATTTTCTGACTTCCTTTTCCCTTCCTCAGCTTCTTTTCTATTTGTTTCAGTTTACTTTTTCAGGGCCTTGGCTTTTATTTCCTGTATCAGTCACCAGGTAAACACCTCACAAAAATGTAGCATGGCTTCACATCAAGTCTTGCTGTGTTCTTAGATTTCAGCGTTACTCATCTACTGTAAGCTACTTGACTACATAAAAGAACGAATAATTCATTTTTAAATTAATAGTTTAAATGGTTCTTGCAGTGCTAGAGTTAAGAACTTAAACCCTTAAATTTTCAGATAGTTTTTGTTCCTCAGAAAAGCAAATAGGATGTTTTCTGCTAGTTATGTTCTAGCTAGTTTTTCTGTGTTTTGAGTCAAGCGTGTAATTATTAAACAGAACATGAACAAATAGGTATAAAGTATATAATTTACAATGAAGGTATAAATACCTCAAGATTTAAAAATCAATATAAATCTTGCTACATTTTTAATATTTGGTGTTTATACAAAAGTATTTATGTAATAGTTTACATTTCACTATTTCTTGTTTTGACTTAGTTAACTTTTTTTTTAGTTACAATTAGGGCACGCCAACTTCAGCTAAAAAACTTACCCAGCTTAAGTTATAGGAGGCAGTTACTGTGATTGTAAGATTTTTATCTGTCAAGGCAATTTTGATTTGACACCTTCTTTGCCCCTTTAACCTTTCCCGAAGCATACGATTACTGATTAAACTGCAAGTGCCTCGTGGATAACATTAACCTCAGGAGTTTCATCTTTCACTTACAGATATGCATTAATCACTTTTAGTATTTTGACTGAAAATAAGACAGTGGTCTTATTTTGAAATTCTGCCTGTTTTTCCCTTCCAGTTTTGTTTCAGTTTTTTTACTTTGTATTTCAATACAAACCAGTAATTTCCCTGTAACACCGTATAATCTGTCAGTTCCCCGATCAGTGATTTGCATGACCTATGAACCGAACGGGGTGTACTTTTGAAGTAATGTTTTGTTTGTAATGTGTACCTATCTGTTTTGGTGGCAAGTTTATTATGCAGCACTCTCATTTTAAGATTTTATTTTTTTTTGTCAGTTGGAATTAGACATGGTTTACAGAGAGCTGAAGACACAGTGATCAGATGTAACTTTCCTTTATGCATCTGTGAAGTTTGAAAATTAACCTGTGATCACCCATTTCTGTAGAACTAATAGGTTTTCTATCACATTCTCTTTGCAATTAGTTAAAATTAAATGGGACTATTCCAGAAAGTGGTTTGTAGAAATGCTTTAACTTCAGTATATTATTCATATATATAGAATATATAAAAATGAGGTGGGTTTTTTTTTGTTTGTTTGTTTTGGTTTTTTGGGTTGTTTTCTTTTTGAAAAGGGAGGCTGTTATTACTTCTAGAGGCTTTTGGCCTTGATACTTTATGTGAGGTTGTGGGGTTTTTTTACGCCTTTTAATAATGTTCATCTGAACTGGATACTGTTTAGAATTGGAAGGACAAGAAGGCATGTTAACTGTATATAAAATAAAGCATACCCTGACAGCAGGCTGTATGCTGGCTTTTTTTAAAAAAAAGCCTTTTTCAGGATTTATTAAAATGGTTGTAACTTCAGTTCCATTTGAAGATTTTAATAGATTTTATGAGGTAGTATCTTTCTGTCCTTTTTTCCTTTTTTTTTTTTTCTTTTTTTCTTCTTCCTCTCAGAAATGGTAAAAAAAAACACCAAGGGAAGCAGCAAGTGTAAATGCTCTCACCATCAACTTCTGTTGGGCTTTTGGGGGAGTAAGTTAGTTGTTCTGCTGAACATACAGGCCTCTAAAGGCCTGCAGAGCATTAGGCGAGCTCTGTGTCAAATTGGATGTAGTCTCGGTTTATGCAGGGACCTTTTCCTTGCCAGTGCTTAGAAGCAAGAACATCTTATAGAGTATGATTTAAAGATAAGGGAAAATCCCCCTATCCTTACTTTCTTTCCACCCAAGCTCACTTCCCCAACTAAAAAGACTGTTTTGAATGAGTACAATAAAGGGAGGAAGAAAAAGGGAGTGTTCCACTGGAGGATGAAGCACCACAATGTTCCTCTCAGGCAACCAGAAATAAAACATGCTTTCTTCCAGTTGGTTTAAAATAAAGATTTGCTTTGAAGTTATGAAGTGTACCATACCAGGCTACTTAACCACAAAGCCTCAGCTCCTCAGAACATGACAGATCCTACATCTCTTTGACAAAGTGGGTAGGTCAACTGTCTGCAGCAGCTGCAGCTCCCGCAGCCCAGGCTGACACACTGAGCCTGTCTTGCCGTTTATGTGAGTATGGACAGATTGTGCCAGTGAGAAAGGTGGTAGAAGTAGAATGTGGAATTGTCGGATTTTCCTGTGGTTTTAGGTCATAATAATTCTGCATAGGTTTGTTTAGTTTGTTACTGTAACAGAAAGGCAGGAGGTTATTAGATTTGTTCAAGGAAATAGGTTGATATGTACCCGGGCAGATGGGTAAAAAGAGGAATGAAATCTATCTTGCATTGAGTATGTGTGCAAAATCCATGTTGGATAAGAGTTTGGAAATCACTTGAAATATATTACTGTTCAGAAGGACCATCATGGAAATGCATTGCTTACACAGCCTTTGGTTTCTGTGGTTTAGATCATCATGAGTACAAGGAGAGCATATCAAATGGACATCTCTGAAATTGCAGATGAGTTAAATTGTGGAAACCAAGGTGAAATTGCTGCCAGTGGCTGCGTGTTTCTTGGCTTTCCTGTTTGTCACAGCTTTGATCGGGAGTACTGTGGTACATGGAGTACTGTGCTATCTAAGGAGTGTGCGCTATCGAGATTCACTGAATGAATTAAGCCGTCATCCTACAATTTATCTCAGAACTGTTTCATGTTTATAGATTAAGTGGTCTCAGAATCCATTTAATCTTGATGTTTATTTTGTCAGACTATTTGTGTAATGGTTAGCAAGACATTTAATGTTTAGTGCTTGTGTCAAAGCAATGAAGGCACTGTCCAAGTGATGATTTATTAGAAAAAAAATCTGAGTGAAATTCTGCAAACTAAATATAGTAGGGTGTGAAGTTATTTTCTTACAAGGCAAATGTAACAGGGAAACTTAAGGCTCTGATATTTGCATAATTTAACTGAAGAATTTCCATGAGATATGTTTAGAGAAATGTTGTCATACTGTTTGATAGCTGATGAGTAGCCTGTATATGGTGAATGTGTGGTTTCGGCCTACCTCATTACCTTACATTGATATAAGAGAAATGACAACTATAATTGATATACTAGTTGCTGTTCTGAGTGCGAAGGTGTTAGATCTTGTGGATGCAGAGACTGAACCACTCTGAGAGATCATGACTGAAGAAGTTTTCGTTCTTGCTGCCCATGCTTTACCTTGTCAGTGAATGGAAGGAAGGGTCAGTCTGGTTTACGATGATAGAAGTGAGTGTGATTGTCCTTGCTGTTCCAGCCTGTGTACTAGCAGTTTGCATTTCAAGGGCCTGTATCTGTAGTTTCTTCATGGCACACGTTTTCCTTGACTGGTTGGGCTAGGTATTTTTGTGCTAAACTATAGGAAGTTTTCAACAGCACGGCTGTCATTGGCACCTGGGAATTAATTTGCCACAGAAGCTGGGAGATAGTTTGGATACCTTCCCAGAGTCCCAAGCTTGAAAGAAGCAAAGTTAGTGGAAAGGTTCCTGGGTTGCTCTGCTCTCAAAGGCAAGGCCCACTCTTGCCCTGTTTGTTCTGCATTAAACAGGAATAATGTTTGTTTAAACTTGTTAAACTAGTCAGGGCATATTTATGTGTTCAGTTTGCCTTGTTATATCTTCTGTATATTTATAAGTCTGTGATGATGGGTTTGGAATGAAAGTAGCTGATAATTTTTTTGTCCAATTGTTTGGTGTAATTTGTTTTTATTTGTAAAACTTCTCGTAGTTTCTGGGAATCAGCAAGACCTTTCATCAGTAAAGAGTGAAGATTTTGGAAATGTTCAGGAGATGTCTACAAAAAGCCTCATCGTGGGCCCACTCAATCTTCGATTGGATAGCAGTGCAGTACACCGGATAATGAAAATGATAGTTTGTGCTCTGGAACATGAATATGAACCGTACAGCAGAACTAAGCCAGGTTCGTTCCTATTACATATATGCAAACATACAGAATTAAACCAGACCAAATTCAGGGATCTGTGCAACTTCCACATAGTTAAAGTCCAAATCTGCCAGGGGATTTTATGAGTCCAAAATGCAAAATAAAGATAAGATTAATCACTATGCCCCCCTCAGTGTTGGATGTACCTCTGAGATAATTTCAGGCACTTTGGAGACCATTTTTTTTTTCAATCACAAGCCTCTTGTTGAGTAGTGAGGGATTATTTAATTAACAACTCTAGCTTAATTTTGGATTATGGAGAAGCAAGTATCCCTGTTAGTATGTATTTATTAGTTTGAAGTAATAGTTATACAGGATAAAAATGCGTGGAAACAAACTATTGTAAAGTGTTAGCATGAGTTTCTGAAAAAGAACTGTACAGATTTCAAAGTTAGGCAAATCCAGTTACAATTTTATTTAGCCTTAGGTGGAACCAGCGTGGAATAAAATAATTAGCTGTGATGAGTGGAGGAGGGAAGGTTTCCATTTTTTGCTAATCATTTCTGAAACAAGAAGTGTAGGAGATACGTTTAATGTTTTGGTCAAACACATGTAATCTTCATTTATTGTAGATATTGTGGATAGAAATAGAACTATGCCAAGCTCAGAAGAAGTAGCATCACTGGAGGAATACATTCCCACTCGACTTACAACATTCACTGTTCTTAAGTGTACAATTATAATTCCTGTGGCAGAATTCAATTTACTAGATCATTTGATGCCCATAATCATGGGTGAGAAGGTATGTATGCACAGCTATTATTCATTTCTTTATATCAGCATTTGATATTTCATATAAACTTTCTCATGGGGCTATTATTCGATGTGTCGGATGTGTTGCTGAGTTCCAAATTAGTTTGGTACCCAGGAGCCTTCGCTTCAGATATGAAACACAAATGGTGTCTGCAGTGAATAGCTAGACTTGTAAACTGAAAGTGTCATGTAGTGGTAGGAAAAAAGAATATAGAAGGAAGATGATTTTTAAATCATCAAGCAGATTAAAAAGAACTAGCTCCAACTTTAAGTTTTTTGTGGAAACCTTTTGATCAGAAGAGTACCTGTTGTCTTAATGGCATGCAGGTCTTCCCAGACTCAGTCAAGTCTGAAATATTTGGATACATAGGCTCAGTAAAGACTTCCCAGATGTTAACAGCCAGCTGTGTGTACTAGTTCCAGCCAGGACACCAGCAGGACTTTGGCTGTTACTGAGCATTTAACTGCTGAGTGACTAGTTCAGAGAGCCAGAAATGAAATTCCCTGACAGCCTTACTTTGTTCTATCTTCTGGATATATGTAGCAGAACTGCAGCTAAAGAATCCTGTACTGGTTTTATTCCTGTAGGGCTCCTTCCTTGGTGCACAAAGCTGATGTACTGTAGGGATGACTCAATTTTGTAGTGAAGACTTGCAGTAGGTTTACCTCTTGCGGCAGAGGTTGAAGATATTTTATGGATAAGGGAAGAGTTGGGAAGAAGAGGAAAAAAAAATTGGTTCTTGATTGAGTTCAATTTTTAGGAATTTTTGTCTAATATTCAACACTTTCAATGTGTTTTTCACACGTGGACACCACATATGTGTTTCTTGTACTTGAGGGTGAGGTTTTTTAGTGGTGATGTATTTTGCGGAAGCTCTCAGTATTTGTGGTTCCAGTTAAAGCAAACAGAGTTAGGCTTCTATTTGTGAAGTATTTTACTATGCTAAACATTCAAAAATTGGCATTTAAATGGTCTTCCAGAATTAGTGAATTATTTTTGTATTGGCCTTTCTTTTCAATGATAATTTCCTGTCTAAAATGAAGTTGTATATTCTGAAGGTGGTATGAAAGTAACCGTATTAGTATTTGTGAAGCATTTGTATATAAGAAAGGTAAAAAACATTTGAAAAGGCTTATTTTTTTTAATCAAAGATGGATTTGAGTAGTATTACATGATGGAAAGCACAATGACATTAAATTGTCTTTATCACATAAGAGATACCTGCTGACTACAGGAGCACTGTCTAACTTGTGCTGCATTTTTTCATAAAATGTACTCATTTACAGCATGTTTGTGTGATTTAAGATTGGATGTGGATGCACAAGAGGACAGAGTACAGAAAGTCAATTTGTGGCGTTTCTTATAGTGTGCTTGCATAACCGTTTTCATTGGTGCAGTGAAATACACACAATAACACTCACATTATTACTTCACTGGGGTCACTAGTCTCTAGGCTGCAACATATGTAAAATTTCAAGCATGTGCCATTTAATTGGGGAGGGTGTATCTTTATCTTAAATTTAGGCTCCTTATCTTTTCAGTTAAGGTGGCTGGACTGAGTGAACTGCTGGCAAGTCTGTTGTCTCTTGATGTATTAGGATACATTCAGAATCTTCTGCTATTAGAAAATCGGGCATTATCAAGTGCGTAATTGGAAGCATTATTTCCTTAAAGCCTGGAATAACCGAGGGGATTGTGGTGCTTTTCACCTTATGGGGATGGGCAGATGGTATTTTAATACTGGGAGAACAGCCCCATATTTATTTTAAGTTTGAGGCAAGCAAGTTGAATTCAAGTGAACTTGTTGGTTATTTTTCCTTTTTCACTTGGAGTTTCAATTTGTTTCCTGAGTGAAGCCAAGCCTGTTCAAAATGAGAGTAGTTTTGAATTTTAGATTGAGGGTCGTACATACATCAACTTATTGTCCTATATTGACAGAAGTTTAATAAAATTTTTAGATTCGTAGCCTAACTTGGATTGGAAAAGATCTCTGGAAGTGATGTCCACGAGTCCAACACCCTGCTCAAAGCAATCCCAAGTAGAGTGGATCACTTCAGGTGTTGTCCAGTCAAGTGCTGAATTAGCTCCAAGGACAGAGATTCCATAAAAAACCTTTCCCATAGACCTGCTTGGAGTTGTCTGTGTTTCAGCTTGTGTCCATGGCGACTTGTCCCCTCAGGGTACAGACACCTCTGACAAGTCTGGCCCCCCCGGTCTGTCCGCTCCCAATAGGCAGCCGTAGGCAGCAGCAGGATCTCCCCACGGCCTTCTCCTGGCTGAGTGACTCCAGTTGTGTCTCTCTCTCCCGAGAGAGAGCTCGTGCCCCAACCCCCTAACCGCTTTGGTAGCCCTCCAACAAACTTCTTCTGGTATGGCCACATCTTTCTTGTACTGGATACAGTACTTGATTTTAATGGATACTATGAAAAATGTAGTTGGATGTGTAAAATTGCAAAATTTGTTTTTTTCTTTAATAGTCTCTTTGCTGAGATGTCTGGCATGACTGTGAATACATAATATAACCATGTAACGGTTAGATCTGCATGAGTTTAGTATTGTGATAGTGCTTTGGACTGCTAAAAATGTAAGCAAATATTTTAAAGAATGAAATATTTTGACATTGTATATTCTTGTAGTGGGTTGACCCTGGCCAGCTGCTCACTCAGCCACTCTTTCCTTCCACTCCTCAACAGGACGTGGGGGAGAGAATAGGATGTGTCAAGACAAAGAGGAGGGAGATCACTTACCAATTACCATTACAAGCAAAACGGACTCAACTTACAGAAAATAAATTTCTTGCCAATTTAAATATATTTAGATAGTGAGAAACAAAGGCAAGAATCAAATAACACCTTCCTCTCATCCCCTCTTTTTCCCAGGCTCAACTTCATTCTTTTCCAGCCCTGTGACACGGGGGCTGGCGAATGGGGAGGTGCGGTCAGTCTGTAGCAGTTCCGGTCTGCCGCTCCTCTTCCTCACGCTTTTCCCCTGTTCCACCATGTATCTTTCCCACAGACCCCGAGGGAAAAACTGGCTCTCTCGTGTGGGCTCTCCACAGGGCTGCAGTGTGGGTATCTGCTCTGGTGTTGTCTCTTCCATGGGCTGCAGGGAATTACCTGCTCCACTGTGGTCTCCTCCATGGCCTGCAGGGGAACATCTGCTCTGGTGCCTGGAGCACCACCTTACCCCCCTGCTCCTTCTTCTCTGCCCTTGCTGTTTGTATTGCTATTTCTCACGTTTTACCCCCCATCCTCTCAGCCTGTGTGGTGCTTTTGCCTTTTCTTAAATGTGTTTTCATAGAGGTGCCACCAGCTTGGCCAGTGGGCTCAGAGGCATCCTGTGGTGGGGCCACTGCAGCACCGGGTGGAACCGGGTGAGCCGTCTGGGCCCTGCACAGGGCAGCTCCTGGTCTCCCTGCTGCCCGCTGACCAGCACTCAGCCCTAAGACAATTCCAGATAAAATATTTATGCCTAGATTTCAAACTTCAGGTTATTTTGAAAAGATTTGAGGATTTCTATTATAATGACCATAAAGCTATGGTATCCCTAAACAGTTTCTTAAATGTAGATTTGCTTGTGAGTGAGGGAGTGGTAAGAATATGTAAATATGGTACATAATACATCTGTAGTATAATAATTGCATGTGTGGTGGTTTTTTTTTCCCCCTATGCATCCTAGAACTTAAGTGGACTGTTAAATGCTGCAAGCTTCCAGCCCCTGCGGCCTTTACCTTCTGTGCGAATTTTGGTGGATAAGGTCAATGTGGAACACTCGGTGCCCATGTACGCTGAGCAGCTGGTGCACACGGTGAGCAGCCTCAGCCAGCCCTCTGACAACCTGCTGCACTACTGCTACTCACACTGCTATCTGAAGGTAAAACAAGGCTGGAGATCTGTTTCTTATTGTGGTGTGCTGAGAAAAAGTTAATACAAGTATGGATAATCCTAAGTGTTAGCAGTTTTCTGGAGAGAAAGTTTTCAACTTGTCTAAAAGGATGGGAAGTGAACATATTTCACAGAATTTCATCATTTGGGATCGCTGCCTCTGACCTGAGCCAAATGTCTTGCAAAACAAACAGAGAACTTCACATGAGGAAACTGCGCAGACTAATGCCCCAAGGTCTTTGTGGCAAGATGGAGTTAAAATAATTTGGAAAGAAACCTTTCCCCTCTTCTAGGACAGTGCTCATAGAATATGTAGATTGCAGTGAATTAATAGATATCTTAATAGATATTTAAACAATTAAATCCTTATTATCTGCATAAAAACAGCTCTGTCCCAGAACTGCATGGCAAATGTTCAGTTTTCCGGGTGGCATGTTTACTTTCTGTTGAGTTTGAAGTGATTGAGATGGTGATATTGCAACTCATCTGTATGTTTTTCAGTTTGAGGACATTTTTTTTCTATTCATGAAGTTCTTAGCAGTTGTTTGATCAGTGTTTGCAAAACAAGGACTTCAGTTTTGTTTTTATAGGGTTTATTTGCTGGCTTTAATATAGACCGAAGTGTTCTGTTGTTATGTGAATGGTGGTACACACCATGTTAAAAAGTTAATTTTACAACCATTTCTCTTCCATATTGAACACAGAAAAATCATAAAGAATAGTTGTGATAAACCTTAAATACCACTTTTTTTTTTTTAGACCAATGTTACAAAAAGTTATTTTATTTTATGAGAGGCAATGTGCAATCTGCAGATTTAAAGGATATAGAATAATGTAGTTCAGTTGATAAATTATAATTTGGCATTTTTAAACAAATTGAGCAGAGCATTGTTAGTATTTTTTTGAGTTAAGAAAATATTTTTGTATGTATTCCTATTGGGACATTATTTTAGGTAGATTTTTCTAGTTATTTTTGTCTTTGAGGGGAAAGCAATTATCTAAAAACAATATAAAATTAATTTTATATTTAATTAAATCCTTATTATCTGCATAAAAACAGCTCTGTCCCAGAACTGCATGGCAAATGTTCAGTTTTCCGGGTGGCATGTTTACTTTCTGTTGCGTTTGAAGTGATTGAGATGGTGATATTGCAACTCATCTGTATGTTTTTCAGTTTGAGGACATTTTTTTTCTATTCATGAAGTTCTTAGCAGTTGTTTGATCAGTGTTTGCAAAACAAGGACTTCAGTTTTGTTTTTATAGGGTTTATTTGCTGGCTTTAATATAGACCAAAGTGTTCTGTTGTTATGTGAATGGTGGTACACACCATGTTAAAAAGTTAATTTTACAACCATTTCTCTTCCATATTGAACACAGAAAAATCATAAAGA
This sequence comes from Pampusana beccarii, assembly GCA_013399365.1. Classification (NCBI taxonomy): domain Eukaryota; kingdom Metazoa; phylum Chordata; class Aves; order Columbiformes; family Columbidae; genus Pampusana; species Pampusana beccarii. The sequence goes on from VWYH01010051.1 coordinate 1,341,211, forward strand.
ATAGTTGTGATAAACCTTAAATACCACTTTTTTTTTTTTAGACCAATGTTACAAAAAGTTATTTTATTTTATGAGAGGCAATGTGCAATCTGCAGATTTAAAGGATATAGAATAATGTAGTTCAGTTGATAAATTATAATTTGGCATTTTAAAAAAAATTGAGCACAGCATTGTTAGTATTTTTTTGAGTTAAGAAAATATTTTTGTATGTATTCCTATTGGGACATTATTTTAGGTAGATTTTTCTAGTTATTTTTGTCTTTGAGGGGAAAGCAATTATCTAAAAACAATATAAAATTAATTTTATATTTATTGAGTGTATTTAAAAATGTGTCTATGTTATGAAATTAACTTGAAAGTGATCTAATCATGTTATAGTATATACTTTGACCAACTTAATTTGTTTCAGATATTTGGATTTCAAGCAGCACTGACTTGTTTGGACAGTAAAGGATTGTATTGCTTCCCTGTTCCAGTTATCCCCTCATTCAGTACTGCTCTCTATGGCAAGCTGATCAAGTTTCGCAAATATTGGTGAGCATTAATCACGTACAGTGTGTTTAAATAATATGTACTCAACTGCTCTTGTTTTTCTAATGAGTAGTTTAAAAATGCTAAGCTCCATATATATCCATAAACTTCTCTGTCTCTTCTGTCATAGTCTACTATTAAGTGTGTTATCATTAGTTTCTATGTTAGGATAGCTGATAATAAATATTTTAGTCCCTCGTTTGGTTGAGAGGCCACACAAGCCCTGTAGTAAATGGTTTTCTTCTAGCCTTTGTGGAATTCTGTGAACCAGTTTCCTTTCTTCCTTGAGTGGATATGAAGTTGAAGTTATATACTGATGGCAGACTTGATGTGTTTAACTGAACAGTTCAGCTCTTTCTGTTTAAAACTCCACCAAATAAAAAGCAACAAACAGGGACAAAAAAACCCACCAACTGAAAACACTCCAACCCCACAAAATGATGTGTTTTAACATTGTGATCATGTATGAAGCTGTTTGTAGTAGTTCAGATTTTAAATGCAAACACTTCTTTTCTGAAAACAATTCAGTGTGTCATTATAAATGGAGCTATATGAAATTTTATTTTTTTTTTACTTTAATGCCATGGAAATTTAGTATTTAAATTTAGTTCTACAGGTTAAATCTTGTGGTCATAAATTTCAATGTATAATACTTTTTATTAATAAATTGTATTTATAAAAACTCTTTTCAAGAAAATGCATTTAGGCATTTCTTCGGACAGAACGTTAGTTTTCTTTATCTCTCATTTTGAGCGGTAGCTGTCTGTAATACTGCTCTATGATTAGATCCATACAAAGAATCTTACATAAAATGACAAGATAACAGGAAAACATGTTAACATGTTAAATACTTTGGCTTCAAATATTGTATGTTGTATAGCTAATTTGTAAGTCATTTGTTTATGAAAGTTTAATGGATTATTACAAAAAAAGACTGTGCATATGATTGTTTATAGTGCCACATACACAATACACTAGTTTGTCTCTCACCAGCTGTGATACCATGTTAAATATGAAAGGTTTTTAGCATAATCAGCACACCACCAGGTGGTAGCAGCCTAATTGACTTTGTTGTATTTTCCATCAATAGTTTACAGAAGTATTGAGCACTTCAAATGAATTTCTGTTCTCTTGTGGCGTTTTGCAAAAGAGAATAAACGTTACCAGGATAATGCATAATGAGCACTAATTGGAGTACTTCGATACTATGGTAGGATTGACAGCCTTTCCTGACATGACCTGGCTTTTAACGCTAACCTCTGGTTAGTAGTCCTTGTTAGTAAACTGTAGAAATAAATTAATGTTTAATGGTAAACTTAAATTTATTTAGTACATTATAAAAGCCTTGGTTAGTTGTGCAAACAGAACAAAAAAAAGAACTTCAGAGATGAAAAATGGTTGGAAAAAAATCTGCCATCTGATAAGCTGATGGTTTTTGAGTGCTGGTGCTCTCCCTTGAGCGCCCTTGCGCTCTCTTTTGTGTTTGCCTGTGCTCGCTGCACTCGGGCTCCTGCTCACTCCCGGGTTTCTCAGGCTTTCCCACCCGCGCTGTTCCAGTCTTGCTGTCCCGCTCTGTCTTGTGTGTGCACCGTTGTGCACTTGCATTCTCTCTTGTGCTTTCTCTGCTTCTCTGTCGTGCTTTCTGTCTTGCTCATTTTCTTTCTCTCTCTCTCTCTTTTAAAAGTACGTTGTATTATGATGTGTCCCCAGCTGGAAAATAGAGTTTGGTAGGCTAATAACATAGAAAAACAAAAATGTGGAGTTGTTTTGGGGAGTGGAGGCTGGGAAGTGGTCCTGCCTTAGAATAGCAAATCCTCTATCAGCATTTGTTAGTAGATCTTGTGAGGCCAGCACTTACTGTAGTCTAGTGTATTTTAAAATAATTTAATAGCTTTCTCACTTTTTTCTGTGATATCTTTCTAAAGCTTATTTATTTATTAACAGTGTGAAATCGTTATGTAAAATTAACGTATTCCAAGAAGTTATCTGAACTAAGCAACACCAATTTGCGGGTAATAAAGTAGAAAAACAAATGTGTACAGCAGCGACCTGGTTAAATGAAGTGTAGTTTGAAGTGAATAAAACTCCAGATGAAACACATCAAATAGCACTTGAACTAAATCGAAGTCAGCGTGAGGACTGAGAGCTTCATTGAAGTCATGCAGTGAGTGAGAATTAGTCTGGTAGGATAAACTGGTAATGTCATTAAACTTAAATTCGGTCCTCTCCCCTAAATTATACCACCTGCTTTATTTGGATTTTTAGATTTCACATTCCAGAGTTTGTTAAAGTACACACATCTGATGCTACATGTGTTCTTCTGTTTCTTCGTAGAAAATATATACCACAGACCATACTTTTTAAAAACAAAGACATTTTATGAACTGTTATGGAATCCCTCAGGTAGTATGTTTTGAGTTAGCAGTGAAAATCTCGGCTTTATTTCTGACATAAATCAGTAGAATAGCTTTCTTTTCTAGTTTCAGCATAATAATCTCAAAATGTGTATGGTGTATTAAATACTGTAGCAATATTTATTTTTTAAAACTACTTGATAAACATTGGTAGCATGTTTTAACAGATAAAATTTCAGCAACATCAGCCTAGTAAATTCCAGTAAATAAGCATAAATGTTACAAAAGTGGTGTTTTGTTAACCTGCTAGATTGATGTCTGTTTTAATTTCCGTTAATACACTTTCTTCTTACAAAAGAAATGTGCTCAGGCTCACTAGTTAACTAAGTCTTGGACATTTTAAAATTGTATAGCTAATTGGTTTTTCTACAAAAGTAAAAACATTTGGTCTTTTGTTTTTGTCAAGCATAACAAGATGCAAAATACAATGTTCATGTCAATATTTTACAACTACTTTATGTAGTGTTGCATGCCAGATTGTAAAGCAGCTTTCAAAGCTTTCAGGAGGATGTCTAAAAACAACTGAGAATTAGCAGAATATGGTTAAAAGCCTAGAATGAATGACAAGAATGTTTATTGCCAAACAGAAATCTTAGAGGAATTAGCTGATTTTTTTTTTTTTTTTTGGTTACACTGTCTGCAGTACCAGATGAGGTAATCCAGTGTAAGACACACTTTAGTGTTTTAACCCACTATCACTTATAAAATATCACTTTATTGGACTTTTGAAGAATTTTGAAGTAATATTAAAGAATATAGATTCTGAATAGCCTGCCTTTATTTTTCTGATATCTGGATTGATAGTGAAGTGTGTTGTCTGTATATTTTGAGCTACATGTTGGTCCAGTTATATTTGCTATTTTATTGCTTTTCTTCCTTTCTTGAGCTGTCTTCTCTAAAACCCCTTCCTGTGACAAGTGTTCCAGTCTCTCATTTTCCTTTATCAGGTCTGTGGGAAGGTTCTTGCTTCTTGTCTCCACCTGTGACAGCTTTCGAGACTCTTAAACACTGAAATAACATCATAAATGAGGATGACGTGATCTATCCCTGCATCCTTTTTATTCATCTTCTTAGTCCAGTAGTCTACTTTCAAGGGGTCCATTTCCTTGATTATGGGTCTCCTCTCCTCATTTTGAGATCAGAGACCAGAGCAAAGCTGCTGCTTTGATGTCTGTAAGGGAGCACCAGCACAGGCTCGGCTCGTAGCTGGTCACGTTCAATTTGTGTGAGTGAACCTTTTATGAATTAGTTGACGACTTGCTGGGTACATGAGTATCTAGGATTTCATGGCCTACGTTTTAGTTATTAGAGAGTAGAGAGCAGTCAGTTGGTTGTTCTTGAATTGTTACTCTATCAGAACAAAAATCTGGAATAAAAACTTGTAGGTAGGCCTAGATAATTACTGATAAACAAAAAAAATCCAGATATGATTTTTGCTAAGATTCTTTTGAACTGTTCTCTGCAGATACCCTTTTAGGAAATAAATTTCAAGTTAAACGTAGGCAGTGTGCTAATATTGTCAAGCAGTTTCTGATGAGGAGAGATTCTTGACAACATAGGATTTGATTTGTGTCGGCATTGTGTCTCTTTCTGTCAGTGCTTTTATTGAAGAGCGAATTGTTAAACTTTTGTCAGTATGAAGCTTGCTCTGCTGTTAAAGGAAGTCACGTGTATCATATGCTGGGCTCCTCAGCTGCCCAGAGGTGATATGTCACCTGTTTAGCTTCTGAAAGCTGTGGATTACAGTCTTGACACGGTTATTTTATTAGTATGTGCCCTCACAGTACTGAAAGATCGCTGCAGAAATTTAGATACAGAGATCTTCACGTGGAATATATCTGTGTATTTTTGGTAGGCTTTGTTTTTATGAATCCTTAGGAGCATTTATACAGTATAGCTGTTCTCAGTGTTTCAACACAGATTTAACTGTAAAGGTAAATATTTACTATGTCTCTAGAATCTGTTACATTTACATTAGATTGGTACATTAGGTTGTAACCTCCTTTTGACTAACTATTATACCATGATATTGGGAAACATTGCTGGCAACCTTAACATCAGCATTTTGTGTTTTCTTAATTTACTTCCTAGCTTTTGTTTGGACTTATAATTGCCAATGGTTGCTTTGTACACATCATTTAGTTTAACATTTTTAATTTCTAGCTTCCATGTTAACATTACAAAAACTGAGGATTTGGAAGATCTTGTGTTATTGCTATTTAGGTTTCTGCTCAAACTTTTGTTACTGTAAAGGTATTTGTATTTTTAAACAGCTTCCATTTTTTCCCTTCATGTATCCCTTACAAGGCAAACATCCATCTCTTAATCAAAGCCATGTGGTGCTATGCCATGCAATTGTATTCTTATTGACAGAATTTATAGTTAGACTCGTTATAAAATCCAGTAAGGTCATTATAAGTCCCAGTATGAGTCAGGATGTGCACCTGCTCATGGCTGCTTTGTGGGTCATCTTGAAAACCCTGTGTGCATTTCATGGTATCACAATGAATTGACCAGAGTGAGAGCAATTCATGTTGATCCCCAGGTGGTGTGGTAGATGAAGATCTGGCTTCTTGCACAGTGAGAAGTTCTTCAGCAAGGAAGCTAGTTCCTGGTGACATGGCCTTTACTGACAAGGTACTGCTGTGGTGACAGTAGGAGATTTTAGGATTTGCTGCTTACTGAAGAGCAGATTAAAAGTGCATAGTGAGGGATCAAGTGAACTATCTGTCTTTGTTACTTTTTTTAGTTGAAACATCTTCACAGAGCATGTTGAGTGACGCTGCCTAGAACTAGAATTCACAGTAGATTTGTGAGACAGTCAAGGGACGCAGCTGTCACGCAGTTCAGTGTGGTTCTGCTTGTAAGAGATGAGTGGACGCTGCTGGAAGGAAACACAGAGCCAGGTATCCACAGACTGCAAGCATTAGATCATAAATTTAGGAAGTTTTCCAATGAATTGACACTTGGGTCTTGATTCTGGCAGCCCGCTTTATTGACTAGTCGTAGTAAATCAAGAATAATGTCAATTTAGATTGCATAGGGATTGTGTTTCACATGGGCAGTTGAGGGGCATGCTTGGTTCCTGGGTCAGAAGCAGAAACAGGTTGAAAACACATGAAACTAATTTCGTAGCATTCAGTTGTGACTATTAGTTATGTCAGTAATTGGATATAACTGCCAGATGAAAATTCAGAGTATCCTTCAAAACTGAAAAGATCTGCGATTGCGTGCCTGAACAGATGCCATCGGTGTATGGGACAGGAGAGGGTTTCAGCCCCGTCAGCATCATGTGAGTTAGCGCCGGCACGTGTGAAAACCTGTTTGAACTATTGAGATATGCCAGTGATATGGGCCATGAAAAACCAGACAGAAACAGTCATTCTCTTGGGTTTTGCAGAGTTGGCTGTGCAGAACTGCCTCAGATGTGAACAATCAGTGTAGGGAATATGCTGGACTGCTTTGACGTTGGGTACTTCTCTGCCATTGCCTACAAAATGTATCGAAGACCATAATGCTAAATCAGGTGGTCTTTTTGTTGTTGTTGCCCCCTTTTTTTTTTTTTTTTAAATTTATTGGTAGTTTTTTTCGATATGGCTTTGTGAGGAACAAATCTGACACTTTCAGAAGTTTGGATTATTGTACATCTTTGTTTGTTTGAGGAGTAGGTGCGTCAATGTATCATAGCAAATTGTGAACAGTATTACAGGGTCACTTAATTATTTTTTCATTGATAACATGGTTTAACATATCTTTCATTATAAAAGTTCAAGTAAGCCACGCTTGTGTGTAAGGATAAAGATGCTTAAGGAACTTGTGGGGAACATTTTCTAATCTGCAGTGATATTAACGTGTCAAGCTTCAACATGAACATTTTGGGGCACGTTTCAACTGCAGTGCTCTGGAAGGAGCTGTGGTTGGTTACCAAGAACAACCCTCTACCCAGGGGAGGGGTTTTGCTTGCAGCTTGATTAGTGTGACAACAAATTAACTTCAGTTGGAAACCTCTAGTTGAGTATTTTTTTAATCTAGTTCTGATCTAATGTTACTGCTTCTCAGCAGATGTGGCAGTCAGTATTCAGCAAATCTGTTAAAAGTGCTCTTTTAATCAATGTAAATTGGAAGCAGTCATATTTTTTTAGTTTTGTCCATGAGGAGGAAATTCAGCAGAGTTGACAGTAACGAGTGGTCAGTCATCTGTAGTGTTTCCACTGTAGTTATTTAGACTAATTAATTGTCAAGGCTCTTCAGTGAAAGTAAATTAAGCCTGTTAACTAATATCTGTCCAGGGAAAGTGATTGCACATGGTGAGTACTTTATCCTGGTTGTTTTAAGTGCTGCCATCAGTACTTGCTGACATTTGTACTAGAAACAAGTAAAAGGCATTTATTTCAAAATGTGTAGGATTTTCAGGGTTAAAGCTGCATTTTGTTTTACTTGAGACTGGTGAAGAGTATGAAAAACTGTCTTAAAGCTGAAGTGCTGTTATGAAGCATAAATACTGAAGAAAATTTGAATCCCTAGTGAATATTGCTTTTGTATTGCTGATATGTGGAAATTCTGTTTCTCTTAGTGTTGCCGCTATCTGTGAGAAATGTCTGTCTATGATTTTCAGTTATGTTCTCAGTTTGAGGCTTTACCCATGTAAACTCTGTCTGGAAAGATCCACTGGCGGCAATTCTTCACACACAGTGTTTGTCCTTTGTTTCTCCAGAATGTTACCTGCAATTTGGTGGCATCCCCCTGCCCCTCCTCTTAAGTGTATCTGTGAATCAGAGAGAGAAATGCAGTCTCTGAGGGGGCATCCAGACTGCTGAATAAAACACTCCAGAAATCTGTCTGTGGCCCTGAGGCCATGTGGCCTCCTGTGGCTCAGTTAATATCCACATGCCTACCTGTAGCTCCTCTTCCCCTCCCAAGAGGAGGAAAAAGTAAAACATAAAGCTGAGAAGAGTATGGTGAGACTTCAGCCTGGGGACAGCTTTTGGTGTGCTTGGGCCCTTCAGTGTTGTTTGAGCAAGTGCCAGCTGCTGTGGCCCCAAAGTGGCAGGGGGCGAGCAAACAGATAAACAGTGCGCGCAGCCACGGAGCGGTGTTGGAGCCTGCGCTCGGCCTTGCTTTGTTGGCAATTTAAGGATGTAACCTGCTTGAAACGCGCATCCTGAAACTGAAGGGCGTGGAGGGCGACTGTGGTGGCATCCTGCTAGCCAGCCCCATTCAAATGGTAGTCATTACGTAGGAGTGTACTTCAGTGTTACAATTGTTCTCTTACTTTTCACTTTTTTCTTTGCATCCTGCTTTTAAGAAAATGCCTGGGGAGTTGATAGGATTGAAAGGACTGTTTTAAAAATCTGTAGTTGTTAAATACAGTAACTTGAAGAAAAAAATCAGATTGTCCTTCGTGCATTAGGACTTCTATTATAGTTCCCTGTACAATTATGTTTCTGAAATTTTATTATTCACATTGTGTACCAAATACTCCTCTTTCACCGACGCTGTATATTTAAAGGCTTCTTGAATAAGCTATATGGTTATTGAACAAGCTTTATAGAATTGCTGATTTTTGCTTACCTTTTTATGGTTACCTTCATTACACTTAGGGAGCATTGTTATGTTTCTGGACAAGCTGTAACATTTCCTCCTTTGGCTCTGAAGAGCATCATTCACAAGAGATAGGCTTCATTTCTACCTGGAATGAGGTATTAGAAACTCTGTAGTCCTAAATTTTGCACCTATTTTTGCAAGCATGTTAATGTGACACTCATTTGAATTTGATAACCATGATAAATGGTGACTAAACATTTTATTAAAAAAAACCCCTGCATTTATCTTCACTTAGAGCAACAAATAAATCAGATATAAAGGCTTATCTGCATATTCACCTGTTTAGCTATGTGTAGTACCTTAGCAGCTTTACTTTATCTGTGTTCATCTCTAGGTAGAAGAGCACACTGTCCTGTGTCCAGCGTCATTTGTTTGCTGTGTTCTCCTCATGCTTGTTCCCTCTGGGACTCAGGTGTACCTTTTTTTTCTCTTCTATGGGAATAGTCCTTCTCATAGATCAGGATGTGTCTTTGGTTCTAGGCTGTTTGTGTACAAAGAAACATCCTCATCATTTTTCCTCAAGCACTTTTATCCTAGTTGCTTATAGCTTTATTTTTTTAAAAAATTGTTTCTTTAGCAATGCCTTTTAAAATAAGTTGAAGTACTCTGTCGGCTGTACGCAGGAGGAGCAGGTACTGTATTGAACACGTGTGGACCTCCGTTGGGCCTCTGTGTTCAGTCGGCATTGTCTGAATTCCATTGGGCTTTCGTCTTCTCAAGGACATGAGCACCCAGTTTCTGAACAGGATTTGTTAGTATCGCATGTTTTGGGTGAGAATGTTAAAGGGCAACTTGAGCAAAAAAGGAAGAATGAGAACAACTGCAGTCAGGCTTATGTGGGATGAGGCCCTTAAACGGGAAACTGAGAATAAAATCTCTTTATCAGAACAGATTTGGAAATCAGTTATACATGTTGCAGGTGCTTCTGATATTGATGCAATAAATGGAAGGGATTATGGTGGTTAGGACAGTACAAGAACTGTGGATTCATTTTTCAGTTAACCAGAATTTTTGTTTGTTATAACATATGTTTTTTTAAAAACAAGTACAAATTTTTAATACAAATTAGTTTTCTTTGCTGATATTGAACTAGCATTTTGTTGGAGTTTAATGGCTGATTCCAAAATGAACAATCAGACAGAAGGGAATGTATTTGGTAAGCATGATAGTCAGGAAATACACATATACATGCAGAATGACAGAACCCAGAATCTGATTTTTGTATTTTAAATTTTTAAAAGAAGGGAAAATGGAATTGTTATAATGCTGTAACTGACTTAATCTCTTGCTCTGAAAGTACATGTATTTGTTACACTTTAACTTTTATTTTGCATCCATCATGGGTTTGGCTGTGTACTTATGTTACAGCAATGAAGTGATTTCTGACATTGTGTTTTACTGACAGTATCTTTTCAGTATGTGTCTATGTGATAACTTTGGTCTTCAAGACTCACTAGGGCTTGCGGGGTTTTTAAGTAATTAAACAGACATAATGAGACCGACAGTGAATAGACCAAAACTGATCACAAAAAACCTATACCCATAGAATCTGCTTCAAAGTTTGTATTATTCTTGAGGAAAAAATGGTGTAAAGTCAGTGCTTAAGATGGTACATTTAGATTTAACAGAAATTGTAGTGTTTGAAGTAAAAATAGTATGCATTTGCTGAGATTTAGTGTTTTCTTTAAATAGCTTCTGATATCATGTCTTTACCATAGACAGGGCCCATGAGCTGGGCTGTTTTCTTGTAAATAATGTTTATGTAACTTTCGAACGTGTATGGTAATTTCCAAAATGTTGTAAGAAATAGCAAAGAGGAAAATCTTTGCAAATTTGTGGAAGGAAGAGTTAGAAATTTGAAATCATTAGTAGAATGGAATAGACTACGACATGAAATATTTGCATGTTTTGAACTAAATTTAGTTGGACATAATTAATTTGTATTTAAGACGCCAAATTTTGCAGCTCTGCTGGAAATTAGCTAATTCGACAACAACTTAAAAACAAAATAGCGTAATTTTGAACGAGCATATTGGATAGAAATCTATATCAAAACACCCTAATTGTGCTCCTAGCAATTAAACAGAAGTCTGTCCTTCAAAATTATATTCTATATTCTCCAGAAATGTCTAGCAGAGGCCTGCAGTAGTAGCTGCTGAGCTGCCCGTGTGGTTTTCTGCAGGTGCGATGGTTTCTGTGCGGGCGGCTGCTCCTGCCGCTGCATCCAGGGGGCAGTTGGTGGTTTTGGGGCTGCCACAGCGTGGCTCTGGTTCCCCTGATGACACCAGGTTAAGCGTGGATGTCCTTGTCACGCAGCAGCAGCCTTTGTGTCCCGTTCCTGTTGTGTGGCGTTGTGTTGAGCAGACAAGTGTGTTTGTCAGTGCTGTTTTCTTCACTGAGCACCAGCACGATTCTGAGCCCTCCTGGGCTTCCTGTTTTACCTGCTAATGGCAACCAAATGGCTCCGTGTGGCAGATTTAGAGGGCTGATTTAATGGCTGTTGCTGCTGCTTCTGGGAGCGCGTGAAGGGGGAAGGAGGAGAGGGAAAAAAAAGGAGAGGGAGGGTGGAGGGAAAGGCTGCTCCTCGGGATAGTGAAGCAGGCTGCTCTGTGGAAGGCAGTTCCCCAAACCCTGTTCCACCCCTGTGGCTACTGAGATTGGATTACCCTGTGGTATCCAAAGCTGTGATACTGCATTTACAAAAGCTACAGAAAAATGTAGCACATGTTTTGTTCTAGTAAACATAGACCTTTGCTGTTAGGAGGTTTATGGCCACTAGCAACTTTCACCTGGTTACCTCTAGAGGTTTTAGTGGTCTTGGTCGTCTGCAGCTGTTTAGTTACAGCACCTCCAGGTTCCAGCTGATTTCCCCAACCTCCATGGAAATAGGAGGTAAATGATAATGATTGCATTTGTTTTGGCACTGCTGCTTTTCTGAGTAGGAGCTAGTTCTTCTGAAATGATACAAACCGCAACTCAAATAGTAGATGTAAAAGTGCTCTGCTTCTGGTATGACTCTCTCCATACTACCTTCATCAAGCCAGTGGTCCCCTACAGAAAGTCCATGTTTCTTTTCAGATGTTTTGATCTTTGGTCACTGTAATGAGTATTGTGTTGTGGTTTTTTTGGTTTTGTTTTGCTTTTCCTCATGGTATTTATATTTTGGTATCTTTGAACACAGTGCACATAAATGCCATATCCCTTATCTTGTCCCCACTGATATCAACAATCATATACATTAAAATTCCTAGATACAAGTAAAAAAAGTTACAGACCTTTTTGCAGAAGAAAGATGTTTAAAGTGTAAGTAAGAATGTCCTAAACTGGCATTAGTTGCATTCCATAAGGAGAGTTTCTTATCCCTTGTTTTCTGGTTCCACCGCTCCGCCCCCCTGCTCCTTGTGGAGTTCTGAAGATACAGTTCTTCAAAGATAGAACTTTATGCACAAAGTACAGTTGGTTGATGATGTGTGTAAAGCTAACCATATATATTAAGGACATAAAGAAGACTGAGGGCTCATACTGTAATCTCAGAGCAGAGAACTTGGAAATTTATTCTTTTTTATATTGGTCATATCACTTTAAAGATTCTTTCTGAAGACAAGTATTAACTGGTGGTTGGAAAAGGAGGTTTTTCCAAAGGAAGAAATAGCAGTTAATGACTGAACCTCCACTCGCAGTTTGATGGCAGTTCAGACAGATCTCTGGCATCTGGCCCATTGATGAGCTTCTCCAAAGCCAGTAAGCTGGATTTGATCTAAACATCCTAAATATGTTTCCACAATACAGCTGCAGGTTTAATATGCTCCTGCATTACAGTTTCAGCAGCCACCATAGTTTATCATGTGTCCAAAAGTAAGTCTGAAAACCCAACCCCTGGTTGGGATATCTCTTACTGGTATCAACACATTTTTGGTTCAAATTTGTTGCATTTTGAGGCACATAGGCAATGACTTGACTGGAAGTAGAGACAGTCTGCTTTCTTGGTGCCTTTCTTGGATTTCTAATCCAGTGGGTGGAAAGACTCATCTGTCACTTAGTGCATCTGGATTCAAGCTGAGGGAAATTAAGACTTTCCTACCCTCACATTCCAGGTCTTTGTTTTTTCTTGCAGCTTTCGACATTTTCTCTGGGTGTCTCACAGCAGATAAAGTTACAATAACCATTCCACTGAGGGCACTGCTTCTTACTTCCTTATTACTTCACATGTAACGATCATAATTTTAAATCTAATGATCGTAATTGTTAATGTTCAGATGTAACAAAGCAAACTGAATGATGTAAAACCAATCTTTTTTAATTCATCAAAAATAGAAAAAAGTTACTGAATCTTGAAGTTCATTGTTTTCTCCCTTGTAATGAGTTGTGTGATTAGCAGTGTTTCCTACAAATAAGGTGCAAAGGCAGCTGCTGAAAATTCACCTGTGTTAAGAGATGACGTATCAGGCAGCCTTTAGTGAAGCCTGTAGAATGGCAGAAGAGGTTTTGAAGATGTCGGTTTTGCAAATGTTTTTGGAATTAAGTGTTTCAATGCAGGCTTCATTATTATTTTTTGATAGTAATTAACTTGGTCATCTAGCTCAAATACCTGTACGTTGCTGTCTGAAGACTAAAAATTGTGGTAACATATCCAGATGTGTGGCATGACTTTTTTTATTGTGAGAAGTAGTGACTTCAGTCTTGCATGTAAAAAAATAATAATTCCAAGACTGTAGTGGTGAACTTCCTTTCCCTTTCTTCTTCTCCCTGCGTGTTCCCTTCAGAATTTTGATATTTGTCATTAAGTAGCTAGACACTGTTTCCCTTACCCAATCATTGTTGCTTAAATGTTAAGAAAAAGGATCAAAATTGTCATTTTCTTTAAATTCATATGAGAGATCAGACTAAGTAGAAATTTGGATTTGTGGTAGGTATGTAGATGAAGCCTTTGTTCATATTGCGTGTAAAAGCAGAATACATTTTCTGTTTGCCTAAGAGGAAAGGTGTGCAAATGCTGACTGAAATAATTTAGGCATTTAAATTGCATTCAGGTTCGTCTAAGGCACATTTGCTGGGTTCTAGTAGCAGGTTACTGGTTTTGTTATTTTGGAAAAAATGAACTAATCGTATTTTACTGTACAGGATATGAGTAATAACAAAAATTAAATTTTTGGAAACATTTTGCAGGTTCCAGCTTTGCAGTTGGGGACTCTATATAAACCTCTGGAGCCAGCTGTTCACCGCTATATTCTTTCAATCACTCCGAGGTGTTGATTTTAAAAGAATGAGTTGCTGTTCCTGAAGTCTACAAACTGAAAATATTTCATAGCAGACCTGTGAACGTACATGATTGGTTATCTTGGTGCCTATGTGTGGTGTGTAATAAGGACCAATTCATGTTTTCATTCAAAAACAGTGAGGAAAACTATTTTCTTTAATGGTACGCCAGATTTATCCAAATATTTCAGCAAGTCTGTATTACAGTTTGTCAGCAAACTGGGTACAACCAAAGTATATTTAAAAATCATTTAATTAGGACAGATTCATTTTCACTCCATGCCACTACACAGCAAGACTCGCTTGTTCATATTTCCTTAAATTTATTCTGGAACTTGTCCAAGTTCAGCTTTAATGAGTAGCCTATCCTGCTAGTTACATTAGGATTTATTTTCCCCTGGGGAAGAGTGTTTGAATTGGTAGTTTTTTTAACCTGTTCAGTTAAATGAACATATGTTCAGAACTGCATCTTAACTCTTGAGTGTAAAGATTTGCGAAATAATTATTTCTATTGTTGTTATGGTTTTAAAGTGCAATTTAAATAGTGGGTTTAGACTCCAACTATGTGCCGTAACTGTTTTAATATGGTGATGAGTTTTGATATGAAGTCACATTCAGTTGCTTAACGCAAATTTAATGATACAATATAGAAACACAGATCTGACTTGGTTTACTGAAAAAAATATTTCTACTTGTGTTTTCACTTATTGCTTGAATATATCTCTTGAGTCATAAAACTTGGTTAAATGTAGCTCAGTACTTTATTAATGATGGATTTTCTGTATTAACAGGTGCAGTTTGGTAGCAAACTTGTATTTTAAGTTCTTTTAAATGCATTATTTGTGTTTCAAAACTATTATAATAAATCCTGAATTATAAATGTACTTTCATCACTAGCCAGGTCTAGTTAAAATTTCCTTTAAGCAACATTTGCTGCACACATGGTACAATACTTCCCCCGCCTTGATTTTTTTTCTTGTATTAAAAAAAAGATTTATTTTCTTCAACTTCCCATTCCTTCAAAGTTATCTGAAAAGGACCAGTAAACTTTATTCCTATGGGACTGGTAAAGTACAATAAGCATAGAATTTGCATATTGTTAAAAAAACCCCTCATACACTGTTATTACCCGTAAGGGACTATTTTATGTGAAATTTTAAAGTTTTAAATTTAGCATAGTTCGGTACAGTAGCTGTAATATGTATTATAAGAATGGTCAAACTTTTAAAGCAGAATCTTTTCTGCTGTCAAATTGTATGCTGTGATTGTCACAGCTCTTCACAGCCAGCACCCCGCCAAAGTACCTGAATTTATTAATACAAATGTGTTATTTTTAGATGCAATTATTGCGAAGTCATGTTAATCTTGAATTTTGCTGAAGAGGTTTTTCTACCTGTCTTTTGAAATATTCAGACGTTTCTTTCTGAAATATTTATTTTTAATCCACCAAAATAGTAGGGGAAAAAAAGGGAAAAGTAGAAAATAAAAGTTATCTGAAAGGATAACTAAAGAAAAAAACAGAAAGGAAAATGGAAGAAAGGCGAAGTTTCAGTGTGTTTCTACAATGAGAGAAACAGTAAAAGATCTCAAATCATGGCTTGATGAAAACAGTTACTAGGAAACATTCTGATTGATACCACCATGCATTACACTTTTTTCCATGTAACTTCTGTAGAAGCTTTGCTAACATGCATAGCTATTTTTCCAACTTTAGTTCTACATAAAAGTTAATGGTTTGTGCTGTCTGTTTAATCTTGAGTTTAAATTAAAAAAAAAAATCTTGTGTATATAGTATTTTGTTTTACAGGGATGCATTTTCCCAAGTACAGAATCACCTTATATACTCCTTTACTTATGCACACCTTTTCAGCTTAAGTTGATAAATGACAGTGACTCTAAGAAATTACAGGAAAGCAAGTTCGAATTCTATCTTGGGACCAGCATTAGGGAAGGCGAGAGTGTTGCATACTCCACCTGTGCTTTTAATGGAATCCAGAGCTTTTCTTCTAGTGACTCGATGGATATATGTACATTTACACAGAGGAATGTTTGTGTGTCCGTGGAGCTGAAATGGAAGATGTGTTTTATCTAATTGTGTCCACAAGTGAGTGAACTTCATGTGTCCTCTTGTGTGTGTTGTGTGGTAGGAATTGTCAGAATGTCCCGGCTGTTAGTTCCTTTCAGCTGTCTACCTCAGTCCCAAGTGCTTTTCTTCAGGTTTTCTTAACAAGGCAGCATAGTTCCTTATTACGTCACTTAAGACTAGTATTATTTTCAGCTTTTATTTTGTATCTTCTTAAATTAATGATTTTCTAACTAGCTTATTTTTTGAAGCGTAGTCAAAAACATTTATTTAGATGGCTTTCTTGCACCAACGGATTTCAGATGTGTGGTTGCATTCTTTTCTCAGACAGCCACGTGTGATGTTTGTACTTTTTGGGGAAAGGACATCTTCAGGAAAGGCATGTGGTGTGTTGGAACTTCGAACTGGGAGACAGGAGGAGCTTCAGGAGTTCTGTACGGGTATTTCTCATCCATTTGATGACCAACTGTGCTGCAGTTGATAGAGCGGTGATCCCTGGTGGCGAGGCCGGTGTCTGGCCTGCTGCTAGAAAGATCTTTGCCTGTCTGTCAGCACAGAAGGTGGGTAGGAGAAGCTTAGTTCCCTGAGCCAGACAAGTGTAATTTTTCTTGTTCAAACTTGCTGTTTGGTGTCAGTGACGACTCTAAAAACAAACAAACACGGCTAATACAAGTTCTCTTCTGAAAAGGCTTCTAGTGAATTTTGATTCTTCTAGCAACAGAATCTGTACCAATCCAAAATATGGTAGTTCCAGACTTCAAAGACTGACTGTTTCATTCAAACAGTAGACTGCTTTTATTTTTCTTAATTCTGAAGGAAATTTCTACCACCAGACACAAAGACACAAGGCTAAGTTCCCCCATATAATCATGAAATCTTTTTCCTTCATCCATGCTTTTTCTGCAAATGGCATTTGAAGCTGGCAGCACAGCTGTGTCATTAACTGCAGATGACTTGCAACTCATAGGTAGTCTAGTTGCTCATTTCCTCCCCCTTCTTCTCAGCATTTTTGAGACAGGTAGTCCTGATTCCAAGCTTTATGATGTTGAAAAACTTTGGTCTGAAGAATACAGATTACTGTTACAGAACGCTGCGACGTCTGTTGTTGATTGTTCTTTGTCCTCCATTTGTATTTATATGCATTTTCTGGGAGTCTTCCATGAGTATCTTCTTTCATAGGAATCAGTTTTTCTTTTGTTCCCTTGTTTTTATTTTTAGTGAGGAGCAATGGAATTGGCTTCTGTGGATGGGCTTTTTTCTATGACACTTTGATCTGTGGTGTAGACATCCACAACGGAGATAATGATTGCAATCTTTTATAGGCAGTGGGCAGAAATAGTGACCTGCAGAAAGCAGTTTATTTAATCCTCAGATCTAGAATGAATGGATCTCTTACATATATGAATGCTGTTTTCTTTCCTTTTACCTTAAAATACAGCCATCTTAGATATGGATGTGTGTTTATAGTCTTGGTATCTAACACTTAATGAGATTAATTCTTCTTGTTCCAGAGAAAATGGTTTTTGGATAACTGTTTCCTGGTATTGACAAGGAACTGAGGGAGGAGATCTGTTTGTGACTTAGGATGAATGCTTGAGTGTGCAACTCCAAATTCCAAGTGATGACATTGCCTTTGGCTGTACCGCCCTGTCAGCATGGTAGTTGATACATGTCTTCTGCTGCTCAGAATGCTTCTTTCCAAACCACGTTTCATGTGTCACACAGGCCTTATCTGCAGCTTATTGGCCTAAAGTGTTAGTAGTAGAATGTATTGCTATTCTGCTTCTTCATCTTGATGATAACGATAATGGCTCTGAGAACTGATGATGGGCTTTTTTCTGAACAGTTTTCTTGGTGGAGAGCCACTGTCTCAATCAGGTGCAGAATGTGCAAGGAAGTCTATTTATTATTGCCAGAATTTTGTGTCATTTCATGCTGTTACAGATTTTAGAGTTTGAGCATCAGGAATGGCCGTTTTCTGAATTCGTGAAGCCTCCTGCGGAGTTGCTACTGCTGTAGGATGTCACCTCTGTTAGGTCAGATGGCTGCAAACATTTTATTGTAGAACCAGATGGAGATGCAGCATATTGGGACTGCTTGGGATAGTTCCTTGGAAGGTTTTGATTTTGGTGATCTAAAGAGCCATTCAGTGTCTGCCAGGGGCTGTCTTTACATTTTCAGTTCCTCAAACATTTTAGTAAAGGATTCCTTTTTTTTTCCTGGGCTAACAGATTGTGTGAACAGCTTTCCCTCATTTGAGGGTCTGGTTCCCCATGGAACATTAACCTGATAGTGCTAGTTTTCATGTGGCTTTAGGCTTCTCCCTAAACTCTTCTAATGGAGATTGTCTGGAATGAGAATGAGCCAATCTGTGCATCAGTGATTATGTTTTGGTGATGCTAGAGAAAATAATGCTAAGTAGCATAAGAAGTACATCTCAGTGATGGAGCAGGAGGTGATGAGAGCAAGAATAGTAATGTAAATATGCTGCAGGAAAAGACTCCAAAATAAGAATATTAAAGAATCTTTGCAGTTTTTGTTGAATGTAGCAAATCAATGTGTTGCCTACTCTCAGGTAATAGTGTATATATTAGGAAGAAAAAATAATCTGCTGACTTTTCTGTAGTTGTGGTAGAGCCTTGTTGTTGATAGTGGACTACATTGTCACAG
Organism: Pampusana beccarii; assembly: GCA_013399365.1. NCBI lineage: Eukaryota > Metazoa > Chordata > Aves > Columbiformes > Columbidae > Pampusana > Pampusana beccarii. The sequence goes on from VWYH01010051.1 coordinate 1,359,769, forward strand.
AATAATTTTATTTCCAAACAGAATGTCCTTTCCCTCGCACTACCCTCCCAGTGCCTGTCCCCACCTCTTCCTCCTCCACAATTATAAAGTAAAAGTTGTTGAAAAATATTAGAATTGCTTTATGAGCTCTATGTCAGCTCTTTGTATTTGGTCGTATGGATATTGTCTGTATGTTTATTTTTTATCACTGGACATATCTCATTTAGTGATTCACTGTAAGCTTTTAAATAAAATCAGAAAATGGAATTTTTGAACAGGTTTCAGTGTAAGTAGGATCAGCTCTTAAAGAAGAAATTTAACAGGCACACAGCTCCAGCCTTATAAGCTGACTGCATATAGTCTGGTATTCTGTGACTAAGTTTTTAACTTGTTTTTATTTAGCAAAGTAACAGTTTTCCTTTTTTTCTTTTTTCTTCTCAATATTTTAAACAGGACCAAGCGAGCTCACGTCCCATTAACAGAAGGCATATTTGAGCTTCCTAATTTGACAGTTCAAGCAACTAGAGCTCAAACCCTTCTGCTTCAAACTATTTATCAGAGCTGGTGTCACCCTGTTGGAAATGTCAGTTCGGTGGTGGTAAATGAAGCTTTACTGAATGAAGTTTTCCAAACTTCAGGTAAATATGTGATGGTTTTGGTTAAGTATTTATTATGGTACAGAGTACTTCTAGTGAATGTACACACAGCTATATCCTTTAAATCCAGGTTTTTACTTACAGTAGTTAACAGACAGAATGTTTTTTGTGTGTATATGGGTATTTATAGCTTATGCTTAAAATCCAGGATGTAAGCTAAGCCACCCAGCTTCACTCCTTGGCACCAATTTCTGGATGCATTTAATTTTCCCATGCAGGACAATTTTTCCATGCTTCCCTCATCTGAAACATCCACCCTTGCTGCCTTATATGGTGCAATGTTGTTAACTTAAGATCATTCAGAGGTGAAGCTGTTGGAGGAAATAAAAAAATCTGGAGTATTAAGAGCTTTATTAATCAATGGCATGCATTGATTTTTTTTTTTTAAGGACTGCAGATGTTTCTCATCCAGTTTCATAAATATATGTTACCTAACTGCTGTGAAATTGCTGAAGATATGCAAGTCTCAGTGATGATGATATAAATAATGAAATTGGTTACCTCTCATCCTTTCGCAAAACACCCATGAATTTGGGTAATAAATTAAGGATTTTGGCCAGTTTACAGAGGAGACCATAGTCTTCAAGTGCATAAAGGTCGTCCAGAAGAAGACATATTTTTTGATTAATATTTCTATGCAGGCTAGAATAATTCAGACCCACTATTGTTTAGACTTGTGTTTATACACAACAGATAAACAATATAACAAGAATAATTGAGATCTTTCGGAATCTCCATCATTACCAGTCTTATAAAATGTGTCAGGATGATTCAGATGTAGTAAATAGTGACTTAAGGCAGAATGATAGATTAGACTACTACTGGAAGTCTTTATCACTCCTGTTTTTCTTAGTCATATTTTCTTTTTTCAGTCTTGTTGTGTGTTTGTGTGGGGTTTTGTGGGTTTGTTTGTTTGTTTTTTCCAAGTTAACTTTGTGTTGATCTAATCGTGCCAAAGGACTGTTGTATTTTCAGGTGTGTAACCCTTGGAATAACTGTTTCAAGTGCTTAGTTGTTTCTTCTTTCCCCCAAAGTCACTGGTTCTCTTCATTCCTTGATTCTGTGGGGCTCACCTATGGATGAGATTGTGAGGTTTTATTTTCAAGAACTGGTGCTTCTGAAGGTAGCAGGTTTATAATGCACGCCTCAAAGAAACAGGGGGAAAAAACAGTCATGTGATCATTTCAGATGGTCTTAGGGTTTGCACAGTTCCAAACTAACCCATTCCATCATTTAACATGTTTCAATCCTTCATTTCAATGAACTGTGATACAACTGTGCTAACAATATATCTGCGGAATAGAAATCTGGAGCACACATTTTAAGTACTTACAATAAAGTAAATGAACAGTATAGTACACTTGTTTTGATCTTCTCTTGTTCGTGGCTTAACGCTTGACCTGGTAAATTTTATACTTCTGTAGTTGTACTTCGTATTAACCAGATAAGGCAGCTTTGAGTTGAAGGCTGTGAAATGGTTGCTGTCTGTCCTTTGGCCCTAGTTCTTGGCTTGGTTGATTCTGTAAGTGTGCTACCCTTTTTTGGAACACCTTTGTGTAAAATATAGTATCATGCTGTGTTGAAAATCATCCTTGTACGTAGTGTCGCCTTCTGTATACTTTAACAGTGATGTGTATGTGTGTAAACTTCTGATAAAACCTGGCTGTAATTGGAATTTTTTTTTTCTTGTGAAGTAACTATGAGGATAATGTAGTCAATAAGGAACTCTTCAGCAGACAAGGCACATTGGTTACTCACTGATATTCTCTTACTAACATTCAGCTTAGTTTCTCCCGCATAAATCTTCCTTGGCAGCCCATGATTCGGGTTCCCGCCTGCCCTGGTGTCCCCCTGTGCTCCTCCGGGCTTGTGCCAGTCGGCCTGTGGTGGGCTGGTGGCTCCTGCGGTGGGCCCGGGAGTAGCCCGTTAGGGCATTATTTGGGCTCCCTTTCCAGCATTTCCCTCTCCGAGAATCTCTTTTGAGTAAACAGATGAGCTTTTATTGTGTAATGTAACATCTCATGGAAATAGGAGCTGTTTTGTCAATCGTATGGTGTTTTCCATCTGACCACAGCTCACTTTTAGATATGCACAGAAGTAGTACAGAAGTACTTCAAGAAAACAGTTTTCAATCTGTGTGGTGTTGTGGATTGTTTCTTTGATCAATTTTATGCAAAAAATGCAAGTATAAACACATTTGCTTTATTTTCTCTTATAGCTCTTTCCCTTCATTCCATAGCTTTTTCTGACTTTGTTTTTATGAAATTGTAGTACTCTTTCAGGAAAAATTAACAATATAATTCAAGATTTCCTTATCTTCACTTTCTTCTGTTTCCTGGGGGTTCTCTTTCTTGAAATCTGTTGCTATCATTCTGCTGCTACAAGAATCATAAGCTAGGTGTTTCATGAGCCCTGTTGCCCAAAGTATCTTCTACCTTCCAACTTCTAAAGGCCATCTTTCTAACTAGTTAGAAGTATAGCATGACAAACAGCTATGTCTCTATCTAGATTCTTATCCCCCTGTTAAAAAGAAATAAAAAAGCCCTGCCCAGACATAATTCTCAAAAAAAAAAAAAAAAAAACAAAAAAAAAAAAAAAAAAAAAAAAAAAAAAAAAAAAAAAAAAAAAAAAAGAAGGGCTTAGGTAGTTTCTTCCTGTTTTTAATCATCTGCTGTTACCCCGAGATTACCAGCAAATCTGCCTGCCTGCAGTCTGCATCGCCGGATTTTACATGTTCTTGGTACGTCGTACACCACCATGCTTTTTTTCGCCTTTGTGAGCAAACTGAGCCCTCCTACAGAAATGTTGTAGTTATGTGTTACCCTTCCAGTTCTGTTCTGTTAATTTTGAAAACATACTGAGACTTCACATTTTTCGTCTATCATATACTGCTTGCACATAGTTAGTCTCAGATGTTTGCCATTTGTTTAGATAGCCTGCTCGGGTGTCAAACTCATTTTCACCGGGGACCACATCAGCCTCACGGTTGCCTTCAAAGTGCTGAAGGTAGTTGTAGGACTGTATAAATGTAGGAGTAGTTCGGCCCTTTGAAGGCAACCGCGAGGCTGATGTGGTCTTCAGTGAAAATGGGTTTGCCACCCCTCGCCTACATCTTTCTCAGCTGCCTATATCTGTATTACCACTTTTGATGTGGTGATTGAAGAGTATTGATGGGCCAAAGCAGTTGTTGCTGAGCTCCTCTGTTGTTATTGAGGCTTTGTGCCAGGTGCTTTTTGTGAGTGAGTGATGTGCCTCCATAATATATTGATTTAGTATTGAACTCAAAAGTGATACCACAAGCTTTTGTATCCTCTTGGTATAGATCTTTTTTTAGCAGGAATTATGGTCCCTCGTTGTATGCTTTTTCCAACACAGCCATCTTTTTCAGTTTTAAAATTGCATCACTGAAACTATGATTACACTATGGGCTAAGAGATGCTGTAGGGAAAGAAGAACAGATGTATTAGGGGGAAAAAAGAAAAAATTGGAAGGAAGGCAAAAGGTACAAAGAGGATTAGCTAATAAAAAAGTAGAAGGGAAGACAAAGCAAGGAGACGCAGGTAGAAAGAGGTAAAGAAGAAAAGCAATGTAAGTTAAGAAAGCCAAAATTTAATAGGAAGACGAGTACAGATACATGAATTGCAGGAGAAGGAGAGAACTTCAGAGAAGGGCCTTTGCCACGCTGTGGGGAGCCTCCCAGGGGATGGAGGCCTCTTGGGGAACCTGTCTGCTGGGTAGCTGCTGAAAAACTTGCCCCGGGTGTAGTTTGAAACGGGAGCTCTGCGCTGTGTGTCACCACAAAACACAATCCATGGCTAGTATCTGGGGTTCTGTTCTGCGGTTTCTTCTGGAGCAGAAATGTTGTTCTGCTCCAAAACTTTCTTCAGAACTAATTTAGGCTGAAGGCCGTGTAGGGTTTCAGAACGAACTCTCAGGCTCTTTCCTGCACAAATTCTTGTTGGGAATAGATTCATGGAATACCAGGAAGGGAAAATTGCTTGAAGATTAACATTCTTATATCCCCTACTTGTCTTCCACCCACTGCTCTCCAGAAACCTTTTTCTATGAGGAAAAAACACTTCCCTCAAGTATTTCATGGTTTGTTGGTTATTAGACTTGTTCTCTTCATTGGCTAGTCCAAGAATTTCTGTTTTGATTAACTTGTCCAAAGGCAAGCTGTCTGAAAAAATGTCTTGAAGTCTCAAAGGCAAGTTGTGTGTGTTTGCTTTCTGTCAGGATTTAAGAATGAGGTGCCTGTACTACTTAAAATTTGTGTTTTTCATACATATTAGTAAGGTCTGGTATCTTAAAACTACCAATAAAAAGATTTCTACTAGCTGATTGAGCTCAGAACTTGGGGAGGACGTGTAAAAAGAGTGTTCCAAGGAGGAGGTTTTTACACTAAATATTTATTGTAAATATGTTTAAATTTTATGCCGTCCTTGAGACTATTTCATTCTACTAGAAGCAGATTTTTAATTATGACTGACTTGAAATGTAAAGGTATAGGTAATAGCTTAACAGTTTTTTTGAAAGCACTTAACTCCCTTCATTGCAGTGACACTTTAGCACTTCAGTAATCCATAGTTTGAAATGCCTGCTTGGCAAAGGTTCTTTTCAAATATGAGCTGGTATTTTTAGGGTTTAGATAAGTCAAGACAATTAAAAAAATGAGATAAATATAAACAATGAAACTTATTACTTGAATAAGCTTTAACATTTAAAGGTACAAGAAAGATTCATACTGCCTAAAATAAGAGTTGTGACAGAACAAAAGGAATAGAAAATTTGAAACAGTAGATTGGAATACAAAGTGACAAAATGCAAAATAAGAAATGAATAAATAAAACACCTGCAAAGAACTGTTTGCTCTTTTTCATGGGTCAAGAAAAAGGCATCATCAACTTTTTGATAATGCATTACATCTAAAATAGGAAAAAAAAAAGAACAAAAGCAGTCTTCAACCCACAGAGCTCTTTGGAAATTTATGTTTCTTTTGGTTTTGTTTTAGAATCCTTTTGGTGTAGAAGCACAACAGTATGTTACATGTCAGTTAAATAATTTATTCGTTCTTCTGCTTGTGCATGCCTGTGAAACATCCCGATTTTTGCATTTCATCTACTATAAATGTGGAAACAAACATAAATCTGAAATGCATCATGCTCTCTACATTTTTGCAAGTGAATGTATTGACATTAATAAAAGTCTTTCACAATGATTATTATAGAATATTTTTAATAAAACTAAGTGTACAAAATATCAAAATTTTAGAAAAATAGTGCCACTTAATATATTTCAAAGGTTGAGCATAATTTAATCCTATAGAGTAATTTTACAGTCTGCTTTTTCATTATTTGTTAGTAGGTACCTGAAATACTCAGTTTCTAACCATTTCAGCCTGCCAAGAAAACATATACACAGTCACACATGGCTTTAGTTTACTCTGGAAAACTGGAACTTGCTACCACTTTTTCCTTGTCCCATTCAGGTAGTTCATTATTTTGTTGACAGTTCGGTTCCATTAATCTGGTATTTTTGGGAAAATTGCTTGCAGACCTTACATTTCTCTATTGAAGGTGATCAAATAGGCATTTGAATCCCTCATGTAAATGATGTCTTAAAGTTAAAATAAAATCTACTTTCCAGAAAGTAACTGTAAAACTATTTTATGCAAGATTTCATGTGGGATACCTTAATGGTTGAATAATAAATTTTACCTCATAAAAATGAAATTCAATAATACAGTAGCTTTCTCAGCGCAGTAGCATCTGGTTGAATCTCATGAGAGCCAATATTTTCCAACTCATTAGGATCATGTCGTTCTGTATGTCGTCAACATTGACTTAGCCAAGCTACCTTTACTTACATAACCACCAAACTATTAAATAGGTCTCTTGTGGAGTGAAGTCAAATATTCCTCTTATTTTGCTTTTGCCTTGGAAGAAGAGAAGAAAATGTACATACTGTAACATTTAAACATCTGGTCTAAACCACATCAGGGTAACACTGAGGAAAGTAACAGGATTCAGTATTCTTCCCAGGTGTACATATAAAAAGAGTTGTGGAGCTGCTGCATAGTTCTTTTAACCACTTAGGAAAAAGACTGAAATAAGGGACTTGCCTTTGTAATACCCCCATTTTAAAAACTACTTTTTTCCTCTTACCTGCTCCCCTGCCACCAAACCCCAAAGCGCAAAACCCAGCAAAAGCCCAACGTTTCAAAGTCTAGTGGTGATGCAGGTTGTTCAGCTCTAATCTCTTCCGTGCAACGTATTTGCATTTAATCTCTGTTTGTTCCACATAACACGGCCGGTTTCGCGTTCATTCAGAGGCGTATGACATACACTTTCTGTTTCAAATCCAAGGGTAAGAGTGTATTCTCTCAAGTAATTGCTGGGGAGTGGCAGGACACAGCTGTATGAAACTTGCACAGTATAAACAGTGATAGGTGGTTGTACCCACATGTATCCTCATCCTTCATGTAGGCTTCTCAATGCAATGTGTAAATAGTATTAGTTTTATACACTGTCCGTTTCTGTGAAAGTCTGGTAGATTAACAGCTCTAATATCAGATGGAAACAGTGTGGATAAGAAACCTAAGGACAACTTGTTCTTTGTCTTAATTATTTGAGCCTAATATAGTCACGTATATTATTTTATTTCCTCTTTTTGTTGACATTTTCAGGGATATTCCTTAGTGATGAACTGACTCCTACTGGACATGGGATAGGTGGGACATTTTATCATTTAATACATAATCAGTAGGGTTTAGTTCTGCCTGAAGCAGTGATTCTGTAGTGGCCTGAAAGGAGGAACTAACATGTAAACCAGTAATTCTAATTGCCTTTTTATTTTTTGTGGTCTAATTAATATACACTCATAAACCTTGAAATTGAAAAATACAGCATTCTGATGATAGAACAGTGGTAGGCATACTTAAGGCATTCATACAAGCTTAACTTTGGTTTGTAACATTGTGCCAAAGAATCTAATGTACTTAAAAATCCACTTGAGACTTGTTAAATGTCTGTTGTAGCGAATGTGTACGTAGTGTCAACAGCGCAGTCAAGGAGAAAAATAAAAGCTAAAAAGTTCAATAGGCTGTGGAAGGAATACATATATACATGAAATCTATAGCTATCCATACATGTATATAAGCTTCTTAAGTTGAACTGCGTTTCAGAATTGCAGGAGAGCTCAGTTCAGCGTGGATGTCAAAATTAACAGTGAACTCTTGTTGAGTATGTTGGTGGGCTACCAAAACCAAGATATCCAAGCTTAGAGCTATAAATAGTGCCCTTCCTCCAGAGTCTGTAGTTTATTTGCACAAATAGCAATGGAAGCTGTGACTGGGAACACCTGTTTTGTTTGCTCAGCTGTTAGCTTTATGTTATTTCTTGTTCTATTGAGAAAGGTGTGTTTGGACAGCAGGGAGGTGGGCTGCCTTTTGCCTTGTTCTGGCTGCCATGCCTGCATCGGGTGAAGAACTCTCCAGGGAGGCTGAGGTGGTGGCTTCTTTTCTAAGAGCAATAGAGCATGTTGAGACTAAGCTTCTGAAATTCAGTGTTATGGGAAGAACATAGGTTGTGAATCTGCTACATAATACAAACTGGAAAATTTTTGAGAAGATTTTTTGTGGGGTTTTTTGTTGTTATTGGGTGTTTTTTAGTTTTTTTTTTGTTTTGTTGTTGTTGGTGGTTTTTTGATTGTTTTTTTTCTTGTTTGTTTGTTTGGTTTGTTTGGTTTTTTTTGTTGTTGGTTTGTTGTTGTTGTTGTTGTTTTTTACCCAGAGAAGTTGTTGTCAAATTTGGAGCGAACTAGGAACCCACCAGTGGTTGCTGATGTAAGAATAAAGCATGAATGAGAACGTCATGGTGGTTTTTTGGAGCCTGTGTTTTAAGAAAAGGGTGCATGTGGAAGTCCTGCAACAGAGGTATTGACCCCAGTCATGTTACCATTTGCTGAACAGTTTCCTTTTGCTCTTCTGAAAAGCACTATTTCTTTGCCCCTGGCAAAAAATGGTAGAGTCGTCAGAAAACTGAAGTTGGAAGAGTCTGCAAGAAGTTTCTAGTCCAATCTTCTGCTATGGGATCAGACCAAGTTCCTTTGGTCTTTATCCAGTCAGGCCTTGAAAATCTCCAAGGGTAAGAACACTCTACCCCTCTCTGCAATTTGTACCGCTGCTTGACTGTTCTCACGGTGAGAAAGCTCTTCCTCCTCTCCAAGAACCTTTCAATATATGACCATTGTCTTTCATCCTCCCCTGTGCACCACTGTGAAGAACCTACCTACGCTTTCATCACAACCTTCTCCTACATACTGGAAGGCTTCTAACAAGTCAAATGTATTACTGCTGTTTCTCACCTTTTTAAACATTAAAGTAAAATAACTGAGGAGTCCTTGCTAGTGTGAAAACTCAGCGATGGTGCCTCTGGATTCTGTTTCCTGTTCCAGTTCTCATGCCAAACAGATTTAGTCTGAGCTTCGATGCTGTCAGTACATACAGACTCAGCCACGCTGTTTTCTGATTAATAAGTGTGTTAGTGTATGACATCGAATACTTCCAGCTCAAGTCATCACTCTGTGGTAGTTTGACAGGTATGGAAATTTCAGAAGTCAGTATCTCTACTTTTCTCTTTTGCATGAGAGAGTCTTACTTTGTAGGATATTAGATCAGTTTATGTAGTGAGATATTCTGAGAGGGAAATGAAAGTGCATACAGGTGATAGAATACAAACACGTGATCAATAGTTTATGTCTACCAAATGTATAATCTTTTCTGTTTATGGGTTCATGTGACCCCTTTCATCTTAAGATATAAACAAATGTATTGTAGGCTGCTAAAACTTCCTGTTAGAGGGTTTTGTTCACCAGTTTCCTTTCTCAGGCTTCAGTAGTTACTATTTAGAAATCTTAAATGTGTGCTATCACATTCTGTAGCACTGTTTTGAAATGCCACTGCTGGAGCAAACATAAAACAAACACACACACGTGCACCCTCTCCAGTAAACAAATAATAGTAGGTTCTTAACTTAAATTGTAAAACTGAGGTGTAATATTTTCATACACACAATCTTCTCCTTTCTAATGGTTCCGTACTGTTCAGGTGAATATCCTGTGTGTGCATTAAAAATAATCAGTTATTATATATCAAAATTATCAGTTATTATATAAGTCAGCTATTAAATTTCAGCATCCGGTTTCAGTTTAGTATAAGATTCCATTTCTGTACCATTCATCATTCCCTAATACATTCGTATCTTCCATTTTTTTCACCGTTTATATAACAAAATATTAAAATTTTTATATGGACATGGTTGAAAAATGTGCGGGGATCTTCTCCCACGTTTGTCAGCTGTAAGTGCCAACAATTGAAAGCACTAGAAAAGATTACATGGATAGTGACTAAATTAGGTATTGAACTCTTCCAAAAATTACCATAGATCCAGAAGAAAATATTCCAGGTAAGTTTTCCCGAGCACGTTGTCATTTAGAGATGTTACGCTCTCACTGAAGATCTTTTATTGGAAAAACCTAACCCACTATCTTCAGGTTTATGCATGTAAAAATGGAAAAGGTAATGAGAAAAGATTGTATTGTATCACTGCTATGCATTTTATTTAGTCTGAGTGAAGTAGTTTGTTCAGTTTATAACGCTGTGCAGGACAGTAGTTGAATAACAACATGGGATTTTTTTGCCATTGTAGGGTTAAATTAAATAAAAATGCTTTGTGATCCTGAATCAACTTGGATCACTTCAAAAGAAAATGCAATGTCTTATAGCATATCTCCCTCCTTGTAATTCAAAATGAGAAGTTCTGCAGTTTGAAAAGTAGGAGGCTAATTAGATGTTTTCATCTTGATGAGGCAAGAAATATCAGCAAGGAAATTTTCGATGGTATAGATTATTAGGCAATGTGGATGAAATGAAAAACTAGTAAGTACAGGAGACAGGAAGTTCCTAGGAGGAACTTGTAATAAAAACATTTGCTGTAGTAATAATCTTCGCTTCAAAAAAAAAGAGAACTGAATTCATAATCAGAAGTAGATTTAAGAAGTAGTACCTTTATAAGCTATAAAACGTAGAAACATGTTTTCTCTTTGCAAACATGTAATGAAGGCTGATCTTGAGTACTGAGTGTAGTAGATAATGTGTGTAGTCTTGATCAAATAAAAGTTGAGCTAAATTGAAATAATGTGAAAGATTCCCAGTATTGGACTGCTGCTTAAAACTTGTTTTAATGGTGCCTACAATACTAATAGTTTACAAAATACTGGTATGCTCTAAAATTAGTTTTATGTAATGAACTTTAACGAATGACATAGAAAATTATGTGTACTATTGTAGGAAAGTATTCCTTACTTTGCATTATTGTTGTTGCAGATTTTTGTTTTATGTGTGATACGGTAATTAAAAGCTTGGATTCTAAGGAGATGTCAGAGTTCTTTGTATAACCACAGCTCCTGAATTTTGGGAGTTTTGTCTTAGGCAAAGTAAGAGCTTCTACATCTGCTTGACATCCTCCAAAAGCTGCTTTGGAACAAGGGCTGTTGTCGATTCAGAGAAAGTAATCAGAGCTATTGCCAGAAACACCCTTGGGTTTAGTTGGAGATCGTCTAAGTAAGTGTAGTCCCCAGGCTGAGCTGCATTTTTCTGTTACAATTGCATCATAAGACTGATATGGATACAGATCAAACCAAATGTGTGTTTTACTTTTTTTTTTTCTTTTTCACCCTCATGTTTGCTCTGTCTCCCCCACCGCGCACGTAACAAGGTAAAACCAGATATTACATCTTCTTACGCTTTTTTTCTTCTGCATTTACACCCTGGCTTTGATGCATCTCTTCAGTTGTGTATAGAGATATTTAAATATTTTAAATCTAGACTGATGTGAAGGGTTTTTTTAAGTATTTCAGTAATTTTTAGAATTTTCCAATTTAAGACATTGACGCGTTTTTTTTTCCTCAAGCTGCTCTTGGAAGAAGAAAAGCTTCATTGCTCTAAGAGGTCTGATCTTGTTGAAAAACTACTTTTAGTTATCTTTCATGTGACTTGTCACCTTAGTGGGAGTATATTATAGCCTGGGTCCATTTGTTTTCTGAGAGAAGTGAACACTGGATGATTCAGAGTAAGATGCAAGAATCCCAACATTATAGAAGCTGGTGATATATCCTCTACAGAGGCTTTGAGTTTCCTTTTAATGTTTGTTCTCTTGTTTTTACCTGGCTTGCGTGACATACCACAGCTGGATATAGCAATTTTGTTATGTCAACTACTTTGTTCTTCTATTAGTTAGCACTTTTTATTCTTCTATATGTAATATCAGATTTCTGATGTAACCAAGTAATCTTAAAGTAAATATTTTAATATCTGGAATTAGAAATATTTCTACAGAAAAGCAGTAATAAATAAAAATACTCATAAACTAGTCACATGCTTTACTACAAGCTGACCAAGTGGAGCTTCTGTGCTGATTGTCTGACCTTATACTTTCAGGAAGTCCAGGAGTCCTTGATATTTCCATTTTCATCTATCTTTTGGGAGGTTTTTCTTATCTTTTTACTGTTTTCTGAAAGGAATTTTTTCCTGAAAAATCCCTTCTCCGGCATCTCTCTATCTCCCTCTTTAGTGTGAGCTCAGTGGATTGTACTCAGAAGCTATCTGGTGTCTTTTGGTTTCAGTTTAGATAGTGAAAAAACATCCTCCAAATGTGGTTGTACCCCACTGTTTGACAACTGGGTCCATTTTGGCTGTCAAATGACTCTGTTAAATTCTGTTGTTCCCCTTCAATGTGTATACCAACATGTCATCTCAGAAACCCAGACCCCAACTGAATTTTGGGATGCAGAATTATACTCTTTTCTGAGTACCTTCGGATTTGTTACCACTGTCAAGAAATAGCCATCAGTCTGCAGTGAATGCCAGCGTAAGGAGGAGTTCAATAAGAGCATGGATTAGTTGTATGCTTGGTAAGAGAGAAGGCTTCAAACTGTTACGCTTCCAAAGGAAGACTAGACTTAGGAATAAAATAGAGACACTTTGGACACCGCATGAATCTGTTGTGCTTTGCTGTCAGAGGTGAGTCCATTTTTACTCTGTGGAATGGGGCAGCCCTGCCTGCCAGAAGGGAGCAGAGTTTCCTCTTCCTCTTCCCTCCAAAATGTACCAGAGGCAAAAGGAATTTTTTGTTATAGTCTGTTACAAACCAAGGAATTGGGAACAGAGGAGACCACTGAATGTGTGTGTATGTATATATAAATATATATACACACATATATATTTTTAACCTGTTGTACTTTCATGCTTCCAAGGATTTGAAAGCAATTTCTGTGTGAGTCCTTGACAGTTAATATTTGCTGTTGTAAGTAGTTATGACTGTGTGCTTGGTACGCTCCTTGCAGTAAACATCTGACTGGCAAGTTTAGAATTGTAGGGTATGCAATGTAAAACACCCGTTAGATATCTGTTAGACTTAATCTTTGTGCAGATACTTCTGGAGTCCCCCTTAGCTTCTAAAGAACAAAGTTTCTGCGTGTATTCAGCAACTTTTCAAATCCTGTGAAATTGTTTTTTAACAAAGATAACGTTCAGTTCAGAATGGAGAACTAATATTCTGGGCAATTTCTTAGGAAATTGCATCTAAAAATATACTGTTTGTGCCAACAAGCCAGAACACTTCAGAAGCATTAGAAGCCCATAGATGTTTATATCTACTCTTTTTAGACTGACTGTAAGCTTTAAAGCGAAGCTTTGAGGCACTGACGTAACAGCACTTGCAGTTCTGTTGAAAGCTCATATGATTGCATCTTGCTGTAGCTCTCATAGCTCCTGGTTTCATCAGTTAACTCTATATTCTGTCCGCTGGGCTTAGATGAGGTGGTTGTGATCACCAAAGTGCTAAGCACTTGATCTTCTGTCTTTCAAGAGAGCTTTTTATAAAATTTGCTTTGATGTGTACTTCGTGTCCAGGCTGCTTTCCCAGTGGGATCACTTTTATGCTGCTCTCTATCCGTATGTTGCAGTATCCCATATGTTATCAATGAAACACAGCTTGCCAGCAGATTTGTGCTTATTACCAAGATAGTACTTCTACCACATTCAGCAGTAAGAACAACTACCTCTTTAATGCATGAAATTTACCTTCTGTAAGTTTGCACAAAGGCTTGAAAACCTCTTTGCATGTACAGAATACTCTCTAAATACAGGAAAAAAAATAGCTGGAAAAGGGAATAGTACTGGACCAAACTGCTGTCATGATCTCAGCCTTCCTGTCTCATGCTCTCTCAGTTCCTTTGCTAACTTCATTTGAATGATTTGTCTGAGTTTGAATATAAACCTTTAGGAAAGTTTCTTTCTAATAATGTCTGTGAAGAGCTGTTCTAACTTAAAAGCTGGAGGGGAAAATGATCAATAGAGAAGAGCTGGTAATCAGTTTTTAGGGCGTTGCAGTAAGTGCTAAAAAGTCTACATGTGTGGTTGTGAGATGAAATAAAGATGAAATAAACGTGCTTCAGAGCATTCACTTAAAAACATTTTCTCTAATATTCATGTGTCAAGCATTCAGTCAGATGCTGCAGTTGCTGTGGTGGCATTTGATGAAAAATTTGGGCTGCAGAAAAAGAAGCTGCAGACTTTATGACCAAATCAGTTAATTAGTTTTTTATGAGATTTTCTTTAATTTTCCCTTGGAATTCCGATTTGCTATAGTGCGGTGAGATTTCTCTCCATGTAGATTGACAATTTCTCTATGTGTATGTATCGTATTCCTTAATCTCCTTTGCAGTCTGTTCTTTCAGTGTTTTGCTTTCAGTTATTTGAATATAATTGAACATATTCAGATAACATGTTTATTTCCTATGCATTTGTGGTACTTTAGAAGTTTCTGCCACTAAGAACGGGGAAACTTGAAGCTTTAGCATGCCAGCCTCAGCGTATGCCTGAGTATTATCTGTTTGGAATGCCAGTTCACACTTTGTGAAGCGTAAGCTTGTGATAGATCACAGAAATACTGCAGAAATCAGTTTGAAAACTTTACAAAGCATGGCACAAAAAAAGAAACTGTTTGAGGTGGCAGAATATTGAAAAGGCTTGATGGTGCAAAGAGGAGATTTGGGTTTTGGATTTCTGCAAAGGGGGCTCCAATGCCTACACCCGCTGCCTACAGGGGAGTGTGACTCCTCCAGGGCAACTCCCGAGGAGCTCTCTGTGTCACCCCGCTGTCACCCATTGTGACAACAATGCAGTCACAGTGCCCTCGGGCAGGTGAAAGGTGGGTCCTCTTACACCCCACTGCCGAGACTGGCGGGGGCCCCAGCCAGGACAGAGCTGACCCCAGTCTGGACTGATGTTGTGGTCCAGTAGCATGAAATATGGAGAATAATGAAGGAAGAGAGCCCAAATATGTGAATGTTCTCTGCATCATGAGCCAGCCTGCAGGTGTTGGTGGACTGCTGTTCCTCTTGGAGCTGTGAATCTTCAGTGCGATTGCGGTGGTAGAAACAAGGGGAAGAGATGGACTGGAGGTGGCTGGTGACTTCCCTGTGGGAGTGAATCCTGGCTCTTCTCAAGCAGAGGTGGGTGCTCTTTGAAACCATGTTGAAATGCTGGTTGTGTCAGATTTCTTCACATGGTGGTTTAAGATGTTATATCAAAAAGGTCAGAGTTGCAATTTGTTCATTAACCTTTCTGAAATTTGAGGAATAGTCTTTTAAGCAACTCTTAGATAAGGCTCACTTCCCTCTTTTTTTTCTATCCTGCCTTATGACTTGCAATTGCTGCCCAAAATGGTAGTGAAAAACAATGAGCAGATACAGTATGTAAATAGGGCCATAAGCTACAGTGTAAATTTTTTTTAACCAACTCTGCTTTATTGCTGGTTTGAAACCTTTTTAATTAATAATATGTTCTTTAAGTTGTAGTCAATAGAAGTCTTTCTAGCATCGTATAATCTGAAGGTGCCTTTCATTTCTTTAAAACCCACTTCAATTTTCTTCTATACTTAGGAATCATGTTCTATTTTATTGAGGTAGTACAGAGCTATTTTGTTTTAGCCAATTAGAAAATGACTTCTTCTTAATGTAGTTGCACTTAAAATCACAGTTCAAAGCCAAAGTGCCCTATTGGGTGCTTCCCTGTTTGGACACAGCTTACTAGGTGGAGCTCAGAAACTTGCTTGTCATAGCATCGGGATACTTTCTTCTTTTTGTAAGCCATTGAATTATTATTTAAACAAAAGAGTGAAAATATTTATGATTTTTGTTAGTCACTTTTTCTTTTAGCTGTATTAAATACATATATACCCTTTTGGCTAAGTCTTTGTATTCAAGTGGGGAATATCTATTAATTCTTTGCCATTTTTTTTTGTCTTGGCTTTCACCGATATTAAGCATCTAAAAAAAAAAAAAAAGAGCATAATGCTGGAAACAGCTCCGTGGTTGTCTGGCATCAGTTTAGTGCGTTCAAGTAATTCTTTTGGCTTTGGAAAAGCCACTGATCTTCTTAAGGCTCACAGGGACTTTGGAGTGGGAGATGAAACTCGTAACAGAAATTACTTGCAACTGGAAGAGTTGCTTTATGCAAGGCAAATCTACTGGTATTTGAGGCAACTGCATCATGTAATCAAAATGAAACTTTTCTCTCTAGCAAATTGAGGTGTACTACACCAACAAGTTCCAGTAGCCAAAAAAAATCCCAGTTAAAAGATGCTTTTTAAAAATCTTGATAACACTTAATGACTGCTTACTGAGACTACAGGGGGTTTTTTGATAGTTTCATGCTGATGTTTAAATATAGGAGGGAAATCCGGTGGTCTGTGTTTTAAAACAAGTGAGGCTGGATGATCACAAGGCTTCCTTCTTTTCTTTTTCATTCTGTGTTACTTGATGCTTCACAAATTATTTTCTGTTTAAAATGTTGGCTCCTCTAACTGGAGCCAGCTGATTTCTGAACTATCCTCTTGATCAGGCCGTGTCTATTTTAATGCAGTTGACCCTTGTTACCTTTTGGTGCCAGGTGAAGTTGTATATTTTGCTATTGGTTTATGAGGCTTCTGTTCATTCTGTTGCATATTAACCCAATAGGTTTATCTGTAGTGAGTGGTGGTTGAAAAATGAAATGTTTCATCAGTATTGTGAAAATCCAGGCTTAGAATGCCAAATAGTAAGAAAACTTTATGAAGCCTGCTGACTGTGACATGTTATAGAAGCTGGTGTGTCTTTCTTTAGCTTTACTGATTGTTTTAAGTACAAGCTATTAAGTGTTGTTAGGATAAACCCCATGAAACTGACTGTTTGAAATTAAATAAGCGTAGTACAACTTCCTGATGATGGCCGTGTCATTCATCAGTGTAATCTTTAAAACCAAAAAAACCTGAGAGCAACAAACATATTCTGTTTTATAGTGACTCAGCTATTTCATATGCTACTGGAAAAATTCTTTACCTTCTTAGGAAGTTATCAAGTGACAACTATTTAATAATCATCTTTATGTATTTCCAGTAATTCAGAAATGTATTGTAATTCTAGATATTGCCAAGAATGAATCTCTTTGTAATTAGAAGATGGCTAGTTTGCATTGTGAGGCATTTCTGTTTAGCTGACTACCTCAGATATTTTTTCTGTTTTGCACGATTTCTCTTTGACAAGAGAAACTCCCTAAAAACAAGGAAAAAGGTAGGTAGAGAAATGTTTCAGCATTGGAATGTTTCACCACCACTTGCTCAAGGTGTTCTGTGGAGGAGATGGCTTGGGTTTGTATGACTTCGAAGATTTCTAACATGGCTGCTAGTACTGTTGCCTTGATACAAAAGGTAACGGGTTTATGGACTACGTGGATAGACGCCTTTTTACTTACCAGTTATCCTTGCTGTTGGGTGTGAAATGAGATTGTTCGGGCCCTGAAACCTTTGATGTTGGGAAGGGAAAATAACAACTTCTTCACTTTCTATCCTTGATGTGGGCAATGAACTTTATTAGCCTTGGAATCTCAATGTGTCAGATGAATTCCTTAAGCCTACTGTGAGTTGCCTGTGTTTTATCCTGCTTTTCACAGTACAACTATTTTTATACTTTTAGCTCCACACCTGTTTCTTTGTTAGAAAAAAAATACCAGCTTCCAGAATGTATCTGTACAATAGAGTTGTCCTTCAGATCATTCTCATCTGTGTGAAGAACTGTTTGATATTTCAGTTGTAGGCCTCTGTTTCCCGACAAAACTCACGTGACATCAGCAGTGAGGTGCAATAAGAGCTCTCTTAGGATTACTTTAAATAGAATGGAAGACTTTGGGTATATAAGGTTGTGTGGCCTTGAATGTGATTTTTATTTGATATATGAGCTGTGACATAGCTATTGCATGACTGAGATGTGCCTGTAAGCGATGTAGTGTACAGATGGGGTTTCTCTGAAACAAAGCCAGTGACTAAATCTGAATGTGCTCATTTAAAGGGTAAAGAATACTTCATAAAACATGTGGAAACATTTCTATGTTTTTTCATTAAATAGGCTTCTTATTCCTTACGCGGATTTTATGATTGTTCATGCTAATGTGTCGTTTACCTGAATCAAGACTGCCTGTGCAACTGTTTGGTTTAGTGACATTTGTATAATGTTACTAATATTTTATTTTAGAACACAAAGTATGCTTTTCTATTTTATTATTCCAGAACTTTTCATAATTTCAAAGGTGAAATATTCCTTTTCACAGAACTGTTGGGAAAAAAAAAGCCTTACCATTATGTGTTGCAAAGTGCATGATTTTGGAAGAATGTCAAGTGATAGTAATAGGGCAGTTGCACAGTATGATTTGAATTACATGGTTATTGGGATCCACTGAAACAAAATCCAGGATTAAGTACATTTGAAGAAGAAATGTAGACCAAATTTATACAAAGAGGATCTCACTCTTTAAAAGTATGAATGCTGGAAGTGTTCAGGAATCATAGCAGCCCACAACTCAACAGGGACTTTGTGCACCAATAGCAACTTGTGCGAATGTTTTGTGTGTGATAACAAAGATAAGTAAAAATATGAAAATGTAAATATAAGTTTTATATATGATGTTTATAAGACAGAAGATAATGCTGGTGCCCAGGTTTTTTTAGCTTAAAAATAAAATTGAACACTAGAAGATAGCACTGAGGAGATCTGTAAAGCTTATATGACAATTGGGGAAAGATACCTTTAGTTGAAATCAGAATCCACCTCTGTCCTCTGAGATTTGAAAAATGACCTGATTGTGTCACCTGTGTATTTTCAAATGAATAGTAAATTGAGTAGCAAAGGATTGCTTAAACTTGTTCTCCTTTTCTTTGATAAAATGCTTAGGTTAAGCCTGTGGATATTGGTCTGCTAAAAATACAGGGCACATTTCCAATAGTGAGAATGGTTACATTTAAACCAGCCTACCAATAGAAATGTAGACGCTTCAGAAAATTTCATGACTTAAGGAACAACTGCTTTCTCCAATATGAGTTACGTTATCTGACAAACCCAGTAGATACCAGGCTCCAAAGGATGCCAAGCAAAAGGAGTAATTTCCACATGGGAAGTTATCACACTGTAAAACACCCTTTTACAAGACAATGTAGTTGCTATTGGTTTATATCAAACAAACGAACAAGCAGAACAACCTCTGAATAAATACGGAGAAGGAAACAAACTGATGGAAAGGCTATTGAAACAAAGACCACCCTTCGGGCTCAGGAGTTCTTAATAGTTGGAGGATGGTCTACGAAATGTCATTCAGACTTTCCCTGTTCTGGTGATGTTCCTTAGGAATCTGGCATTGGTTGTAGGTGGGATGTCGTTCACACCTTTGGTTTAACTCAACGTTCTTCAGTGTTATTTTGAATGCAAACTGTTTATGGGAAGGAAGCATTTTTGTCTTAACTGAAAAGTTGGATGTTAGTCCAAAATGATATACAGCAAATATGTTGTATAATAATAACTTCTCATGCAAACTCAAGCTATCCAGTACAAGCAACTTCTCTTCCTCATTTCTTAATGTGTATTTCCTTCGTAATGCCCAATCAAATTCTAAGAAAGTTAGTAATGACTTTTGACAATGTAGTGGCTTTTAATAGGAAACTATTGTTTTCAGTGGGTGATAAGTATTTTACTTTTTATTGTCTCATGCAACTCACCACTGGGACAGGTGGCTGTCCAGATTACTTGATACTGAAGACAGTCCCGCTGGATCATGTTACAGGAAGAAACGATCTCTTGCTGTCTCTTTTGCACACGAGCTATATATTTGTATGGATTGACATTACGGCACCATTTGAGATGTTTGGGCTTGTTCTGAGAACATGAAGGACGTATTCAAATGTTGTTTATATGGTTTTAGTCTGTTCTTTTCTCTTTTGTTGCGGCCACTGAGAATCCGAAGCATCTGAGCTACTTTGAGCATATGTGATCTGTACTTACATACAGAGACACTGTTGAAAAAATATATGGTATTAATTTGTGTCATTTTATGGAGAAAAAAAAAAAGAGAGATCAAATCCAAAACTTCTGAACAGTAATTGGTAATTGTTTTCTTGTTCATGTATTTGCAGGGATGCAAGGTAAAAACTGCAAATCCAAAGTTTGTCAGTCCTGCCCACACATCTGTCTCATCATTTCCTTTATTCCAGATCCTCAGACTCTTAAGTGCTTTAAATTCGAAACATCATTCAGTAATATGTGTATAGTATCTTACATTATGGATTTTTTTAAAATTTTTTTTTACTATGATGGCCAATCCACAGTGGGTTTTAACATTTAAGTGTATTAGATTAATGTAGTGGTGACATTCATAGCTGTTTTTCAGAATTGCTTATCTAGCACAAGAGCACCCTGATGCCTGAGGTCTCTAGGCAGTTGCTCAAAACAAATAATATTTACTTTGCAAGGAAGGTTAGTAAGTACATTATCCAGAAACAAAGCAGTGGTTTGCGTTCTTTCTTTGTCATTATCATATTTCATATATAATGGATTCAGAGTTTTGCTTTGTCCCCCCTCAGCACCATGATTACAGTGAGTTTGAGCCAGATTTTTTCAGTCTAACCATGCCAGTAATAGAAGGCTTTAAGGGTTCAAGGAATAAACACATAAAATTTGGATTGAGCTCTTACAAAGACATAGTATTTTTGAAACTTTTGGCACCTGTTTATTCTCATATACACTATTGAAGTGTTTTGCTGCCAGATTTTGATTGCAAGCATTTTCGTAAGGATAAGAGGGTTTTAAAAACTCATCTGTACTGTCTTCCAAAGGATGTGATTTCCTATTCTGTGTAGCTGATGTAGGATCATGCTCCTGTGCAAAGGGTGGTCCTCCCTTCTCCTGACAGCAGCTTTCCCACACCTTCTAATGATCAGGTGGATATATGGGCAGTTAGTTCAGCTTGTAGATCCAGCTGGAAATTGCTCCTTTTGAAGGTTGTTTTTCAGTCAGTTTAGCCACTTATCTGGCTTATAATGTGCCCACATGAACACCAGAGGCAACTGAAGGCAGAGGCGATGATGGCATTGCCCCAGGAGAGGGGGGAGCAGCTCAGAGCTGAATGAGTTTGTAAGGCTTTTTTTCACCTCGAAGAGGAAAAATAAGTCAACATTGAAGGGTTGTTATCTAGTTTGGAGATGCAAGAGGAGAAATTTAAAGCAGGAGTCAAGAGCATAGACATCTTTGATTATTGGGAAGGTGCGTATGAAGATTGTGTTTGCCAAGGGATCCTGCAGTTGTGAAGAGTTGTGAAGTGAGCCTCTGTACAGCCCCATGGGTGTGCTGTGCAAAGAAAACTACTATTTGTAGCCAAAAAGACTCTAAGTATTAATATTATCCAGGGTATAAAGCCAGTTACAGTGTGAGAGGTGCCACGCCTGGCCTGTAGATAATTCTTGGTTAACAAGAAAAGTCCTTCTGGTGTAGTGTTATTGAAACAAATATGAATTCTGTTTGTGATTTGTTTTTTTGGGGGATAGTGGTGGGGATTGTTTGGTTTGCTCTGTGTTCTATGCAATTAACATGCAACCTGCTTGAAGTCTCTCAGTCACTTATCTTTCCTTCCAACAAAATGATGGATTTCAGTGTTTTGCTTTATTTGATATCTGTACGAAAAAAATCTTTGTACGTCAGGCTATATGGCTGTATTTTGTGCAGTTTCTTACTAAAATAAATAAATACATTACCTCATCTCTTAATCAGCCAACTGTGCCACTGATGACCCAGTACTTGGTGTGTAACGCTGCTGCTGCTGCAGCTCTGCCAGACGCCAGGACCGCTCTGTGATACGCTGCTGTAGGCAGTTCTTAGGGTGTAGAGCCAAATACCTTTTTCCCTTGGTTTTGTTTCCACTTTAATTTCCTTTGGGATTTTTATTTCCTAAGGAAGGTTGTCCTTTTCTTCAGTCGCTTGAATATGTAAATGGTTTACCTATTTTGTGATTACTGGGTGCAACTGGAGCAAGAACGACTGTTTTCCTTTGTTTTTGTCTTTGTTTCTCTATGTTTGCCTTGAGTATGTCATATGTTTTATAGGTGTGGTATTTTTTGTACTAGCAAAGTAAAAAGGTGTCAGCAACACAGCTGAGATTTCTTTAGATGACGTTCTTCTAATATACTTAAAATTACTTCTTTTGATTTTCAAATTACTAAGTTTATACAATTGCAGCAGAAATATTTTAGACTTCTGCAAAACTTTGGGGAATGTGGCTGAGAATTGTCAGCTTGTGTGTGGCTGAAAAACAGCTTAATGAATTCTAAAACTGCTGTGTTCCGCCCTTTTTTTTTTTTATGTAACAAATACATTATCTGTAAGGAAGTTGTTGGAGTAATCCTAAATGAGTATGTTTCTAAAATTGCCAGCAGCCTCTGTTTTTGACATTAACAACTGTCTTCTAGAAAAACAAAATTTGATCATCAGGAAGATTATTCTTAATCTTTCTTATTAAAACATCTGGATATTTTTGGCCTTACCCTACAGATGACATCCTGAGTAGAGGAAGCAGGGAAAAAAAGAATACACAGTCCTTATACAAGAAATGAGATCTCTGTCCTATTTTGCACGTTGCATTTATGTGTATTTGTAACAGTACAGGCATATTTCTTTAAAAGGCATTTGAATCTTACGTGTTAGGGTAGTATGTCTATTTTAGCTTTGTCACCAGTGTTAGAAATATTAACTTTTTTTTTTCATTTGGGTCATTGTAATGGGATAAATTGTCTTTCAAAGTCATGTTAGCGTCGTCTTCTCTTTCCTTGATTTCCTGCTGTTAGTAGGTTTATGCTTTTTGTATGGTCTGTCTTCTGTGTGTTGTCTTCTGTTGCATTGAAATACTTTGGGTTGGCAAACAACCCAGATCTTGCCACCTGTGAATGTATTGGCAGATGTATGGTTTCCCATGAAAGGATGAAGCCTATTGAAAGTCAGTGTGTTCAACATCAGTTGCCATTTTGTATAGCTGGTCTACACATTGCTTCTGTGTACTCTGTGAAACGGTTATTAGTTAACTGTGTCCTCTGGGAATTCATTTGAAACATATGTCTCGTTATTAATTATGCATTCTGGTTGGTGTGTTGAAAAAACGTCTTTCCTGTATTTTTTTGGCATTGACTGAAGTCTTAGAACTACACTTATATGTTGTGTAACCACTACAAGAAGTAGCTGATGCGTTGTGATATAAATGGAGAAGCTTGACGTTAGAATATTTTACTTATTCTATCATATAATGGAACTTACAGGATTTCTTTTTTGCTCCCCTGCTTGTATATGTGTTTTTACGAAGTGTGGATTTAAGTTGAAAAGTTTCATTATCGTGGTTTATTATTCATTTGCTGAGTATGGACTTTCTGTTCCCATATGTGGAACTTCTGAATTTGTTGTAGTAGCAAAATGAAAAGTCTTGAAAGAAGATGAAAGTTAAAGCTTAATTTAACATGTCTTGTAGTGTGATCTTCAGGGAGAATGTCACTTGGCTCTACTTGCCTGTTACTTATTCTTCAGTGACTTCTCCCAAGTTATCCTATTTATCCTGAAGAGGTAATCAAGTTTTTCATGGTGAAGGGTTTAATAATTGAGCTCAATTTGTCATGGTGAGAAGCACCATGGGATTCCCTCTGGAAATAATAATTACAAATGAGCAAGAATACCACTGTTACAGACACAGTAATGTTAGTTGTGTTCCACAGCAATTGCCCTCAGAGCTGAGTTGACATGAGATTTAACTTGCATGTGGACAACCCAGATACAGACTGTAGGGTAGAATTCAATCCTCTTCGAAAGTCAGCATGAAGAGAAGCAATATTCACAGCAATTCCTATTGAGCTTTCTTGCTTGGACCCCTTAGCTCTAACTTACGCAATGCTAGAATATGTGGATTCAAGATACGTGTATACATTAAGTGTAGGCTTAAATTTTTGTTTGTGGGGAAAGAATCTGGTAAGAAGAGAAGTTCTGTGATGTGTGTGTTTGTTTCTTTCTGGGAAGTGACTGGAGATGGTTGAGATCAAAGCCTGTCAGCAGGAGTGGTTAATGTGAGGTATGTGGAACTGCATGGTGAAGGAGGTTCCGTGTTGATTTTTTTTGAGCTTCTGTATATGTTTATTTTCAGAGAAAGGCGTCTGGCTCAGATTGTTAGAATACAGTGTTCTAGACGTGAATTCCATCTTTCCACAACTGTAGTGCATTCTTGTGCCTATAGGACAGAATGAAGGCAAATTAAATAATAAACATCCTTATAGTTATTTATTATGTTCCAGTTTTTCTGTTATAAAAGGAGGAATTCTTTTCTGTGTGACATGCTGAATATTGAATTAATTTCCAAAGGAATGTCTGCTTTTCATTTTTAAGATGGTACTTTATTTAATGCATTCTAGACATGTGAAAATGATTATGGAAATGAGGGTATGTGATCTGAGCTTCACTGCCACTTTGGTGTGCAGTGTAACTTGTGTTAAAGACTGTGTTATTCAACACTTCTACTAATAAGGACAGTTTTTTGCTAAGCACAATAATTATCTAATTTCTCTTCAGGAGACTTCTGTTTCAATATATATAGGAATTGTAGTCTCAATATTGGAAGTTACATTGAGAGCTCTGCTATTGACTTTTAAATGTTTTTATCTGGAAAAAGTGATTTGTCTAACAATAGGTTCTGTTAATTGGCAGGTCTCATATCATTATTCCCATCTCCCATCAAAGAACAGCTCTAATTTTTCTGTTAGCATTTTTTCAAATATTTAGTTAAATGTTTCTAAATAGCAAACAGAAGAGAGTAGCTCTTCCGACTTGGAGTAGTAGAAGGGGTGTTGCCATTTGCCTTTTCTCTTACAGATTGTTTTTTGATGCTATTTCATGACTAATCTCTCACATATAAATCTTCTGACTCTGCTGATGACTATAATCTGCAAAATTGTGACTTAATAGTCCCTGGGGAAGAAGAATAGCAGTGGCTTCTTCCAGTGATGCTGTGTAAAAATGACCTGAATATTGACCATCCCTCAGTTAAACTGTTAACTAATTATGATAGTTGGAAAAGTTTATTAGTTAACATTGCTTAGTCATAGATTAACTTGTTTAAAATACTGTGTGTGAAGAACTTCATTTGGAAAGCCTGAAGGGCTTAAAAGAATTGAGTTCTTAGCTTGAGACAACAGCTGGTTGGACTGAAAAAAATTAATTTTCACCAGTGAGCTCTCTGTCTTAACTTTCTAGAAAAAATACTGATTTCATAGATTTGTTGATATAAATAGGAAAATATACGTGGCGTTATATAGTAGAGAAATGTAGCCCTCTTTAAGGATTTAATTTAGCTAGGCTTTAACCATAGATTTATAATTAGTATGTGAATACTTAAAAATGCTAGAGTGGTGGGTTTTGAAGATGAGTTGTCTGTTTGGTTCTTGAAGACTTCGGAAGAATAGAGGACGAAGAATGCTGTATTTTGCTAAATAAGTGACTTCATTGTTTTCTTGAAGAAATTTTACATGAAGACAGGAGTTAAAGCTTTAAAAACCTCCCGCACCAAAATACCTGCCAGGAGAATTTTTTCTGTCTTTGTGTAAAGAAAGCATTACATTAAATCCACATTTCATGGGTATATTATGGAAGGAAACTACTTATCAATGCACATCTTATACCAGTAGGTAGTATGCAAATACTTTATCTGGTTTTCCTCACAGTAATCTTTGCCCCGGATCTTTGCATAAGGAACATGAAGTTTAGAATTTCGTTTTTATGTGGAAACAAAAAAGAACATGCAGTTTATTTATTGAATTATTTTACTTAAATTAGTGGTAGTCGTTTACTGATTTAATTACCGGTAGATGTAAGAGATATATTTTGCTACAGAAAAAAGTAAAATCTCAAAGATGAAGCAGTTTTGTAGTTTCCAAGCAAGTAATACAGGACACATTTAAAAAACATAAGAAATGGTTTAATTTCGTTAACTGTGGTCTAATATGTTGTGCACCCCACTCTTGGTAAACCACAGCGGCATTTACTGGCTATTGTTTCAAAGCACTACTGGTTTTCATCCCTTTTCGTTGGCCAAATGTGTCATAAGAGCATTAACTAAAGTCTGGAAAACAGTTCTCATGGATTTTGCTTTAATGATAAATCTAACATATAGTGCACTTGCTGATATAATCAAGTGAATGGAATTTCCAAAATCTTGCCTTAATGTTTTTTAAGTATGAAGCAATAATGTTTTTATGAAGTAGCTTTTAAATAGCATTTGTTGAAGTAGAGAGCAGCTGGATTAGAAGGGTCTGTTTCTAACAGCAATCAGCAATGATCATAGTATCATATTACAGTCACCCTATAAAATAGCTTGTATTTTAAGAAAAATGGGAAAAAAATGGGGGTAGGAAGGGAGAAAGAAGTAAGAATGGTCTGTGTGATGCTCAAAGGGGTCTGGAATTGCTTACAATTTGATAGTGTTGCTTCAGCTGTTTGGGCAGCAGTGTAGTTCTCAATATAGAAGTTCTTTGTCAATTTAGGTTTTATCAGCTTTTTAAAAATATTGTGGAGATACAGTCAATATGCATTTCTCAAACGTTTTAAGATGTTGGGTGGCTATTTAATTTTAATGTTCACCATGATAAGACTTAACTAAAATAAAGACCAAAATTACAGAATATTTTGCATTTCTTCCCTCAGTTTCAGTATACTACAAAATCTTCTACCGCTTTTGCGTTTGTATCCGTTTCTATAAATAGAATGTGTCTCTGCGTATCCCACCTTGGTTTTGTCGCTTTTTCAGTTGATAGGCTCCTTGAACAAGGACATTGTTTTCTTTTGTTTTTTACTTAACATTAAAGGTGTTAGTGATGATGTGTTCTAAAATTTAAAAGTCACTGCAGAGGTTCAAACTATAATTTAGGAAACCATTGGATCCTTCCAGTAATTGTTTATGGATTCTCTTCTTTAATATGTTGTATCAGGAGATTAACTTAAATGCAAGCCTTTTTTTTTGTTTGTTTCAGCAATAGCTTGTAGTTTTCCCGGGGTAGAGAAGATGTATATACCGCACTAAATTGTCAAGGTCCGATGGCTTAACATTGTGCAGGATTGTCATAAGTATTAGGCTTCAATGAATGAATAAAAATTTTGGAGATGAGAAATGCTTTTACTCAGTAGTGTTCTTTTTCATCAATATTCCTGAGTAGTTACCAAGTCAGGGTCTTATATGCTTTAACTTTTATTGATTTGATAAGTAAAAAGGCACGCTATCTGCTGTAGAAAATGTAGAAGTTCAGCAATGCCTGTATTCTCCTAGATTTCTTGATTTGATTGATTCCAGAAGGGTTTCATACAGTGTCTTAGGCAGGATCTAACTAAGACATATAGAACTGTGCCTAAAATCCCAGCCAGCCAAGGCAGACAAATTGTTGAATTTGCGTTTTAAATTAAAAGAGAACTAAAGTGTAGATGACATGATTGCGAAGAAATTTTGAACACTATTTGACTTGTGTAGGCAAAAAAATGCACTCATCCCTGCCATCTGGCTGTATAGATACATCCCTCATCATTAGAATAACTGCTTTTCCCTATCAATTAGCTAAAATAAGCTCATTTTTCTTCCTGGAGAGGACCTTTTATTGAAAGTACTTCACTTGCCTGAGCTCCCTAGACAGAGAGGAGAATCTATGGTTTGATTTAATTGTACTGGAATGCAATTCCTCAGAATTTGGGAACAGGCTAAGGAAAACTTACGTTGTGACGTGCCTAGACTTTTAAATTTTATTTTAATTCAAAAGGGTTGTCTTAGAGAGCTCAGGCTGGATTCAGATCCATACCTACAACAAGGCCAAGCCAAGTTCCATATCTAGTCTGCTCAGGAAAGCAGGTCCTGGTGTTCTGCTGGCTTCTGCAGGGCTTTCTCTTTTGTGGACTCCTACTACTAGGAGAATATTCAGAGCTCTCCTTCCTTGTCTTCTGTCTCTTCCTAACACATTCTCCCCCCACCCCACCCCAGTGAGGGACACTTGAGCACCATGTATTTGTAGTACCAAATTATGATGATGCTCTTAGTAGAATGTGTGAGTGGGTCCATCATTTTCATGGGTGATTTTGAAGCTTTGCTTCTGGAAAGGCTGAATCTCAGCAACTTGACAGTGGTGAGGATGATGTATAACTCAGCGGTTATTGTGCTGATCAGGTAATCCAGACCATTGTCCTGTAACAGCAAAGTCAAGTTTATTTCTGTGTGCAAGTAGAAAACTTCTTTTAAATCTACATATATAACAGCAACACTGTAATAGTTTTGTGCTGATTGTGTAGTTATTAATATACTTATATTAATATATTATAATATATATAATATAGATATTAATACAGTTCTTACAAAACATGAATCCTCCCCTAGCTAATGAATAAATGCCCCTGTAAGACCTTGTATTTCCCTAGAGAGAAGTTAATGCCCAGAAGTTGAATGTTTTCCTTGGGGTCAAGCAGGAAATACCTGTCAAAACCAGGATTAGAATGCAAGTTTTTGACTGATGGATCCATGGATAAACTGTTGTATCACTGTAATGCCCAGGGAAAACTGATGCCCCGCACCCTTCTCCTCACTCTCTCCCCATTCTGTAATCTCTGTTGTCTTTTATTTTAATGTGTAGTATTGATTAGCACTTACAACTGGTAATTCCTCTTTTAAAAATCTTTAAGAAATTGTTTCTGTGAATTTACAAAGATTTCCTGAAAATTCAGATTTTTGCCAAGAGGACTAGTACTTTTGAAAGGCATGGTTTACTTTATGGGTATCAAATTATTATTTTGCTCTATAATATTGTGATAATCTTCAGTAGTTTTTCAGGAAAGATGTTTTAGGGTTTTTCTGAAGTAGGGCCTACTGTTTTCTGAGGAGCTCTTACACAATAGATCATTTTAATAAAACAATTATTTTCTTTTCTTTTGAATATGGTTTGTTCATCATATGCCATTAAACCTTGATAACTTTGCCCTTAAACAATCAGTCTGTTCTGCCCAGTTCCATTTATTCTTGTATCTTTAATATGGACTCTGTCTTCAGTTTACTAGATAGAAGTAATTCCATGGTTATAGCTTATATGTGTTTTGTAGACTGTAGGTCCAAGATGGGTGCACAATATGTATCCCTGAAATTGCAGATTTTCTGTTTTGATTCAGAAAGATAGAGTTGTCTGCATGAATGGAGTAGTTAACTTTGCCATTTCCGTTTTCTCTGTATTCTAAATATCCATTGTTGTTCTGAAGTGCTTCATGATTTTGTTAGGACATGTTTTAGTGACTCTTGTGTCGTGTATGTTGAGTGTTGTTCACCTCTCTGTCTCTAGTGCCACGTGTGCCTCCTCAGCGTTTACTATAACCTGTTGGGTTTAAAAGAAGAGCTGCCTTTATACCACACGAGGAAATCACTATGCAATTGGTAGTTGTCTATCAGTAATTCTAATTATTAGATCTTACATTATGGTAATGTTAACATAACCTTTATGTCCATCACTGAACCACCAATAGTGATATTCCTGGTGAATGACCGATACGTGATCTTGAATTGTCATTAGGTCATGTTTAAGAAGGTGACCTTTAGGAAGCCCCTTCTTTCTTCCAATCATGCAATTAACGTAATGAAGAAGGGGCAGTGGGAATGGTTTCCTCCTTAGAACATTCCCAGGTGCTGCCGAGTTCTCTACGTGAGGCGATTGTGGTGACGTTCTCAGTGCCGGTCAGCATCCTCCCCACTGATGTGTGGAGTTGACATCTTCCTCCCAGCACGTGAAATCTGAAAAATCTCTTATGAGTGTGTAAATGTCATCTTCAGGAAAGAGAGCTATGGGTAAGACCCAGTAAATTTTGGTGATTTTTAAACACCGAAGAGAGGCAAGCACATGCACCTGCATATTATTTTAAATCAAATTTTAATGGATAAAATGCATCTAGGATTTGTCCTGATAGTGTTCATATTTTCTCATATTTTCTGAGGTAATATTAAAATTCTAAAATGTATACTGTACACTGACTGTTCTGGATAAATAGGTGGCAAATAGTTTTTAAAGTTTTTTTCATTTTCTTATTGACTAATTTTATTCTTGCTTTTCACATATGAAGTTTCTTAAGGGAAACTTGCATAAAATTAGGCTTACTGCTTTTTCTGGTTGGTTACAATATTTTTAACACCTGTATGACCACCATGGAGTTCTGTGGATGCTGGGGTCTTCCAAACAGTTCTGAGAGGTGTTTTTTGTTTTGTTTCGTTTGTAAATGAAAATCACTCTTTAAGCAAGCAAGTCACATAAAGTGTTTATTCTGCACTTCTTTTTGTCAAATGTTTTTAGGAATTCACCTGTGATCTAAGGAGTTAGAGGAAAAAACAGACATAGAAAAATGCTGCGTAGTTATAGTAAATGTGACAAAGTATAATATATAACTAGTAAGAAACTTTATGATATACTAACTATAATTGATTCCAGTGATTTGTCTGTTAAAGCCAATGCAAATAATTGTAACATCTGTCAAAAACCAAGCGCTAGCATGAAAACCTTTTAACATTTTGCACTTAATAAACTATTTTATACATAAACTACCTTATTGTTTATATTAAAAACTAAAAAATATTCGGTCTGTTCCAGCCATTCTAACAAAAACTTTAATAAGTAGACATTGCATAAAAATGACACAATCCAGCAGTTATTTAGTAAGGCCAGCATAATCATAAATTTGCCATCCATGCTTTTCCAAAAATACTAACCCATATTGTTCTCCCTGGACCTGTTGCAGGGATGACTAATCCAGCTGCTGAGGTCTCCCTTTATGTGTTTGATGGAACACTTGGCTTGCGAGGCTACAGCTGTGTGTTTATGTGCAGTGCACACCTGCAGGGGCCTGACAAATAGCTCTAGTATGCAGAGTATACAAAATTACCCTGGCAGCCCTGCAAATAAGGAAGTTTCTGTTTTGAAGTCCATATGTGTGTGAGCTTGAGATGCCAGCTGGGGTATTTATGTTGCATTGCACAGATGTAAAACTGCCAACTGATTTTATACCAAATAAAGGCTAATCTTTTTATACATACTTGGTGTCAGAGTTATGAAGTGGTACGTAAGAATGTTCTCACGACTTAGCTCTTTTAAAATAAAAGCTGACGTTAAAAATACCCCAACTCACAATATGCATAGAGCATAAAGATAAAACGTACTGTGTTTATTTAGATATCCGCTATAGCGCAGTATCTTAAGGGTTTTATTATTAGTGATGTATAGTTATTAGCTGCACATAATCAGGACTTGATTTATTGTATGCATATACACCGTACTATATATCCTGTTTTCCAGGAGGTCACTTCATCTCTTTGTTGAATCCAGTTTATGGGTTCTGAAACGTGAAAGCCCAATTTATATAGCTACTGAACTTGAAAGCTTTGTTTTCCTGTTTTCAAATGTGTTTAAGCACAGTGATATTTTTTCATCAAATATAATGTGTATCTTGAAAATTGTTGTCATTGTTAGTAGACCTTGTTTCTGAAGATGCTTTTAGAGGTAATGTTTGCTTTCGAATAATTAAGAAATTAAAATGGAAGCACTAATTTCACTTGCTAAAAATAGCAAATAACACAGATATTACTCCTGTTTGCTCATTTCAGTCAGTAACTTGAGTTTCAGTATGAACTATTTGTGAAGACACTGAGGTGGAAGGAATAGTTTGGTAGTTCCCTGCACATACTTAAGCACTGCATGCTTAATCCTTTTTAACTGTGTAAAAGGACGTCTTGGGGAAGAGGGGGCTCATGTGCAGATGTGAAAATGGACAGTTTCTGTGTTCTGACTACGCGCTTTGGAAGTTCCTTAAGCGCTTAGTTACATTTTGAGGCTTAACACACTTTCCCTTCGATTATCTTTATTTTTTTTTCCTCATTACTGTATCAAGCAATTTTAGTGCTGTTTTTGATTTATTGTTTATTCTGGGCTACTAAAATATTTGAATATCTGTAGAATTCTGTTTGGGCTTACTCTGTCACAATGTATACTTGAAACACATTGATGTTAAATGTTTAAGAACAAAGAAAATGGGAGCCAACATTGAGGCATATCGCTATAGAATGTGTCCCAAAGGACTTAAGAATTTATTTTGCTAAATGTAATGTACAGCTTAGAAGTGACTACCCATCACACACAGCTCACCAGTCTGGGGGAGCTTTTTTAAATGAAAAGAATTTCATACATATGCACATGTGAATGCACGCACTCACCCTGAGATAGCACTGTTGGGCTTCCTGAGCTTAAAATTAACATTTGCAAATATCCCCCAGAAGCTCAAACATTATCCAGGGTCACAAGGTTCGGAAATACAGTTTGTTGATTACTAAGTTTTAGAGCAGAAATTTCAGGCGTGAGTTAGGAGGTAGTAATGTACTGCAAGTCAAAGGAAGAGCTGAGCTATACCCCCATAACACCACGGAGATGTGACTCCTTGACCGACAGAGGAGGATAAATGTGCCCAGGAGATGCTCATGCTACCATAAATTGCTGAGAACTAGTCCGTGTAGCAGAGGAGGCCGGGAAACAATGCAGAATGCCAAGCCTGAGTGAAAAATGGAAACACTTCAAAAGAAGTTACTTCTGCTAGATGAGTATAGGAAGTCTTAATTGTTGTTATATCCTCTATTTAGGAAGTATATTTAAGACCGAAAGAGCAGAATTCTATTGGCATGTGAGGAAATATGTTGCAAAGATGGTTTAGTAATTTTGTGTCGGGGCCAGCTCTCTTGCAGAAGGATATCACTTCAAACAGATTGCCGCCGCTGCAGGTTGCAAACACACAATTGAAGGCTTCTAGTTCTCAGCTCATGCACAGATGTCTTTCAATAAGTTTAGCCAGTAATTTCTTCAAATTGCTCAGTTTATCAGCAGCACATGTCATCAATCCCGGCGTGGTTGCTCCAGTCAAACTACAGAATCCTTAGCTTACAGACACAGCTGCAAACAGGTGAACAGGCAGAAAGTAATTTGTGCAGCTTGGTGGCTGTCAGACAAAAGACAGACAATCTGTGTTTAAAACAGATTGCAGGCCTTGCATGAGCCAGACAAAAGGGATTTCTACAACTGCAAATAATTCCAAGGTTAACATTTTCCTTTCTGCCATTAGGTGATTTGTTAAAATTGGAAACAATGAGCATTATAAATCTACACAGAAACTAGAGATAAGATGAAAGAGAAAAACGGATCACTAAATAAGTTTACATCCTTCTGTTGAAAAGCATGCAACTGGTATTCATATAGGCCTCCTTTTTATAAACTAAGCTGAGCCTATAATACCTATAAGGACATTCAGTATGTATTGGAAATTTTGGTAAGGGTGCCTAATTGGCAAAAGAAACAATATTGTAAAAAGAGTAAGTTCATAGCAATGTTCCTCTGTGTTAAAATGTGACTTTTTATTTTTTTTTCTCCTCCTTTCAAACTCCCCTTTGGATATCGTTCTAAGGTACTCTGAAGATTTATCAGGATTTCATTTTGGCTTTGAAGTCCTATGCTTCCTCAGATATTTTAATATTGGGTAGATTAATCAAGATTTACTGTACTAAGTATATCAGAGTTAAAAATCTGTAACAAACTATCTTACTGTAGTGCTAATCTAATTACAGTAAGTTAGAAAACATGTACTTCTCCAGCCAAAGATGTTACATCTTCAAGTGTCTAACTATAGAGTATCTATTCCTTCCACTCTTTGTGGGCTCTGTAAACTTGCCTTGACCTCAAAACTTCTGCAGTGTTCCATGAGGTACTAATCAAGCTAATGTAATAGAGCCTTTCTTCCTGTTGGGTTCTGTGAGTAAGTACTTTTGTGCAGTAATATTGACGGGTAATTCTATGCTTAGTTTAAGTTGTTCTGGCAAATTTATTTGCCGTGTTATTTAAAACTTATCGATGTAGAGATACATGGATGGGAGAAGATGCAAAGAGTAGCTGCCTGCTTTAAGGTAGCATCTGGTTTTGTGAAGACACAATTCTGTGCATGGAGGATAAATTAGTCTGGTAAGCACCGTGTTTGAAACACATTAAAATCAATGTGCTTTCTATGTGTAATGTGGTAATACATAGTACAATGAATTCATGAATACCATTATATGATTCTGATTAATCATGCGAACATATTTACAAAATTTTTTGAATTGTCCTGTCAAAATTCACTGTTTTTAAATGAGGAACAGGAGCTTTCTTAAAAATAGTATGTGGTTTTTGTTATGTGGTCATGCCTATATTACAGACTTGAGTCCAATATGAATGTTGTCATAATTGAAGAACGCTATTGTTAGGCTATTGCAAGTTTATACTTTTATCAAAATACAGTGCTAACTAATTCTGCAGGGAAATCTCATACTGAGGTTGAGTTGCAGAATTCTTCAAATTTCTCAGCTGTAAGGAAATATGTCACGAGCGTGTGCTTTAGTGAGCTATAGTACAGAAGTACACTTTTTCATGCCTTTTTCTTTTGACAAAATTCTCATTCCAATATTAAATTGCATCCCTAATATGTTGTGTTACAGGACTTGCATTTGTATTTTCTTGGTTTTGTATCTTCATAGACAGTAAGGGTTTTAACCTCTCCGAAATTAATCATACTAATGGAGATTTTCTGTTCTTTGGCCAGGGAAGATTATTTGTTAGCTACTTTTTTTTGTATAATATTGACAGCATGTATATTGCTTGTTGGTTGTGCAGAGTATATGCTGTAGATTGCAGCCCGATATTATTACAGTGTTAGCATATATGGGCTTCGTGTATTCTCTGTGAAGGTGAGATCATCATCTTTAAAGGATGGTTTTAATTTGTGTTGGTGAATCAAGTGGATACTGTATTTAGGGAGGGGAAAAAAGTGCACTCGTGCAGGTTGCTGTCTGCAGTCCAAATTGCTGATCAGAGAGTCTTTATACACATCGGTAATGTGCTGTGCAATATAAGCTGAAATATATTCCACAAGGGAGGAAAACGGAATAGGTTACATACGCTGTTCCTAAGTGCAATGAATATAAAACTCCATTACTCACTTTAAGCAGGTGCTTTTTATATGAGGCTTTAAAGAAATATAAAACTGCTGGTGAAATGATTGGTTTGTACAGACACGACTTAACTTCCAGTACTTTGACCAGATAGAGAGGCTAAAAATATTTCTACAAACATTTCTTTAATGATTTCAAGGATTAAAGGTTAACATCCTCCTGGTGTAAGAAACGGCCATTCCAGACACTAAATGTACTGTTTCTCTTTAATTCCTCAGTAGTTGCATACTATATTTAAAAGAAAATATAAACGACACTTAGAGCATTGTGTTTTTATGTTTACATCCTAAACGATGTATATTTAAATTGGTGGGAGGAGCACAGTGATATCATAAAGAAATGCAGTGTGATATAGAAAACTGTAAGAATGATATTCTGGTTAGAAACAAAACTCATCTTTAAATAAAGTGAAATCTTGTGGAAAGCTACACATGAAGGGGTAGCCTCAGATCTCTCTGTTCTTTAAAGCAGCATATACTGTCTGAGAAGGAATATCATGTGGAGACTCTTCAAGATAATACTTACATACTGTATTTTAATATTTTCCATGTGACCTCTACCATGTTTCACTTGCCCACCCTTTCTGAATTACTGTCCTGCCATTCACTGCTCCTTTGCAGTCCATGTCCCCAGCAGCAAGCTCTGGTCTCTGTCTTTTAACCACGTGCCTGCTGGATTTCAGCTCCCAACTGAACGATGTTAACGTTCTTTTTTGCTTCCCACGCCATCCCCAGCAACTCAGGAAATCAAACTCGTAATTATTACACTGTAGCTGTTAGTTCTTTATTTTTTGGTGGTACTCTTACTGAACACATCTGCCCTTCTTTGGAATTTTTATGAACCTTTGCAGTTTCTTCTTTAAGAATTACTGTGTCTATAATCTAGAATCCCCAATTTGTTAAGCTTTTTGCTGGTCTGTAACTGTTCTGTCCTATATGCAATGATCTCGAATTGAGCTTGTGAGAGATCTCCATTGCTGGCTATTCTGTTTGACAGCGAGAAGGTGACCGGGTGTCATGTGTGTTCCAGGGAACCTCACAACCAGCTGTAGACCCAGGTGAGATTCAGCATTTCTTGTCTCTTGCAGAGTAGGTGTGTAATGTAGCACTTCATGGTTTGCATCTGCTGTGATCGGTGAGGCTTTTTAAGGGCAAAGGAAAACAAACTCATTAGGAAACCAGGCTTTACCACTTTCATAGTTGCCGAAGAGCTTATTTGAATAGGTGTATCTTAGAGAAATGAGCTCCCCAGTTGAAACAGAAGGTGATGAGATCTGAAATGAGATCTGATTGTTTTAAGACTTTGTTCTTCCATCCTACATTATACTGCCCTAGAAAGTGGTAGATACCCTTTTTCTCTAGTTGCTACACACCTTTTTACTCAGTTGTAATACGTGGGCTTTATTCCAGAGTCTAAGATATATTGCAAGTTATGATGCTTAGCGTATTTGAAGATTAGGCATTTGAACTGGTGCTGGATTGAACTGGAACTAGACTTAATGGAAACTCAGGATAGAAAATGCAGTTTTTTGTGATCTTATTAGCATATATTAATGAGGAAAAGTGTTTTCATATACTTCACATGTTGACATTTTCCATGAGCTGTTGAGCTTATCCTCAGATACAGCAAAACTACCATGTTTGAAAGGGGTGGAAGGCTTATATGATGAAGATGAAAGCAACCGATGGCGAATGCATGTTTCTAACCGAAGGGTGTGTTACTAGGGGTGGAAACTGAAAGCTCTTTCCTCTGTTCGTCTGTCTGTCTTTGTCAGGATCTTGCTTCCAGTACTTCATGGTGAAAGTTTCTCAAGATCTTATTTACCTGTACCCTGGAAGCATTTGCATCCATGTAATTTTTAGCATGTGTCTACTGACAATATATACATATGAGGACTGACAGGATGTGCTTTCTGAGAATTAGAAATTCAAATCCTGATAAGTTGTGGTTTTGTTTATGGGTTTTTTTTGCATTTTCTTGGAAGACAGAAGTTATTTTAATGCGTTGACTTGGGCTTCTACCATTTGTCTCAAATCATACAGCGGTATCTGAAATGCAGCTGTCGAATTGTGCAGAAAGGAAAATCAATCCTTTTCTTCTTTTTGAACCTCTGTTTACAACAGCAGGGCGAGGTGTCTTGACCAGTGTCCTGTTGCCAAACCTAAAATAGTAGCTTCAATTAGGTATGCTTATAATTGGCAATGCCTAAATAGCCTGAATGTTGGCAATAATAAGGTTAATACTAAGCTGCTCAAAACTACACTTTTCACAGCAAAGTTTTAGAGCCATTTGTAATACTGTGTGTTTAAAAATGGAAGGTGGAATTCCTTCCCTAAATGTTAGCTATTTAGCTCAAAAGGAACAGCAGTCAGACTATGCATGGATTGTGTTTCTGTACCTTACACTGAGGATCTTTCAGGATGGTTCTTGTTCTTTTGATAGGCTGTGCTAGTTGGTAGTGAGCCCTTGGGTGTTTGCTGGCCGGCCCCAGTACAGTGGGTAAAGGGAGTTCTGAAGCTTTTCCCAGCTCTGTTGTATTTTCAGAAAAAGTTTGGGTCATGGGTGTTTGTTTTTGTGTTTTGTTTTTGTTTGTTTGTGGTGTGGGGGTTTGTGTATTTTTTTATTATTATTATTATTTTTTGTGGTGGTGGTACCTGTTTAGTTCTTCTGTGAGCATTCAAATTTGAAACATTATTTTAACTGAATGGATAATCCCTTAACACCAATTATCAATAAAGAACTATCTGACCTACAATACCTTTAAAATATTATTCTGCATGTTCCGTGATTTCTTTAGTGTTGGTTTTCACTCCTTGAGTCACGGATTTCTTATTTAACTCTCCATTTGAAGCGGGATTTTAGAAAAATCAAGAAGTTTGTTAAGGCAGTCGGGGACCTGTATGAAGGCTGTTGTGTAGAGTCTCAAAATGGGAATGTAGCAACAGGGTTTTGCCAGATTTATGTGACTCATCCTATAGGTGAAATGCTGTTCTTTAGCAGGCTGGGATTTTTTTTTTTGCAATATGTAAATATCTGTTACTAAATGATGATTCTACGTCTGTTTTAGGGTTTAGGAAGTGGAGAAGCCTTAATTAGTTTACAGGCAAATAATTATGATAATCAGAATAGCAATAGTAATGCTAACTAGTAATGCCTAGTTAGAAAAAAAATAGACCTGTCCTTTGACACATCATCAAAATAAGGTACCTGAATTACCGTTTTGAAGAAGAAAGTAAGTAGTTGCCCGTGAGTGTCTATGTTAGGGCTGCAAAAGGTGGTCTGCGGGCTATGCTGAGAGACTAAAAATGAGGAATTGTGAACGCAGTGAAGACCTTCAGGGAACATCATCACAAATATTTTGTTTTACTACAGACAAAACTGGGAAAGTGTTTATAACCTGGCTTCTAGATTTTAGAAAAATCTCTCTATTCTTCTCTGGTTTTCCAATTAAACAACAACAACAATGACAAACCAAACCCAAAACAAAAACAACAGAAAAAACAAACCCAAAGGGGAGAGAGAGGGAAGAAAAAAGCCCCCACACAACCCCCTCAGAGTCCCTGGTGTTTTCAGGTGTGGTGTGTGGGGAAGCACAGTGATCAAAGAGATATTGAAGTTCCTGTGCTGCTGCTGTTTTACTGCAATGAAGAACAAGCTCATAGTGCCCCAGTGCTTTGAATGTGACAAGTAGCACTGGTGCCAGCCAGAGCTGGTCTCTGTGGCCTCTGTTGTGTTCGTACTGCAAGGAGGAAGGAATGAAGTCAGGTTTTAGTTTCAAGTTCCTCAGAAGGGCCATCTCTCTAACCACGTTCAGTGCAGACTTTCAGAAGTTCTCACTGAGGGCACTGCCTAAGCAGGGGCTGAACACAAATGCGTATGTCTAATGAATGTAGTAAACTTTCTCTTATGCAACAATTTGTTTACTAGCTGTTCTGTGTTAGTCATGTAAAGCTTAAATATGTTTCTATGAAAATAATTGGATGATTTTTCTTGATTCCAGTAAAACTTAGGCCTAAATGTTATTTCATTTAGTTAAAAGCTCCTTGCTTTTATTCATGGATTGATCTTTTACTGAGTTTGAAATCATTTTGACATGTATGTGACAGTCTTTTACTACATCGTGTTGCCAAATCAGAGTTTATTGGTACTTAATGCTTTAAATATTGAAATTTTTCCTTCTGAGACTATAACCTAAATATGGGGAGAATTCGTGTGGAGCTGCTTCTAGAAGTTTTAGTCATGCCTTACTCATTTCCTACTTCATATTTTGCAGTTCTCTCTTTTATGATCTTTCTAAAGAATTATTTATTGTATTTCAGGGATTTGGCGGCACACAGACCTGACTCTTGTCCTCAGAATCAGTAACATACCTCTTCTGCTGGTTTCCTGCCTTTTCTATTGATCAGTTTAGACTTTTGTCTCTTAGTTTTCCATTAATCATTGCAAATTCACCTTATTATGAATGGATTGGTGAAAGATGTATACCCCATTGGTAAAATCACTGCTTGGGTAACTTTTTTTTTTAACAGGACTTAAAAGTTTTCTTATTAGCAGAAATCCTGGGCTGATCTATAAAAACGCAATTGTAACCTGCCTTTAGATCTTTGAGTCCCTCTTGCTTGCGTGTAGAATGTCACTAAATTCTGCAGGAACTTGAGAGAAGCTGTGTAGATGGGTTATGTACCTGGGGAGGACCAAAGCTATGACCAAAAAAGTCAGGGGGAGGATGTGGATGCTTTGAAGTGTGGGAGGACCTTCCTCCATGCTGTGATACTTCTGTGCATGTTTCTAGGACAGAATGGCTCTTTAGGCTTGGAGTTGAAAAAAGTAAGTTAGTATGTACAAGGCCTACATTGTCAAGGCGTAGTATATTTTAAGTTAGAAAACCTTTCTGCCTATTTTGGGTTCTGCAGTATGGAAAGAACAGAGGTTTACGTCTTTGGTGATGTCTTCTATTTTTTGTGTGATAGTATGATTCAGGTAAATCTGATTATGTTTGATCACGAAATATAAATGTGGATGTGTGTTGGGAACATGTGATTTTTACTGCAAATAGTTCTACAGTGGACAAGATGTTTCCAGAACGAAAACCACACAACTAGAAGATTGTCATTTTTATCTGGAAGCAGCCTTAGGTTATATTTAGTGGAAACAGGTATATGTATCCCTCTTATTTCATAAAGTCTTTGATTTCGATGTTCCAGATGAAAATAATAACTGAAGAAAATGTGGAGTGTACTGGAAAAGAAACATGGTTGCTCTGTTTTCCAGTTTTGACTACAATGAGCAACAAAGTCAAGTACAGCACAGTTCTGCTTTTGAAAGTGTGATTCCAGAAGAGCAAGTGCAGCACAAATTCTGCTTTGTTGTCTTGCACCTTGGAAATAAGCCTTTCTCATGCTTCATTTGCAGGACATTGAATTTGGATTATGTTGCTGTTGGTAATGGTAGATTTTATTTCCCTGATTCCTTTTTGAATTCACGTTCAGTATTCTGATTCAAATCTTGTGAAGTGTTTGTACTAAATTTGAGTCAGTGTTTGGAGGAGTGGAACATTTCTCATCTAGGAACGTTAACATCTTCCTGCTCAATCAGAGGCACATATAGGAAGGAAAGCTTTTTTTCTTCTCTGTAGAGCAGCGTACCAATTTGACAAGTTTATGAAGGATGGTTCATAATTTCCAAAAATTTTCAGAGGCTGAAGAAAATTTGGTGTTTCCCTGTACTGCACCCATTTATTGTAAATGGTTCACCAAAAGTCTCTAAACTTTCTGTGCTTTGAAAAAGAGACTTTTAACTGGGCAAGGGGAATCACCATAGGTTCCGGAGACTTTTGTCTTCCTGGTGAAAGTCTAGTTAGACATCCTAAGTTCCTTATTCTTATTGTAGGTTCTGTGTAGGATTTCAATATTTAATAAATGGGTTTTCTGTGTATCCCTCAGCCCAGAGCTGTGAAACCTGAGCAGAATTAATTTTTCTTGCAACTTCTCCTTTATTACTGTGGTGTGCTGTGGTTATCAGGTGTCAAAACTGAGGACAGGATGATGTTGCCATTTGATCTAAAGCAACACAGAAAAAGAGAAGCTTGATTATGCTATGTTTTCGTAATAGTTTTCTATTTTCAAGTAGTTGAAAACAACTGAAGCAGTATTCATCTTACCCATTTGACAGATGTTCCAGAAAGAAACAGCTTATTACTGCTCTCACTTACTTATTCATATAATTGCCAATCATATAATTGTTAGTTATATGATGAAGACCAAGCCATTCAAATTTCCCATCTTCCCATCATGGTCCCTGACTGCTGGCTGGGTGGCAGGCAGGGCACTGGCTGGTTTGAGTGTGCATTGCTGACTGTCACGCAGATGCTGACTGCTCAGGTAACAGGACAAATACATGCACGTTTTCATGAATTGTGCAGGAAATAAATGTCTTTGATAATGCTGCCATATCTTGCTGAAATTCTACAAGTTTAGAAGTTGTTTGGTGAGGTAGTAGGAGTGAACAGAAGCAAATAGGGAGCACAGTCACATGGCACTGGGTAACTTGTTTTCAGATATGAAACTAAACCAAAATTCACCCTGTGCAAGTAACTAACATGAAAAGTTTTAGACTTAATGCAGAGAGGTTGTCCAGGGTAATGCATCTGAAAGTGGACTTAATCTTCCACAGTGAAGTAAGAGAAATTATTGGACATCACAGCTTGTATTTTGAGGTGTAAGAAGAGTTGCTGAAAGATGGAAGCAGCGAGAAGCTACCAGTTTTGAGAAAACCTGAAAGATGGACATCAGATTATGAACTCATAGTTGTTTTGCTTTGACTGTAATCTCAGCTGCTACTGACATTATTTTATAATTTTTGTTTTCGAATAGGCAGAGGACAGGGAAAAGCAAACTTGCCCCCAACACAATGGCCTCTATGTGCGCAAGTTTATAGAAAGTATGAGGAGGCAGAGCCAAGACTGGGAAATGCTGGCAAATACCCTGTCCGCTTGTGACAAATTGATGCGGTTGTGTCTGATACCACACGTTAGACCAAAGGGGATTTTCAGCTTTAAGTGAGGCTTACCTGGCAAGGCTGGGAGCGAGAGTGTATTCATCAGACTAAAATTGGCAGCTGATCTTTGGGGCTGAGAAGCGCTGGGGAGTCGCAGCGGCAGCCACACGAACGGGTTGCAGTGAGAATTCTCTGCAGCCTTCTTGAATCGCAGGCTGGGAGGAGGCTGGGCGTACCTCAAACATACAAGATGGGTTACGTTTTGATAAGAATAGAATGTGGCACCTACTTTCACATGGCACTCTGATTTACTAAATGATGTATCCCTTCATATGCTGCTGCTTTCTTCCTACCTTGGAAAGTACTTTTAATAAAAAATTATTTTAATCTCTTAGCAGAATAAAACTTAAGTGTTATGTATGTTAAGAAGTCTGCTTACCAAGTGACCTTATATGCGCTACCAAATACCCTTCAATGTTTAGGAACTGGAATACGCACAGTGAACTAAGCACAATTACCAAGTTTAATCCTAAATCTCCTGTTTCCTATTTTTTTTTTTTGGACTTTTTTTCTTACTAGTTAATGTATGTTAAAAGTTGTTCTTTGGGTTAAGTCTTTGAGTGACTGTGCAAAAAACTAATGAATTCATTCAGTAGAGAATGTATTAATATATGTAATTACTACAGTGAATATTTAATACACGTATTATTGTATTATTATATCAATATAATATATTAAGTATGTTTAATGCATGTAACTATCTTGAATATACATTTTTTTTTCCACCTGATATTCCATAATACTTTCCTTGCCTAACTACACATTTTGGAACGAATTTTATGTTACATATGCGAGGAAACTGTTTCATAATTACACTAATGTTTGCACAATTAACAAGCTGCTTGCCAGTTTTAACTGACAAATTCCAAGTCTCTTTTGCATGAGGGGGAAAAAAAACATAACAAATGGTGACTTCTGTTAGTTTTTCCTTTCGTGCTTCTCACAGGTGTTGAAACTATTTCTTTCTAATTTGCAAGTAAATGGATGTATTTTTTTCTGACGGCCGCGCTGTGCGGAACAGGAGGGTTGGCTGCACCCTGGCTCTGGGGCTGCTTTGGGGGCCGCCCTCGAGCTCTGCCCACACGTCCCAGTCCCCGCTTGTCAGCTCCCGCTGCTGCCCCGTGCTCCAGGCAGCTCTGCAGAGCGGCTCCGGTAGCACCCGTGTCTTCAGCTGGCGCGGTGGGTTTCTGGTGTGCGCAAATGGGGGCTGAGGAAAGACCACCAAAACTTATTTCCGCTTGCGACCTAAGGCAAGGGTTGAATTCCGGTTTCCGTTGAAAAATGGCAAGTGTGCCGCTGGCTTTCTGGGTTATTCAGCTGCGT
Organism: Pampusana beccarii; assembly: GCA_013399365.1. Taxonomy (NCBI): domain Eukaryota; kingdom Metazoa; phylum Chordata; class Aves; order Columbiformes; family Columbidae; genus Pampusana; species Pampusana beccarii. The sequence continues at coordinate 1,403,299 of VWYH01010051.1, forward strand.
GGATTTAATGCTTTACGTCGCCACTGAGTAAGATGTTGTCTAAATGTAAGCTGAAAACACTTGGTCATTTTAAGATCCTGAAATGAAAGGATCATAATAAAAACATGAAAGAGAATAGCCGAGGTGGCTCTTGTAAAGTGAAGACAAAAATGTATGTGTGTATATACATAGCTCTTATTCCAATTTCTAAGTGGCCTTGTGTGTTTTCTTCATAGTATCTATATATGTTTTATGCATAACTGTTTGTATTAAAATGTTCATATACAGCGTTCTCTCACTTCCATTTAAAAACTGTGAATCACAACAAAACCACTATAAGAATATCTAATGTAGATAATTAAAGTATAATTAAGTTTAAATGCCTTGGTGAAGGAATATAAAAATATTTAAATTCAACAGGCTAGTACATTTGCAGTTTTCTTTTATTAGGTGTGAAATCTAAGAATCCCCTGCCAACTCTTGAGGGCTCAATCCAGAACGTTGAATTGAAGTACTGCGGCACATCATTGGTCAAATGTGCCTCTGGGACCGTGGGATCAATAAAAATTTGTGCCAAAGCCCCAGGTATGTGCAGCTGGACCATGTAAAACTTTATTGCCTGTATAGGAGAATTGGCCTTGCTTTTTACAAGGAGAGTTACTGAAACAAGAATTTACTCATTGTTCCTATGAATCAGAGAGGTTTTTTTGTATTCTGTTTTGGAAGTTTTTTATCATTATTGTTAAGTGTGCCAGGATGATCCAGTCTGGCCCCAGTATAGTCAATTCTTACACACTGAAGAAAAAAAATAAAGTTGGTTGTTTGTTTGTTTTCTGCTAAGACAAATATTAGTCTAAAAGCACTGGAGAAACTGGCATAACTCTGCATTTTCATACTACACAGAACGTTTGCATTTGGCTTTATTTGTAGAATAATGTTGATGTATTCTGTTTATTGTTTAATGTCTCGTTTTCCATTAATACTACAGGTATGTATTTTGCTTGTGAAGTTTTGGAGGACTTTGTAGATAAATAGTTTTAAAATTTCTTTAATAGAATTTTTCTTGAAGAGCATACAGTAACTTGTCCAATCAATGACTATTATTGCTTCGTATATAAAGGCAGCTAATGTCAGGAACATTAAAAATGTAGTGTAACTCCTAAGTTGAATTAATGGTGATTTTTAAAAGGTATTCTTTTATGAAGTTGGGATGGAAATTAGTCTTTTAAAGATAATTTATTACTTTATTTGAAATCCTCTTGGTTGTAAAAACATTTACAAGATAACATGAAGGAAGTTGTTTAATAGTTCATATGAGATTGCTCTTTCTGTTTCCTTTTTTAATTCTGTACTTACAATGTTAATAGCTGCTCTCTTTGGACTAGTGAATGTTTATGTGTTGACAGTTTATCTTGTTACAGTGAAAGCTCTAAGGAGTCTAATCTTTATCTTAGGTGATGGTGGAAAAGAGAAGCTAATTCCTTTAATTCAAGGTCCTTCTGACACCAGAGACTTACACAGCAGTAAGTGGCTCAATGAGAGCAGAAAACCAGAATCTCTCTTAGCTCCAGATTTGGTAGCCTTTACAATCCAAATTCCACAGTATATGGACTACTGCCATAATTCTGGTAAGTGCAAAACTCTTGTTAAGCTGGTGTCACGTTACATTTTTTTCTATCCAATGTAGTTTTCAGAAGAGAGGCTTGATATAAAATGCGCCAAATGCTGAAGTAACTTTTTCACATACTGCACACATTATAACTTTACTTTTGCTCACTGTGAGACACAAACTAGAAGCAGCATTTTGATGTGTGTCTTCTTCAATGAGGAATGCTTTACTGACTTTGCTTGCCTTTTATTTATATAGAACCTTTTGCAAACTTTTTTGGGGGGCAGGATCTATGTTGAAAATATTAGTTTTATTCTTTCTTCGCTTTATCTATTAGGTTGACCATCTTATAAAGAAGTTGACATACTGAATTTGATTTGGTTCATATAAATTTGCAGTGTAACTTATAATTAAATTAAGAGTTTTTTAAATCATAAAATTGTTAATAATCATTTAACCCTGGCTGGCAACTAAGCACCACACAGCCGCTCGCTCACTCTACCCTGGTGACATGGGGGAGAGAATCAGAAGTGAAAAAGTGAGAAAACTCATGGGTTGACATGAAGACAGTTTAACAAGTAAAGCAAAAGCTGCACATGCAAGCAAAGCAAAACAAGGGATTCATTCACCGCTTCCCACAGGCAGGCAGGTGTTCAGATATCCCCAGGAAAGCCGGGCTCCATCACATGCAATGGTTACTTGGGAAGACAAACGCCATCACTCTGAATGTCCCCCACTTCCTTCTTCTTCCCCCAGCTTTATATACTGAGCATGATGCCATATGGTGCGGAATGTCCCTGTGGTCAGTCGGGGTCAGCTGTCCCAGCTGTGCCCCCTCCCAGCCTGTTGTGCACCCCCAGCCTGCTCGCTGGTGGGGTGAGGAGCAGAAAAGGCCGTGGCTCTGTGCGAACCCTGCTCAGCAGTAACTGAAACATCCCTGTGTTATCAACACTGTTTTCATCACAAATCCAAAAACTGGCCCCATAGTAACTAATATGGGAAAAATTAACTCTATCCCAGCCAAAACCAGCACAATAATGAAAAGGTGATTTTTAAAATACTACAGAGCACACATTTGACATCATCAAGCTTGGTGTTGTGGTGGATTTAAATGAGAAACAAGTTAATATTTTCGGAGAGTTGCTTGGACAAATTTAAGGGTGTTGACTTTGTAGGCATAAATACTCTTACCTGACATTCTTATGGTTTCTGTGGGCTTTAAACAAAACATTGGTCTGTTTTAAGCTGCACTGACAATTTTGAAATGTAGTTTAAAATAATTATAATATAGCTTGTGAAATAGACATAGATCTAGGTTTTGCTGTCACTATAGTGCGTTTTAAAAATCATGCTTCTGTGTTTTTAAAAGTTTATCCTGTTGCCGTGCTAAGAGTGGAATCACATACGGGAAAAAATAAAACAACCAAAAAACATATAGCTTAAGGAAAGCAAAATAATTAGCTGACCCAAATATTACAACACAGGAAAATAAACTGAAAAGTCTCCTTTTTTCTCAATTTTTTGGTGTGTAATGGTTGTGTAATGTCATTACTTTGAAAAGTAACAGTGGATTTATTACTATCTTTGCAGTTTTTATGTACATATGTAACCAACATTTGATTCTCATGCAAAGTAAATGTTTGTAAGCACTGTGCACTCCAGCAATTGTTAGGTTGGTTTTTTTTCTCAGTAACTGTACTTGTATGTTTCTTGGAGCGAGTCATCTTGGAAACGTGTTTTTATAACAATTGTCTTAAGTTCCTGCCCCCAAAGATTACTGAAAAGCAATTAATGATTCAACAGTTTCTTTGTTATTCAGATCTCTTTTGTTAAATAAGTGAAGATCTGTTGCACTTGTTGTCTCACTTTAGTTAGCTTTTAAATGTTCATAGTCTATCACCAGTATAGATTGTAGCATTTTCTGATTTTTGCATTGTAATATTAATTACATTTGAAGTGAGCTGTGCATACTTACCTATATTATAGAATTATTGGGTTTGTTACAGGTCGCACTGACGACATACATTTTAGCTTCTCAGTATTACAGATAGTCCAATTAAGCAGTAGAGAGTATTTGGTAGGTTGTGACAGGAGTTGCCTATGAGAATTAAGGCACAAACAAAGGAAGTGCTGGCCAGACTCATCTGCAGGGACTGAGAGGCAGAAAATTGGTTTGTAAGAACCTGTTTTGTAGATGAATGGAGATGTATTTAAAATGCTAAGATTTTAGAACTGAAAATTGACTGGACACTTCACCCATCCCCTGGTGCCTCAGGGAAGTTGCCTTGGTCCCCTGCACTGGGTGGCAGTCGCTGACCTGCTCGGCCTCCCCAGCTCTGGAAGGTGCCACCTGGGACTGATGACAAATGAGAGGGAAACTCTGAGTGATGCCTTAAAGTTTGGTGCCAGGAAACATGAAGAGTAGTGTGCTGCAAATGACGTGGTGGCTTTTTCCGTGTGTGTGTGGTTTTTTGTTGTGTGTTTGTTTTTTTTTTTTTAATATAAAACTAGGAAACAATATTTATCTCAGGTTCTATATGAAGAATGAGGGAGTTAATTAAAGCTTTCACTTTCAAATACTTGCTGAAGGAACTGAGGCAATTTAATATAGGAGATAGGGCTGTCCTTTTCATTGCAACTGTGAAAACTGCATGGAGAGAAAATATGAAGTGATTTGAGAGCATAAAAATGCTTTTGCTGTCAGTTGCAGTCACTTCTGGGAATTATGAAAGCTCTACCGGATAATTTGACAGCAAATTCAACTTATGCCTCGGGGGAATCAAAGGGTTATTTAAAGCTGTACTGCTGCAGATGATTGTGCAGAACTGAAGTTGTGCTTTTTGAGCGATTTATCCAAATAATGTTAAACAGGATGTTCTGGAATAGGAATTTGGACTATAGAGAAGAGTGAAGGGAGTGGTGCAACCTGCTTGTAGAAAGAATGAAGAAAGCTGTCCAGGAGAGATGAGAAAAACCATATAGAATTGTCCAGGGTTATCAGATTGCTTGAGATAAGGCCGAGGTTGGCTGAGTTGGCTATTTTACAAAGTACATAGTACAAATAGCTGTATAGCTGGTGCTCTCAAAGTACACACATGATTTCTCAAAAGAGCTCAGGGGGACAGCGGGTCCAACTTGGTGGGGTTGGATTAGTTGTCACACAGCACCTGGATAAACTCAGTTTACTTCTCCCCATATACCAGGATTCAGAAAACCTTGCTGTCACACAGTGTGATGGGGAGGCGGGTGTGTTGGAGCTGTAAAAGCCTAAAAAGTGGCAAATTAGCCATCCCTTTAAGAAGAAAATGATATAATATTTTTGTGTGTGTAAAACCAAGAGAAGCGATTGCAGGGGAATTTCTGGCTACTCTGGAAGAGTCTTGGAATACAATATGATGCCTATGCAAATGACCTGTAAACTTTTTTTCATATATATAAAAATTAGTGAAGAGTTAACAAATTAATTCATCATGCATCTGTGAAGTTGAATGGAAAATAACTTGGTCTAAAATCGAAACAATTGTTTGGATATAAAATGCCAAGGAGGAGGTTGTGCAAATGGTGTGAGGTTCTTCAATAAATCAGGGCTTATTTACCTGGAGAACAGGTAGGGGACCTTTCTTTCACCCTCTTGAGTCAGCGGCTGTCTATTGTCTTGTACCACTCGAATCGTATGGTTCAGGGTGAGCAGGACAGTTGTGCAGCTTCCTTTTATTGCTTGTCTGTAGGTGGCCCTGCAGAGATTGAGGGTGTATTTACAATTTGAGTGATAAAGCATTTTATACTGGTATTTTATTTCTTGCTATTTTACTAGTTGCTACTGAGAAGAAGAGACAAAAAATGTGGCTTTAGTAGTACCATACTGCTTTGAGTATAGCCAGCAAAGGAAAAAACCTCTGTAAAATGTTATTCCAGAAAGGGCAGCTTTAAAATGTGCGTTGTATAGCATATACAGGCAAAGTAAGTATTATGTGAAACAAGTGCATATATCGATCACTACTTAGCAAGTGTTCTGTTGTTTGGGGCACAAAGTGTCATTAGCACAGTGGGAAACTGATCCACCTATGGCAGGGGAAGTATTTAGGGACAAAGAATAGAAATATGATTTTGTTAGTCCTTAAATACAAGTCTGCGTGGCGGTGCTTTTAATTTTGGGTACTTGAGTTGTATCAAAAACTGCCCCAGGTTATCATTGTGCATAGTTGTAAAAAAAGCAGTGGATATTCTCTGCAGTCTTTATCTAAACTGCAGCGTATAAAATAAATACAAGAGAGGTTATTCCATTACCCCAGGGCTTGGGAAGGTCTTCTTACTGCTTCTTGGAAATAACTTCAGCTTTATTAACCTTCTGTGCAAGCTGCAGGCCCTGTTTGTTTCACCTGGCCTGTGAGAGAAATAGGGAGATTTCAAAAAGAATGCTGGTGTTAGTATTTAATTATGAGCAGCTGTTGAATAGATGAGGTGAGCTGATTAAGCGCTGTTTGGTTTGCCATATGCAATAATTGGGAGTGTGTGCACAGCCGGTGTATGGAGAGCTTTATTGCATATAAATCAAGAGTAACTAAAATAAAAAAAAATATAATTAATAAAGTTTGCTTTGAGATCAGCTTAAATATTCAGTAATGCGGCAGTGAAATGAGGGCCTAAACAAAAGTACCTGTATTAATATCAGGCTCATGTGTGGTAAATTGATACACCCAGTGGAGCAAAGTAAGAGGCTTCTCTAGTTTGTGAAAGCCGCACAAAGGCTGAAGAGCAAATATTCAACCTTATGAAAGCTGGCAATTTCTCATTTAAGTGTTATTTTTCTTAAACTTCCAAAGATTTTGGGGTTCTTTTTCTCCACTCTGAATATTTTGTAAATTTACTACATTCTGCTCCCCCGCCCCCTGGAGAAGAAAATTTGTAAAGTGAAAATACTTCTAAGACTGAAGAAATCATATCTTTAAACATGAAAAAAGTGTCAAATGTTGTACCAGCAGGAACGTTATTTTTTTTCCTATCATAAACCAGCAGATTTTATCTGTTAGAACTTATGTAAAATCTCTCACCTCTTTTAAAATATGTTTGGTTTTATGTATACACACCTATATATGCACCCAACTCCCCCTTTCTTGCAGTTAAAAAAGCCTATTGTTAACATATTTTTTAATTTGACTGCTCAGAGTGGGGATACTGCAAAGGCTGGAGTTTAAAGCTGCAACTATGCTATTTTGAAAGTTCTTGTTTCTGAGTTAAGTAAGTGCTTGTGCTACTAGCAATAAAAAAAGTAAAGTAAAACCACCTTGTAAAAGAGAATTCGTAAACTAATTCAAAGTATTTTGGAAAGTTTTGACACAATGAATGTGTAAAAACGCTTAATATGTTGGAATAATTAAAGACAATTCACATTAGTGGTTTGGGCATGAATGTGTAAAAATTATACCCATCTATCTTATTACATTTCCTTTTCTCTCCCTGAGGATTTCACTATGTACTTTATCTGTAATTGTTGCCAGTTTTCTATCAAGTTCCCACTGGGCTTCTGGTGCAAAAAATCTTATCCTCTCGATGACAGAGCTTGCCTGAATGATTTCATGCTCTTAGCATTTTTGTTCACGGGAATTAGGGGCAGAATGTAACTGCAGCTGAACATAGCATCTCTTTTTGTAATTTTGAAGTTTAGACTCTGTTATTGGAACTAAATGAAGAGATGCAGGTGTTCTCCAGTTCAAGTCCTTTGGGATTTTTTGATGGTAGATGCTTGAAAAGAAAATGCATGTGTTTCCAAAGTCAAACAGCAGCTGTGGACAAGGATTTATGTTTTTCTCAGAACTTTGGGATTTCAAAATGTTACATTTAATCACATGCACAGAAAGGAGAGCAAATGTTAAAGATGTTACATATAAAACTAGGGGACTGATCTTTTTACCATACCAACTAGTTGTGGGAATAGAGGAACAAAGTGATCTTTAATCTTAATATGAACACTTTCAAAAGGATTATGATAGTTGCCAGGATTCTGGTCTTTTGAGAACTGTGCTCTTGCAGCGCACAACATTTATAACCTCTTAATTGCTTTTAGAATCTGGCATAGTCTCATATTTTGCCTTGGAAAAATATGAAAGCTAATAGTATAAATTACTGAAAACGTAGTATTCATGTAGTCTCATGTTGGAGTAGGGTGAACTTAAATTCAGATAAGTATACATTTTTAGAAGAACATTTCTAGTAATGTCCAATTTTCAAAATTGGATTTAAAATAGCAGTTCAACTGCCTGGACTGTGAGGCTGAATTTAGAAGTTTTCCAAGTTACAGAATTTGTGGGTGGAAGTATTTTGTGGTAATACAATTTCTCCCTTGTTTTCTCTCTTTGTGATTTTGAAATTACTTGATTGCAGTCAAGAAAATTTCTGACATCTTATTTTTATCATTAGTTCAAGTGGGGGCAGCAGGCAGTGGTACTACGGAGCGGTTCAGGATGGGAGGGTGGTGTGGTAAATGCAAGTTTGCTAATACCTATCTGAGAAAGTGAAAGCCTCTTTTCAAATGCATTTCATTTTGTACATTCACCAGCTTGCGTGTGCCCCATCCTCCCCCATTACCTTCACAGCTCAAAATGTTGTGCACTACGGCCAGGTTAAGTATCTCGTGTTTTTCCTGACCTGAATCACCTCCGTATTGTTCTCTTACAGAGATACAGCAATTATTGTGTTTTCTGAGAGGGAAGTCAACATGTCCTAAAGTACAGACTGTTACTCTGCCAGCTGCAGTTGTAAATTTGTGTCCATGGGAGTAGCATCAGGGTGGGACATACTATACTACATAACTAGATTAACATTATTTCCAGTGGGTTGCATAACTCTGGTAACTGGCAGTAAGTTCTGGTTATAGAAAGGTAATTGTGCGATGCAGGAATAAGGCAGCTTGTTCAACTTTCCAGTAATTCTACAAACTCTCTTGGGGGAAGAGGTGTTTTAATCTCTCTGCTTACATTGCATTCAGTTTCTCTCAATATGCCGTAAATCCTTCAGCAATACATGTACCCTAGAATTCTGAAATGGTGGCTAAATAAGATTGAGTTTTGTAAAATGATACCTGAAAAATTGATATTAAAAAAGAAAGCTGTACTTTTGTCCTATCAATTGTTAGGAAGGCAGCCTGTGTAGTTAAGTTCCCTGAAAATACTTCTGTTTTTCTTTCAAGCCTGACTGACTTTGAGATGTACTGTTCAGCTGCACTATGCGAGTCGACAGAGTAATATCTTTAGCCAAAGCAGTGCTTTTGCCTTTTTCCAATTTCCTGTTCTTAATAGTATCTCTTAAGAATTTGGTAATATGGCAAAATAAGAACAAAACTTGGACGGTGAAGATGGGGACTCAGCTCCAAATAGCAGGAGCCTGAGACATTGCACTAGGAAATCTGTTGAGCGAGGGAGCTGGAAAGCCTGATGCTCCTCTGGGTTTATACCTTTTTCTTTAGAAACTCGTTGCCCGACTTTTGTTTTGCCTCAGGAAAAGAGTGTTCTGCCTCCAGGTGGTGTAGGAGTCCTGGGGCCAGGAGGGTTTGCTTCAGTATTGGCAGTGGAGGATTTGAGCTCAAGCGGTAGGTGGTGTGGAGTGTGCACACTTTACAGTGCAGAGGGGGAATCCCCCCACCTTCTCTTTGAACACAACGTAACCTACAAAATTCTGTAAAAGTAACTGAAAAAAACATAGTTGTTAGAGAATGGCAGATATGCTACCTTTATTCTGTGTGTATGCATGTGTGTTCCATAGCACTTTACAATCTGGTGGTATCAAAGTGTTTCATATGGCCACCGAAGTAATATTTAACATTTCTGGTATGACAAAAAAGTCAAATTATGGGTTCAAATGATAATTTCCATTTCCATAACAGTATAATGTATCTGTGCTTCATATATTTATGAAAATGCATTCACCTTTTCCACTTGTGACATCTGGAAAAGCATTATTCAGCAAGGTGCCTAGATACTTAGTGGTGCTGCAGAGGGTTTTGGAAACGTGGCAGGCATATGCGCTCAGCAATTGCTGACACATAGCTTTGGACATGGAAATCTGGTTTTAATTGAGAAAATATATGTTGGCCAACATATTGGGATAGCTCCTACTAATTTTGAAAAAATGCCGTGGGATCTTTAACTTCCATTTGGACGCTTCCCAGACATGGGCATAAGGGACTGTAACTGTTTACTTTCAAATGGTGTTTAAACTGTTTCCAGGTTTTATAATTGAATTATATTGCTCTCACTACAGCTTTGGTGATGTAAATGGTTCATAGAACATGGCTATTTTTTGTAATGAAATGCTAAATAGATATCACTGAACATCAGTAGAATTTTGATGGTAAAATATAAATACGTTTTGACGAGATCAATTTTTATTTTTCGAATTTTAGTAACAAGTGATTAAATGATGTGACTGAACAGAAGTGTAGCACATTTGGTGAAAAACAGCATTGAATTAACTTTTCTGTTATTTTTAATGCAGAAATTTTGATCTAAATATGTATTTCTTTCTAAATATATATATTTTTTTTCTCAATAATTTTCATGGTTCAACTCTGTAGTAGGTTAAAAAGAAGCTCCAGTTCACTCCAAAGATTCCAGTGTTCTGGTTATAATACACAGAAATCTATAATACAAACAATCTCATTTACACGCTTTGGGATGCAGTCTTAAATACAGAGAGTGGATATTCAACCACATAGTCCCCTTTCGCCTGAACATAACTGTCCTGAAGTTCCCACAGAAGTTCCTTTCCACAGTGTTAAATAACAAATAGCCATTTGTGGTCACAAAATAAAGTTGTGCCATTACTAACTGACTGAATAGTTAGTTTTATATAGAAAGCAACAACAGTTCACAGCCAGGATTAGCCACAGCGGGTTAGAATCTTAGCAGTATATATATACATATATATATATTTTTTTAAATTCAATTAGATAACCTCAATGATGAGCCCCAAGTGAAGACATGCCAAAACTGAAAATAATTTTAGACCGATTATCTTTCAAGTGTCCAACTTTGGAAACATTTAAATTAGTTTAATTTTCTTCATGTGCTGTGAAACTTCTGAAAATCAATCTCTATTTTTATCAAAAACCTGCAAACCGTATAGAAATTAGTACTGCAGGAACCATTAGTTACTTTCAACCTTTAGACCATTTAATCGCTTCTGTGCTGTATGAACTGATTTCACTTTTCCTTTTACCTGTGCACTGAAATAGAAGTAATATATACAAGATACTTGTGTATGTACTTATAGTCTAAGGTGACAGAAATACTTAAAATTGGTATGAGGATAACAGTGGACTGTATAACTTTTCAGTTCTATTGAATAGGTAAGATTAGCCTAGTTAAGTAATGTGAGCACTTAGTGTTGAGTATCTCTATGAAAGAGGTTTCTAAGTACAGCAACTTCAAACACAAATACTGCATTTTTGAGGTATCCTGACATTCTCAGTATCACGTGGAGTACTAAATCTATTTGAGAAATGCGGTGATAGGATTATAGTGGTTATATAGTTTAACTAAATATTTTTAATTCTTAATTTTAATCTGCTTTACACTCATCAGTAGAGGTAAAGGCATTTGGAAAAGGCAAAAACCAATTTGTTTTTCTGAAGTAGTGTCTGAAAGAGAAAATACTGGGTTTTGCCCTAATCTTGCAGCTGGTTCAGTTAAAATAGAAACATTCACTGGAGCAAAGTAATTTGCTCACCTGAGTCCTGAGTTCTGTTCACTCTCCTGCTGCTAATTGTTGATACCGAGCTCCACTTACAGCACAGCAAATTAATGAACAGCCTGACTTTCCTAAGTGTTTTCCTAATTCCTGATGTATTTTAAAGCTGATGTATGCAGATCTGGAAAAAAAAAAAAAAAAATCCACAAGAGACTTAGAAAATTGATGCTCTGGGTCTGTAAGCAGAATAGCAAATAGTTTTGGGGTTGTGCTATCCAAACTTAATAACGTTGTGAGGTTATGAACTGGGGAGTGGGTGCCCTGACAGTGAGAACTGAGGGGACGAGGAGTCCCGGACAGTCGTGTCACCTCCTATGAGGGTGGGCACCGTCGGGGTCTGTCTGCAGCTGCCGACTCCTCCACTTTTAGCCGAGTGCGTCACCTGTCACTGTGCAGCTTCTTGGGCCCTTTGCCTGGGACTGGTGCCAAACTGGATAAGCAGCTTTGGCTGTGCTCCCTCATGTCCAGAAATCTTGGAAGATCAGCCCATTGCCTGTGAGAAGGTGGACATGGAAGGGGTCAGACAAGTTGGAATTTGAGCCACATCTTTTTGAGTTTCAGTGTTGGTCACTGTCATGCCAGAGGGGAAAAAAAAAAAAGACAGTGTTCCAATAATACCGTGCAAACCATAAATGAAAGTAAAGTATAATCTGAAAATTATTAGATATCGGAATAATAATCTGAATAAATCGGAGGCTGACTGCCTCTTCCCATCTCCCCCTGCCCACAAAAGCGCCTATGCTTGTTTTAACATTGCATAAATACAATATAAAATGTAATATTAGAACTGGCTATCATTGGGATCTTTTTTTCCCCCTGAAAAGGAGAAAATAATGGAAATTTTGTAAATAGAAACAATTCTCGTTTGAAAAATTAGATAAAGATTGAATCTAATGAAGCCTTAAATACAGTGTTTGGCTCAGCATTAGTGAGCAGGGTTATGGAGCATGTGATGGATCATCACCTCTGGATAGCATTGTTCTTTTCTGTTTTGTGTTTGTCCACTGCATAGAGGGTGATCATTGAGATGTAATTAATAATCTTTTAAATAAACTGGACATCTTTTCCTCACCAGGCTTTGAATAAATTATATAGAGAGTATATTTTTCATATTTAGTGCAACTATGTTCCTATCTGGTTATCTATTCAGTGGAAATAAAGTAACAAAAGGAGGATGTGAATTCTCCCTTTACTTTTGAGCTCTCTTAAAATGTCCCTGCTGTGGTAAGAGAAAGAGGAGTTAAGTATTGAGAAAATATTTTCTACGGAAAATTCATGCAAGAAAATGGAAGTTGTTCAGTCTGTCTTTGGAAAAGTTGAGGGATCTAAAGTAATCTTCAGTATAATAGAATTTTCGGAAAACAGATGTGTGTATTTTGAAGTGCATATATCGGTCCTTTAAGCAGTTGCGTGTCTAAACTAATAAAATAAAACTTTAGTGAGGATTGCAATCAGTTGATAAAATTGCTTTTAATTACAAAACAGGAAATAATTAAGGTATATTTGGTTGTATTTTTGAGTTTTGAAACAGATGTAATAAAAATATAGTAATCATCTTCAGAATACTGATTATATTAAGAGTAAAGACTTTCATCATAATTGGAAACTAATAGTACTTGTTTATTTCCTCACTGGTAACCTAACACAGAATAAGTGTAAGTCTGTGAAAGGGATGACTTAACACAACTGTTGATGCACTTTGAGTGAAACATCTTTATCAAGTTAGTACAAGAAGCAGTCATGCGCCACTTGAATTACTCATTTCTAGTGGCTGAGCAGCAGCCTGGAAGTGGCCTTTGAAATCCTGGGAAAATAAGATGCATGCATGCATTCAAATGGCTCAAGTCTTTGCTTTAGAGCAGCTGTAAAATGTTGACGTGAGATGTCAGCTCCTGGCTGTTGTCTACATTTTCGGTCTGAAGAGAGATGTGATCATTTAATTGCTAACCAAAGTTAGTATTTTTTTAGTCATTGCATCCTCAGTTCAAGACTTTCTAGTTTTAAGCACTGTTTGAACTATTAGGACCTAAGAATCAGAATATTTACCTGCTTTTTGCACACTTTTGATGCACAGATGATTCCAACTTTACTTTCAGACCTTATTTGTTTCGTTATAATACATAGGTTTTTCTCTTTTATTGTGCTTGTGATGAGAGAATAGTAGTCTATAGAAAATAAAGCACGTGTATGGGTAGAAATTTCAAAAATGCTGCCTGTGTGCTCACTAAGGACCAAAGAGTATAATGGGTGGTAAAAGCCATGCATTAAAAGGATGTCTGTCTCTTTGCACTGTTGGGGTGTTGCAGCTTGCACGATCTCTTGCATTGCCAGGTTCCCTGTCTTCGCAGCTTGATACCACATTCCCTTTGAAAAAATAGACATGTAGGAAATCAACTGTTCAACTTAATTTTTTCTGCAAGTGCTTGCACAATCCCAAGAAGTGTGCATCCCGTTACACTTGAATCGGAGATTTTTGACAAGAAGCGCCAGATGTTGTGTCTCGAGTATCCTCACGCTCCCCAAGACAGCAGTACAGAGGTTACCACTCTTCCCTTCGTGCAGGAATTGTACAGACTGCGGTGACGCAAGGTGACTGAGAGCAGGGACACCCACTTTAGCTTGTTGGACAATCTGTCAGGGCAGTGTGAAGGGCAGACAGCAATGGCCATGCAGCACTCGGTGAGACTGCAGGGCTGCTTAATTAAGGACCCTTCAGGAACTGGTCAAGTGGTTTTTTCCTTATTGTTTCTGTTACAAGTAGAATTAAGATTCCTTGTACTGCATTTCAGTCTGTTTCCTGGAACAGGGCGTCTCTAGCATTCACCATGCAAACTTGTTTTTTGCTCTGGAAAATCACTATCTCAAAACTGTGATGGAAGGAGCAGGTGTTTTCTACACGATGGCAGCAAATTAAGCCACGGACTCAGAGATCATGCCTTGTTTCCTGTTAATGCGAAAACTGAGAGGCAAGAGTAATCCACCTTAAAGGTAGAAGTATGATATGATGGTTAAAATCTTCACTGACATTTGTCTGAGGCAGTACTGCTAGAGGTATTGGACATATAGCCAGGGAGGACAGTATTTATTTTACGCTGTTGTGCCAAGTGGAGCATTTTGGAATGGTTTGCCTTGCTTTTCTCCACTGAGGTGCTCTGATGGGCTGCTCCAAGGGGATAATGGAGGGATATTTGCAAGAAGGATGCACTACCCCTTGTAGTGTTGGCTGTGGCTTGGCTCTGCATGGCTTTAGTTGCCACGGTTTGTCACCTCTTCTCAAATGGTAACAGCTCGGCTACCTCCAGTAAATGGTTCCTGTAGATTGAGGTGTGAATATACTCGAGCAAAGGGCTCCAGAATATTTATTTTTGAGAAGCATACTTGAACAAAAATAGCATGAGGTATTGTTAAGGGAACAAGATGTTTTTAATTCATTTCCTGCCAGGTCCCATAGCGAAACACTTGCAAGTGAATGCTGTTATATTGGGAGCCCCTGTAACTCAGGATCAGTTACAGCAGCATTTTGGTCCTGGCTTTGAGGAAGTAAAGGAACATCTGAGTTCCAAGATGAGGCAAAGTTCTGCCACTTCTGTCTAATACGGATAGCTCTGTATGTTCCTTTTTCCCAGAAAGAGGGGAAGGTTATTGGCTGGCAGCACAGCAGCCGGCGTGTGGGACTGCTGGTGGTGTGCTACCAAGCCTGTGGGGATAGTTGTTTTGGGGTTCACTCCTCACAGGGCCGTGACTCCCATCAGCGTTGGTACACAGAAGCCTTCATACTGCTGCTGCTGCTTCAGAGAAGTAGAACCAGTACAGCAAAATAAAAAAAGTTCTTTGAACTAGTAAAAATGTGGAGCTAACCTTGCCTGAAATCCTACTCCTCTTCTTTTCCCAGAAAATTCTAGTTGTTTCCTTTAAAAGAGATAAAGCCCTCTTCCTGCCATTACTTTCTTAAAGTGGAATGCCAGAATAAGAATTTGGGATGACCAGGCCTGATTTCTTAATTACAGTTGAAAAAAGCGGGAATACCAAATTACTTCTTACCAGACAGCTTTCATAATTTTCCTAAATATTTTCATGTTTAGCTGTATCTGTATATATGCATGCATGTGTATAAGTGTAAAGAGAAAACAAGTGATATATTCTCATTGTAACTATGAATAGGATATTCTGAGTATTGTTGAGATTTGGGAGGAAAACTTAGAAAATAATGTTGTGATCCGTGGTACATTGTTTGACCTACCCCTATAAATATATCAGCCACAACCTGAAAGTATAAATCTTTTTTGGCTCTAGATCTTCTTGTTTCCCACAGGATTAGAAGTGGAACAGGAGGACAGTTTCGTTAATTCCTTTATCCATAACTCTCTCCCTTTGGCAAATCTCCAGTTCATTCTTCATCCTGCAGGAAGGATGCCAGCCAAACACTTGGTGGGTTTTGACAAATCCTACCTAGTTCCTGTCAGAACCAGTGCCGTGTGGTTGGCATCTTTTAGAGAAATGCAGACAAACTCTCCTTATATACAGTGGGATAGAAAACACAGTAGCAGATGATTGAGTTTTTCTAATATTCTCCAGTAGTTTTTCCTTCATAAGAGGTTAATAATGAAATCTTTTGACATATACAGTTTCTTCGTAGATATTTTAAGAACTTCCACATTACTCTACCTAGCTTTGGCCTGGCATGAATATATGACACCTGCAACACTTTTAAATGAAGTTTGAATGCCACGTTATCTGATACACAGTAGATGTTTTAGTTTATATAAACTTGCATCAATGCTATCAACATAACTTCAGAGAAAATCAGTATTTTGAGTTTCTTACAGCTTCATTACTAATTTTTTAGTGTGCCTGTATACATTTTTAGTGTGTGCTTTTAAATTAAATTATCTTCCGAATAAATAGGCTGCACCTAATAAAGATACGTGTCACCCTCCTAGAAATCCTAGACGAAAGCTATTAAGTACGGCAGCTTGAAGCTGCTTTTAGTGCAGGAGTTTAAGAATAATGTTACGTTTGATTAGAATGGTAGAATGTGCCTTGCATGTCAGTGTGCCAATGCAAATAATATTCAGACGTTGAGGCTTTTTAATATGTTTCTTCTGTGAAGTGCAGTTTAATATTTAGTTCTGATAGTGTCCATTATTATTGTTATGCTTTGGATCAAAGAAAAGATAAAGTAGTCTGAATTACGAAGTATTCAATAGCTTGAATTTTCTGCCTAAGGAATAACAAAAAGTAGCAGACTGAAGTTCAGATTTATATGGTGAATAAGTTTGAGTAGTTTTCTGTGCCATTAGCGGAACAAATTAAACTTTTGCTGGTTGAGTGCATGTACCTAAACAGTGTAGTGTGGGAGGATTATCAGCCAGTTAGTCTTATTGGTTTATTGGCAGCAGAGCAGATTTAAACCAAATTTTCCCATGGCAGAGGGACTGTATCAGCGATCCCAGAAGTTTTCCTAAGAAATTTATGAAGTGGTATGAAAGTAAATTACTGAAGAGCCATCAAAGCAAGTATGTTATTAATTGACAATTTATTGACTTCATCCTTACTGCTAGTTAAACAGAAAAAAAAAAAAAAAAAGAGGATTAGGATTCAGCCTGCACTTTGAAAGCTGCGTGAGGTCTTTTGTACGATACTTCAGTTAAGCTGTAATTAATTAACTTTAATTAAACAAATATTAGTAAAAGAGTAAAAGCACACTTATTCTGATGGATCTATAAAAAAAGTCATAAGATCAATGTAAACAAGTAAAGGAAAGTGTGAATCTGGGTCTGGTTAGGGCAGAGTGTAACATTAGTTATCTTTGATCTTCTGAGAAACTTAGTCCTTGCTCAAGTGAATCTCTCATAGACATCATTGACTAATTGCCAGAGAACTGCTGGGTCTTTACGCTTCAGCTTAAGGTCAAAAATATATTGCTGTTGATTATACTGGACCATTTCTGTGTGCCTAGGTTTAACATGTTTGATTCAAACAACATTGCAACTTGCTCTTGTTGGTTATTATTTTACATATATTAAAAGAAGGGGCTAGTGATTAGAGTAGGAAAAAAGCTATCTTGTATTAATTCTTTTTTCTTCTATTAACTTATTGATCCTGGCTAATTATTTAACTTCTCTGTGTATCAATTCATCTGTAAAAATGTATATTGCCATCCACGCAAAATGGTATGGGAATTACCATAAGAATATTTCCAGACTCTTGCTTGGAAGGTATTACACAAAGCCTGAAATTTTATAGTGATATTAGTTATATTTTAAGTATTAGTGAGCATGCTCTAGTTTTTTTAAGTATCTAGTATTTGAGATAGGAGTTTAATTCCTGCTAATATTATATGGAAGTGGAGGTCTCCTTAAGCACTACAAATACCCCAGAACTGGTCTTCCTAAATTAATAATGAAAAATTTAGATGTATAGGGTTTTTTTATGTCAGTCTTGATTAAGACACATAGATTTAATGAGAAGAATATTTTTTCCTATTTCTAATAGTTCATAAAGCCTACTGCATGTAAAAAAACCACTTGAACTCTCTCCCTTTCTGCCTTTTTCTAACACCTGTGAACTTTTTCTGTTGCTTTGAATGGCTGGTAAATTGCTTGCCAGGTAGGAAGCAGAATGCTCGACTGTGACTCAGAGTTGAATTTCTTGAGAAAATATCATTCTGAGCAGTGTGTCCACAATGGGAACTATTACAGAACATTTTACTTCACTATTAGATTTTTTTTGGCCAATTTACCCATGAAAGCAGTCTCCTAGAAATCTGCTTAATCAGTAATACTGTTTTGAAAATAAACATTGCATAGGGATCTGTCCTTTTCTATTAACAGCTCCAAACATTCTAAATCAATCTAAGTAATTTTTTTCAGTCACCCATGATATACTTCCCTTCTTTGATACTGTCAGTTTTACCTACTTTGTTCATGGTACTTCAACTTTGATCTCTGCTAATTGCCATTAAATTCACACTGCTTACTGACTTGGCAAGCCAGAGCAAGTTAATGCTATTCATCATGAGGAGACCAGTTGCTTTATTCTGTCCCCTCTGGGCATGCGCTTGTTTGTTTAACGGCAAAATTATTTGAGCAGTTTTACATATGCTGCTCATACATTTTCCATATGAAAATCAATAACGTAGCAGAGTTCTACAACTGAAGGTTTTTAAATGTGTTTATTGCTTAAGACATAGGTATATTTAAAGAGATTTTTTTTCACGCTGTTTCAAGTGCTGTTTCTGTCCCGCAGTGAGATTGCACACAGGGTCTTTGGAGCTCTTCCTTGGGTCAAAGAAGGATTTTTTGTTTGTTTGGTGGTTCTTCACTTTTCAGAATAAAGGTTGCTTTTGCCTGCTCAAGCTATTAGAATACATTGAAACAAGACAAATGCGGGCTTTTTTTCTAGGGGTTCCCCCTGCACACCCCTCAAATGCCAGAGACTGTTCAGTCTTGGGTGAAGAAATGACGGAGTCTCCCACGTTGGTGTCTGTCCTGGGACATGCCCACTGTGGTAACTTCCAGGCACTGCTTAATTTACCAGCGTTAATGCTGATAGGGAGGTACTAGTTTATTAAATAAATACCTTTATTGATTTTAAGTATTTTAAAATATTTAACCAATATTTTAAATATTAAACAGTTCTGATGAAGTATCTTGTTAAAAATGTAACATATATTAAGCTTTTTTTCTGCAAAAGGAGCAGGACTGTGTACACTGGGAAACTGGACAGGGATTGTTTTTAACCCCTAATCCACTTTTGCCCTTAGGAAACATCTGTTTACCAATAATAGTTCCTTCTCCCAGAGGATGTGATGACAATGTACCTTTGGGGCAACGTGTAGCATCTATTGCATTAGTAATAACCTAAGAATAAACAAAAATAATGAAGTAGATTTTTGTAGTCTGTGTTGGTAAATTGACACTTAATTTGAAAATGAGGAAAAACTTCAGATTTCCACCATTGTGACCAAATCCTCCTCAGGGCAGCTTGGGAGATAATAACGGTTCGTGCGTCTGCCAGTGTGTGTGTTGGATCTTTCAGAACATTTCATGTTTTCATTTGTAGAAAAATGTAGAAATGCTACTTTCTTCCCCCCACCCCTCTGCCCCCAGCATTCAAATTGGATTTTCTGATTTGATTAGAATTCTTTGTCTTTTTTTTTTTTTTTTAATGAGCATCTGTTCTTTGAGATTTTTTGGCTTTATTTTGGTCGCTTACTGTACTTTATTTCAACTTACTGTAGTGTTTTTCAGTGTAACGTTAATCTTACTGGAATGTTCTTTGAATTTTCATGTGCCTAGACTTTTCAATGAATGTCTGTATCACTGCGTGGAACAGCTCAGCTTTCTACTGCAAAGTCCATGCATTTTGATAACTAAGACAATTTAATTCTCTTTAATGTTACATGTCTGATATACATAAGGAGTAAGAATATGGAGAGGGAAAAAATATAACACTGATATAATGGGAAAAATAAAGGATAAACCTGAACTTGCAGTGAGGCCCAGCAAAAACTATTGGACAGGAATTCTCAAGAAGTTCTGAAAAACTACAGTAGGGTGAACTGCGCCCAGGGGAAATGTTATCATTCTTCATCATTTGGCTAAATGCTGGGCTTCAGCAATTAGTGCAGTTGTGTTATTGCTCTTGTTTTTCTGGATAGTGTCATGTCTTAAGAATCATTGTTGAACGAGATGCTTCATCACGCCATCATTGTTCGAACAACTTCAGACCTGCTTGCCTTTCAAGTGCGGCCAGCGCAAGTGAAAGCTCAGCCAGGAGCTGTGTAGCCAACTGGAAGCAGAAACCTCACCCGAACTGACTTCCTCTCCTCCTCCTTACATCCCACACTAATGAGGAAAAAAAACGATGCTCACAACAGCTCTGTCGGGTGAATCTGCTAGAGATTGTGCTATGAGTACATTAATAGTAGCCTCACCATTAAAGATTTCAGACTACTGTGGGGATGATTCTACGTTCTGGATTGTTTAGGATCCTTAGGCTACTTCATCTCTTTTTGGAATGATGTAGTGTAAAAAGCTTTTTGTTTGTTTGGTTTGGTGATACAGTTTTCTCATAAGACTTGTGTTAGCGTTCAGGAAGCAAGATTTAAATAAGAGACTCTTTCTTGTTTTAGTGAATTTTGAATTTTTTATCCAGAAGAATAAAATGTGATGTGAGACAGTTAAATACAGTAAAAACTGAAGCAAAGTTGTCCAAGCTAAAATCATTAGACCACCCAGGTCTTGGACCACCCAAGGGACCAACAACAGGCAGTTCCCTGAAAGAGGTGGCCTTTTACTAGAGGTCAAACAAGTCGCATCGCAGATCTTGGAAGTAACTTGGTAGTGATTTCTTAATGCAGTTGCTGCCTTCTGGAGGTTGTCCTTGTTCTGAGTTCCCACTGTATAAACTCTGTCTCTGTGAAAATGGCCCTCCTTATTTACTTATGACTTTAACCTTACAATTTTTTTCTCTCTTTAGGGAAAAAGTAATTACAATTTGGAGTTTAGCAATGAGTTACTACTGAGTAGAGATTTCAAATTATTACGGAGTATGTGTAGTATCACATTTAAATGAGATTTTTGAATGGGGGATGTTTGATCAATGCCACTTTCAGGATTGGCAATGAGAATCAAATTGGAAGCACTAATAAGTAAATAATTCTTACTTGACTTGCCGTAACTGTAATTCTGTTTGTGACAAATGGTAAAATGTGAAACTAGTTAACTCAGCATTAGAATTAAATAGCTTAAATAGCCTTTGGAAAACATAGAAAGTATTTTTTTTTTTTAAATTATGAAAGTAGCAGTTTTCGTTCTTAAAACCACAGAAAGTATGTATATGAACTGTGTAAATATTTTCCATGTTTAAAAATAATGCTGGGAAATTCCCTAAAGTGTGTGCTTCCTGTGGCAAGCATCATTTCAAGATGGTTTCCCATTCTGTTTTTTTTCTGAATTTGCTACATAAAGTCTTATAACTTCACCAATACAAATCAGCGTTTTTATGTACATAGTTTTGTAGCAATAGAATTATTGTAATGATGGTAGCTTCAAGACATAAAGAAGTTTTGCTGAGATGTTATACCTTCTATTACATTATTTGGGTTCAGAATCCCTCCATCATGTCTCAGTAAAATCTTATTTCAGTAGCTAGAGAAAATATTTAAAAGTAAACAGTATCACATTGTGCAAAACTTGACTAAAGCATCTTGCTTTATTTCTTTAGCCATTTTTTAGATTATAGGTTTTATTTAACATGTAGTTTTCTGATTTTTCACCCTTTCTTAAAACTAAAATAAAGGTAGCATCTAATTTCTCCCTTTTTGTAAGCTGTGTAGAGCACTGGCTAACTAATTAACTTCACTCCTACCAGAGGAGTGAAATATATTTTATAGCTACAAATCTGTGTACTCTCATAGTTTTTTACTCCGTCAATTTTGTTCAATCTAAAATGAATACGAGCTTCCTTATGGCTGTGGAGGATACAAAAAACTCCTGTTTCTTTGCGATATAGAAACTTTTGAATAAAGAGGACTTCAATTAAAGCCCTGTAGGCACCTGAGATGCTTCTAGAGCAGCGAGACACAGGTGTGGCAGGTCAGGTGGTGTGGAGGAAATACTGATGGTATACAGTGTAAATGCCTAAATGTTGTGCCTGTGTATTATTATGGATATGTGTAGTGCTGTATACACTAATTTTAGTCTGTGTATTAATAATAGTTTAATTATCAAATTACTATTATTAATACATAAGTTCCACAACTATTATGTTAAATACTGGTGGTGCAGAACCTGGAATAATAGACACAGCCTGTTGGTTTGGGGTTTGTTTTGTTTTGTTTGTTGTTTTTTTGTTTGGGTTTTTTTTTGTATTTTTTTTAATTATTATTATTTTTTTATGTATGTGGAGTATAAGAATATAGACTTGGGTCATCCACATTATCAAATGGATTGCAGGTACCAATGTAATAATAATTTTAAGTGAGAACAGTTCACATAACATCCAGTCCACATGTCCTACAAGCTATAAAACCTTTCTGTATTACCATCCTATAACAAACTGAGTGAAAAAGAAAAAATAAATTCCTGAGATAAAGTACTAGAGAGTATACTAATTATGGTTTTAATTTCTTTCAATAAGAAATGATATGTTGAAATAATATCATCAATAAAGCAAGCTGTTAGCATTATTTATAGCTATAGAGATAAGTTGTGTGTTTTTATTACCAGCCTATTTTTTCCTCACATTCCATAATGCTAATAATTCGTTGCAAATCTATGTAAACAGACTCCTGATGAACAGTTTTACTGAGGGGAATGTTCTCGGCAGGGCTTTGTTAACCTGACATTCTGTGGTTTCGCCTCATAAAACCAGCAAAGGGCTCTCTGCGTGGAATGTTAATGGGGTGAAGTAATGAATGCAGGATGGATGTAAGATTTGAGCATGCATAAAGTCCTCACTTGGGGGGTTTGGAAGAGATCCTTGCAGACAGTAGCTAAGAGATAAAAGCATTTGGATTGTGTTGGGGTTATTTTTAAGCTAACAGATCTCTTTGCTGGAAAATAGGCTTTGAAGTTTAGTGGCGGTATGAATGTAAGAAAGTAATTAAAAATTAAGCTACATACATTTCTTTTAACTTGGTCTTGGTGAAAGGAGCAAAGTTGAGGGTCATCCCCATGGTTTTGACACAATTTAAAAAATGGTTCCTATTTCAAAGCATTCTCATAAATTATGTTCTTTTTAGTTGTGCAGTAATAGACTATAATGAGATTTTATTAAGAGTAAGGTTGCTTGTGCCATACCTTGACTTTCTTTTCAAAAGTAGTGCTTTGGGAAACATTAGACTAAACTAATTTAAATTCCTGGAACTTGTAATTGCTTTTCTGGGGAAAATATATTCAATTCTTTCCTTCATAGTTCCCAAGGAACTGAACAGTGAAATTTTAATACAAGTGCAGTGCTAATTAGTTGCATTGTTCAGGCATGGCCTGATCTTGAATTTGATGTAATGGGAATGAAAACATGTGTGGTTGAGCTCCTTCTTGTTCTGTGTAAGAGTGATGTTTGTTAGTTGAAGGCCCATATCAGGTCCAGTGAAGCAGGTGTATTTATTTGTGTTACAGTAAAGCCCACCTGTAACTGTCAGTCTGAGGATTTTGATTAGATCTCCTCTCCTTAATGACTTGGTCACTTCGTCCTCTCGCTACTCAGTGTTCAAATTCTGCTCCCTCAGCACGGCTGACCTGAAGGGCTTTAAGCTCTCCAGGTAACATGTAAAAAACTGGCTGGATGGCCGGGCACAAAGAGTTGTGAATGGAGTTGAATCCAGTCAGTGGCCAGTCATGAGTGGTGTTCCTCAGGGCTCACTATTGGGGCCAGTTCGGTTTAAGATCTTTATCAATGATCTGGACGAGGGGATTGAAGTTGGCTGGGAGTGTTGATCTGCTAGAGGGTAGGAAGGCCATACAAAGTGATCTGGATTGTAAGGCTGAGGCCAATGTATGAAGTTTAACAAGGCCAAGTGCCGGGTCCTGCACTTGGGTCACAACAACCTCAGGCAGCGCTACAGGCTCGGGGAAGAGGGGCTGGAAAGGTGCCTGGTGGAAAAGGACCTGGGGGTGTTGATTGACAGCTGGCTGAATACAAGCCAGCAGTGTGCCCAGGTGGCCAAAAAGGCCAACAGCATCCTGGCTTGTATCAGGAATAGTGTGGGCAGCAGGACCAGGGAAGTGATCGTCCCCCTATACTCAGCACTGCTGAGGCCCCACCTTGAACACTGTGTTCAGTTTGGGCCCCTCACTACAAGGAAGACATTGAGTTGCTGGAGGGAGTTCAGAGAAGGGCAGCAAAGCTGGTGAGGGGCCTGGAGCACAAGTCTGATGAGGAGCAGCTGAGGGAACTGGGGCTGTTTAGCCTGGAGAAAAGGAGGCTGAGGGGAGACCTGATCGCTGTCTACAACTACCTGAAGGGAGGTTGTAGCACGGAGGGGACTGGTCTCTTCTCTCAAGTAGCAAGTGGTCGGATGAGCGGAAATGGACTCAAGTTGTGCCACGGTAGGTTTAGGTTGGATATTAGGAAAAAATTCCTGCACTGAAAGAGTTATCAAGCACTGAAACAGGCTGCCCAGGGAAGTGGTAGAGTCACCATCCCAGAAGGTACTTCAAAGCCGTGTAGATGTGGTGCTTAGGGACATAGTTTAGAGGTGGACTTGGCAGTGTTAGGTTAACAGTTGGACTTGATGATCTTAAAGGTCTTTTCTAACCTAAATGATTCTATGATTCCATGATTATTAGATACATGATAGCAAGAAGCGATGGATATTTTTGATTTGAAAGAGATAATCCTTGTTTCGGAGTGGGGAGTGTCTCTCTTTTGTTTTCGACAAGACAGAAGATTTTTGTATTTCTTGCTGAGGTGCGAACAGGCAGTTGCATTCCAATAAGGTTTCATGATAGGGAATGACAAGTACTGATACTACGGAGAAAGGGAAAGATACTGATTCAGATTCAAGGGAAAAGAAATAACCACTGAACAGTGGGAATATGATAAACTAAACATTGGAAAAATTGCTTACCAGGTCATTTTAAAAGTAGCAAGTCAGCTGTCTGATACTAAACAGGGGTAGAGGGAAGACCCAGACAAACTCAAATTTGCTTATTTATTGGCATTTGTGTTTGACAACACATTTGCATCTAAGATGAATGGAGTGAGCATCAGTCTAGATCACTGCTTTCAATTTTCACAAAATTTTGAGAAAACAAGTTTGTAGGACTGGAAGAAAATAGATGGTGTATTTTTTGGGTGTGGGGGGTGAAGAAGAGGAGGGATTTAAAGAGAGACAGGGTAACCTTTGTAGTATTCGCATTGCTGGCTGATAGCAGTTCTAGATAAATTATGGAATATGCATATGGAACTTCATATGCATATGGAGTACAATTAATGCCACAAAAAATGGTCATGAGAGGAAGTGGAATGCAAGATGCCTGCTTATATCAGCCAGTTGTTATTAAAATGAATGGTAGAACAATAAATATCACATTGTAATGTTGATGTAATATGTATGGGCTCATGTAATTTACCTGTTTTAAATAATGAACTGTCTTAGTTATTAAGATTGTTAAGAAGGCAGTTAAGAGATAGCTGTATAATCTACAAATATTGGTAAGAAAACATAATTTTTAAGCTTTTCAGTATCTAACAAGATTGAGCAGTGTTTCTGCTCTGAGTTTAAACTCAGAGTTGTGTATCTGAATGGAAGTAATGATTAGAACAATTTATGAAGGGTGCTCAATGTGTTCTCTGCTACTAGTAATCTTAAAAGCAAGTGTGGGCTTTTGCAGAGGATATGTTCAAGTAGAGCTATATGTTTTAAGGCTACTTCAGGGAAGTTCTGCCACCTGCTTTTCAGTAGAATTACTTACTTAGGTGGATTAATCTTGACTTACCACTGTCTCTCACTTAGTACCTGGTACTGATAGGTTTTCTGTAATAATCAAAGACTATCTTGTAAGTTGACAAATACAGAACCATTACTAGTCTTTCTCAGAGCTTTTTTCCTGAAGTCTTAAGCGGTAGAATTCTGCAGTACTTGCACTTCTGCTTGAATTTTAGAGATCAAAAATATATGGAGGAAAAAACTCTTTAAAAGTAACATGCAACTTAATGACAATAATTGTCTTAGACATTATGTTTGACGTATTAAAAACAAGGAAGATATGTAGTGAAGACCAACATTGCAGCTGGCCCCACTCTTGTAGGCATTCAGGTGTGCTCTCAGTAAGATGCAATTGAGTGTCTCAGTTCATTTGCGCTTGTTTCTTGTCATGCAGATTATTTCAAAAGTTTGGGTTTGTTGTTGTTTGGTTTTTTTTTTTTTTTTTTCGTATTTGACAGCAAAAGTTAGAAGTTCAGTTTAAAATGCAGTCTTTAAATACTTGAATTTTAACAACCTGTTGAGTACATAGTACACTGTTCTATGGAGCAGCAATTGCATTGCACTGATGGCACCCAGCTGCGTGTGTCCCCTTTGGATAGTGCCTTTATTAGTGCGTAATGAAGATACAAGATTTGGATGATAGCAAGGTGGCTGAAATCCAGGTAAGATGAGGTGATGGCAGTGGTTTGAGCGAAGCATCTGGAGGAACCCTCGGAGGTCATTCTTTGAAGGAATGTAACCATTTAGAGCACAAAAAGTGTACTGACCAGGCGCTCATTAGGCTAAACTGGTTTAGTTTTTTCCTCCATCAAACAAAAGGTAAGTGAGCTTCACAGGGCAACTTTCACTGTCAGTGATATAACAGAGCATTATAGTCTCAGAAACTAAAAAGTGCCTTGTAATGGCAACTCCAAGTTTTGTACAATCAGGTCTTAGAATCACAAGATAAAAATTAGATAGAGTGTACTTTTGGGTTTTCAGATATTTTTAAATTTTTCATACTTTATACTCGTGTATTTAAGTCTGTCTTAAATATGAACAAATTCTCAAGCATTGAAACATGGGAATGAGTCTTTGATCAAGTATTCACTTTTACTTCATGATTATAAAATGTGGGGCACTGAACCTTTTTCTTTTCCGTCTTCCAATATAATAGCGCATCAAGTTTCTGTTGAGACTCTTAATTTGCAAGATCTGCTGTTAATTAGGATCTTTTTATTACTAAGCGCAGTTTATCTGTATAGTTTGCTTTTGATGTAAAACAAAGTAAAACATTAGCTGGTTATCCTTAAATGACAGTTAAGAATGGAGTAAGAACATTTTGAAATGTATTTTGTCATCTCTTTGAAGAATTATTCCATACACTGCTTCAGGAAAATCAAAGAGTGATGATTATGGATGAAAATTTTATATGTGGGGCTTCACATTTCTTTTAAAAAGGCGTATTTGTCGCTTGGATGATGACAAAATATAAGAACAATATAAATTACATACCTTAAATCTTTTACCCAAGGATCAGTGACATTTCAGTTTTATAAACTCCTGTTATTTTGGAAAGAATCTTAGTTAAAATGTAAGACACTGCATGAATAAGACAAGTGGAGACTATTATGTATTTACTCCCATTTCAGTAGAATCAAAGAAGCAGAATTGGTTTTAACTGGTTTTAACTGGTAAAACATACAGACCTTCATCTGAGTTTTAAATGTCTTTCCAGGATTGGCAGTTGTGTAATCCAGTTTAAAACTGGATGATAGAGCTTGTGTGAGAGTAGAAACCTGAACAGCGAAGACAACCTCAAATGGATTAACGCCCAACCTCTTCCCACATTTAATTCACTCGAAAGCATGGTATTTACTAATAAACCCACTTTGTTGGCATATCTTCAGTGATGTGAGGAAGAAGTTTCCTTCACGTGAAATTTAATAAGTGATTTGAATAGTGTTGCATCATTTGTGAAAAAGCATCATATAGACCCGTTTCATTTCTAAGAAAAAAAAAAATTATACACACAATTTGATTCTTAAGCAGTGTTACAATATCTCTACTCCATCCATCAAGTTGAGAGTTCTTGAGTCCACAATCCCCATTGACATCAGTGTGTTTCACCCTGACCAAAGTCTCAGGGAACTTTTAAAATCTTGGAGCTCATGCACCCTCCTGAGCAGTAGCACTAGGGGATGGCCGAGCCTCCCTACGTGTGCACTCCCAAGGCTCAGGACTCAGTTATTTCCTGAGAAACTAAAGATGGTTCTTCAGCTGTTCGTAGCAAGAGCCTTTCTTTAAACCTTTTTAACTTTTCAGCAGGGTTGTTTTATGCCAATACTAGTAAAACTTATATTTGTTTGCTGAAAAGGTCATGAACCTAGTAAGATTTGGGGCCAGAAGAGAACATAGGAAGTCTCCTAATGATAATAGTGGTTGGAAAGCTAGCCCAACAAAAGCCAGATTCGTCTGCATGTAATGCAAGGAACCTCATAAAATGAATGTTTCCAGTATTTTTCCTTTACCTCTTTATGCTGTGCTGTCCCCTTCTGCTCCTTTAAGACCAGTGATCACAGAATTTTTACCTTATGAGTATCACATATACATTTTAAAAAGGAAATAAGCACATTAGAAGGTCTTAAAAAGAGAAGTCGGGGGCTAGTAAGAAACTTGCAGAAACTGTGAAATTATATTGATTCTCAAATGTAGGAAGCAAACATTTTAAATTAATCATCTGAATCCTCAGGCTTGGGGAGTTCGAATAAAGTCGTGACTAGCATTTT
Organism: Pampusana beccarii; assembly: GCA_013399365.1. Taxonomy (NCBI): domain Eukaryota; kingdom Metazoa; phylum Chordata; class Aves; order Columbiformes; family Columbidae; genus Pampusana; species Pampusana beccarii. Next base: position 1,431,839 of record VWYH01010051.1, read on the forward strand.
ATGTTGTGACTGACATTCAAAAGGTGTTTAATTAATATGTTTAGCTTATTCACACAGATCTTCCATGTTTTGTTTAAGAGAGCATGAAGTTCTGGAAGACATTTGATGTTTAATCATATGAGCTGCAAATGTGGTATTATAGGAGCAAAATTATCGCTCTACCATAAAAATTTAATCTTAAAATGTGGATTAAAATTGCTCAGCTGCTTTTCTTTATCCTTTTAGTAAAGCAGAGATTCCATAAAATTTATTTTGTTTGTTTCCTTTGTTTTTCTTAATACACTGCAGAAAGGAAAGCTACAGGAAACTGAACTATAACAATTTTTTTAAATTTTTTTTTTTAGATGGTCAGATTTCAGGTATGCTTCTCATGTACTTCACGTTTGACAGAATTCAAGTTAAAGCTTACACCTAATGTACCAATTTGCATGTTCTTTTTTTTTTTCCTTGTATTTATGGGAAAGAGTGTAAATGTCTCTTTAAGACAGAGAGTACTTTTCTACTACAATCCCATAATTCAAGTATTAAGTAAGCAGAAATACTTGGGCTCTGCGAAGTCTTTCTCTCTCTTAATAGTAAGTGGCTGATGCTGAAAAGATCGGCTAGCTGCTGGTTGGTTTGCTCTCTCTGACTTCTTGGTTTGATAACCCAAATCAGTAATAATTCTGCTTCATTAAAATGTCAAAGTCCAAGATCTGTCTTCGCCTGATGAAGAACAGGCATTAGGGCTTTAGAGCTGTCACTATAGTTTCACTAGATTATGCCACTAATTTATAGATTTGTCTGTGGCACAGCTCTTTGACAGCGATGTCCTTTGTTAACACCTTTCTTATCAAACTTTTCTTTCTCTGCTGCTTATTTATTTGTTTCCTCTTCTGTGACGTCTGCTAAGGAGAAAGTAAGAGACTTGGTGCTGCTGTGGTGAGGAGCGTTCCCGGTAGCTGCAGTGAGCACAGTCAGGGCCGGGCTTTGCATGGGTGGCAAGAGAGTGAGTTTGTTTTTAATTGGGACAGAGGGAGACCTTTGCCATACTTCACCGAAACCAGAAAGCCATGGCACCCTCATAAGCACGACATGAGACGTTATTGTCTTGATGGGTCTCCTCAAGAGTTGTTTAGTTTGTAATTTGTGCAGTTGTTTTTTTGGACTGCTTGTGCCGGTACAGGACTGTAATGGAGCGAGTACTAAGCACACGTGGTAAAGCCAACAGTGAAAAGGAGAAGGATCTAAAAATAAGGGAAGTTCTCTAATAATTGCCTTACTGTGATAAGAAGAAATGTTTTATGTAATTGGAATAGACTTTTTTCTTAAAAAAAAAAACAAGAAAAAAAAGTATATTTATTTGGTTATGAATCCACTGGTGAAATTACTGTGCATACTAGAATTGCAGACAGCAAGGCAGGCTTCTTTTGATGTTTGTGGAATACAGAGAAATGATAATACTAGGATAATTATTTATATACTTCTGTTTTTAGATTTATAAGAAAATATGCAAAACTTGATTACATGAATGCACCAGGCTACTTTTCCTGACCACAACTTTTATTGGAAAATAATGGGGATGCTGAACACAACTTACTTCCTGGAAAAAAGCTTTGATTTTTATAACTGGAAGTGTAAACCCTCACACCGCTTTGTCTTAAGTAGCGATGATGACAGATTCTTAATTATAATAGTATTACTGGAAAGCACTGTTACAACCTGCAAAGTGATTTCACACTTGCCATCTATTATTTCACTGAATTATTAATAGCTCCTTGGCTATATTTCATTGCTCTGAAAGTTAATCCAATGTGATGATAGAAAACTCAAAAATTATTAACTATAATTTGTAAACTCATACACATTTTTCAGTCAACGGATCTTTCATGAGATTGCAACTAGTGAATATTTTTTTAATGGTAATATCATATCAAAGTTTTATTTTGTAGTATGGAAAATATAAAACGCTAAAACGTTCCTGTTTCATCTGTTGCCAACAAGATGCTCAAATGGCAAAAAAAAGTCAGTTTTCTTTGAAGTGCAAAGATCGGCCAATCTCCCAAGTGTCTTTTTTTTTTCATTCTTTTCGTTATTCTTCCTGCGTTGTTGCTGTGCATTGCATTTCCCCATCGCCATTGAAATTGCCCTCAAAAACTCTTCTTTTGTGAGCCTGTCAGCACAGAGGCAAGAGATGGCAAAGGCTTGTTAGGGCACCCAGTCAGCCTGGCTGCCGCTGGAGAGAGGACAGGTCAGCAAAGAGGGGAGGAAGGTTTTCAACTTTCCTCTGGTAGATTTTCCCTTAACTACTGGCACATCCAAAGTAAAGCCCAGCAGTACCTTTGCTTTCTATTGAGTGCTAAGAGACCTGGTCCGCGTAATTCAAACATCATATTGCGCAGAAAGCTTTGGGTTTTAATACTGGATCTGTGATCCGTGAAGGAAACTGAATGCTGATAGTAAGAAGCANGTAATGGATTTCATCGTTCTGTCATCCTGTGAAGACTCTGCACACCAGATAAAAGGTATCACAATCTGAACTGGTAGTTTGATGTGAGTGAAATGTTTTCATGTCTTTTGGGTTGTGTGTAATTGTTTAACTATGTAATAAAAACCAGGTGGATACTAGACTGATTTAAAGGGGGATGATGAGGAAGTAGTTTAGAATAATCCTGTCTTTACGAGGAGAGACAAAAATTTTGACCATGTACGTATATACACATACTTATGTATCTGTAAAAGAGTGTGTGTGTCTATGCACTTACGTGTATAGAAATGCTTTTTTCTCTCTATCCTTAACTTTATATTGGACATTGTATTTAAAGAGAATAGGCAGGTCGTTATCTGATCCCATGGTTTTGTCGTTGGGCTGAGCTGGCGTAGTCAGTTGTCAGTGAAAGGGCAACGCACTGATGGCTCTGGAAGGCTGCAGGTGCTGTGGTCAGGAGCCCTCAGGGTAGTTACCTCCTGTTGCCAGTGTCAGAGCAGTCCCTGATTGGATAATTAACCAATTAAAGACANACTAAGGGACCTGGTCCGTGTAATTCAAACATCATATTGCGCAGAAAGCTTTGGGTTTTAATACTGGATCTGTGATCCATGAAGGAAACTGAATGCTGATAGTAAGAAGCGTCTGTGTATGAAGGGTGTAGGTAATGTATATATAGGATGTATGCATATATTCCTGTTCATAAGGCAGGAAAGCTTCTTGTCCATATGTGGTATTTCAGGAGGCTGGAACAGAATCTTCATCTGCTTAAGACTTGAGATGATGGTCACCCTGCCTATTAAAAAAAAAAAATAAAATTAAANGTGTATAGAAATGCTTTTTTCTCTCTATCCTTAACTTTATATTGGACATTGTATTTAAAGAGAATAGGCAGGTCGTTATCTGATCCCATGGTTTTGTCGTTGGGCTGAGCTGGCGTAGTCAGTTGTCAGTGAAAGGGCAACGCACTGATGGCTCTGGAAGGCTGCAGGTGCTGTGGTCAGGAGCCCTCAGGGTAGTTACCTCCTGTTGCCAGTGTCAGAGCAGTCCCTGATTGGATAATTAACCAAATTAAAGACACCTGATAGTTTGATCATGTCCTTTTCAGAAAGTGGGAACCCTGCATGTCTTTTGAAATAAATAGGAATGCCTGACAAGGATCAGAGGCAAAGAAATCACTCCACATTCCACTGAACTTGAGCAGTAAATTTTATAACAGCCTGACTTAGAATCTCTGGAGTTTGAGATTTGATTTATTTGTTGCAATGTACTTACAATTGTTTTTAAACTCTGGATATGCTGTCTTTTAGGTAACAGCAAGTTTTTTACCCAGTAGGCAGAACTGGGTAATGTGTTTTGCTACCTCATGGTAAGGGAGCTAGACTCAGTAACTTGGATATTAGGAAAAATTTCTTCACTAAAAGGGTTGCCAAGCATTGGAACGGGCTGCCCAGGGAAGTGGTTGAGTCACCATCCCTGGACACATTTAAAAGTTATGTAGATGTAGCACCTAGGGCCATGGTTTAAATGGTGGACTTGGCAGTGCTAGGTAATGGTTGGATGTGATGATCCTAAAGGTCTTTTCCAACCTAAATGATTCTGTATGCCAAGTTGCTGGTTTTTTTCCTTATTTTTTCCTCTTTTTTTCTTTCTCCACTTTCTTCTCTTTTTTTTTCTTCTCCCCTTCATTTTTTTCCCTTCTTTCCCCTGCTCCCACTTTTTTTGTTTTTAGTCAGGCAACTGTTACTAATAGAAACTCAAAGTATAACACCTGAAACCTGTTGCAACATTGCTCTGCTGCCTAAGGAGAATACAATATCTTCTTGATTTAGGTGGGCAAGTTAGTGCCCCTGAGTTTTTACCAGGAACCCCATATGCACACAAGGATTAGTGTGCAGTGAGATTTCTTTCTTTCAGCATGAACTTGTGCACCAGGGATGTTTCATGTTTGCTTTTCAAAACCAAAACCTTTCAGCACGTCTTTTCATGAGCAAAATTAGAATCTGCTAGTGCCAAATCCAAAATGTTCATCTGAGAAATCCTGATTCAATAGGACAAACAAATGTCTGGGGAAAGAATCTTATCTGATACAGTAGCTCTGCTGGTCTCGATCTCTGTGGGTATTATGGTCAGAAGTGCAGTTAAGACAGTTGTTAGAATTTTCTCTCTTTGTACAGCTCCGTAGTATTAACAACCAAGATCCTTCTCAAATGGCCAGAAAAAAATCCATCTGCCTTAAGAGGAAACTCCCTGTTAGTTCCAAATTATGAAGAAAGCTGATATCTTTGCAGCCATAAAGTCAACTTCATGTGTAATGCACCCCACAATTCCCCCAGCTGTCAGCTGGCATGATAGCTATCAACATAATCACGAGACATGCTCTGTGGCTCTGACCCTTTTCTGCCCTTTCTATAGGAAAGTGTCTGTTCCGTGAGCTAATGATCAGACACAGATAATAAGGTTTTCCTTTCCTTGCCCCGGAAAGCTACTTGGAGCTTGTCATTCCCTCCTAAGTAAGGGTGCTGTTCCAACCCGCTGCCGTCCCTGTTTGCCTTGAAAGCAACAGGGCTCATTTGAAAAGTGCAAATCAGTCTTTGGGTTTGACCAATTACCTCAGAAGTGATTTCAGGCTATTGCATCTTCAAAATGACTAGATGGCTCCCATGTATTTATAGTTACACTGCAAGTCGTCTTGCATCCTGTTATCTATTTTCCTTCCTTCTAACTCTCAAAACAGTTATGCATCGCAGTCATTGGATAACATTGCCAGTCACAGTTATTTATGCCATACTCTACGGAAGTATTCTGCTCATTTTCCTTTTAATTTTTTACAGAAGTCACAGAAATTCTGATAACTCCTTAGCAAAAAAAAAAAGTAAATATAAGCTATCATCATCAAATACAAATTCATTTTCTATGGGAATTGAATTACATTTAATAAGTTGTGGTACTTAATGTCATTTTGCAGACCTCATTAGAATTTTTGAAATCTAGGTTTTAAATTTTGACTTCTGCATTCTTGTATAGAAAACTAAGTCGTTGGGTTTTTTTTCTTTTTCAAAGTGGCTGGGAGCTTAGTGAGCACATCGCAATGTTCTGTGAAATTGTTCCAGATTTGTATCAACTACTAGATTGTTTTTTAGAATGTGTCTGCCTGTTCCCACTGTGGTGGGACGTCAATAGTATTTGAAGTATAATTCCTAGACTCTTTTTCTTTTTTAACAATTCAAAGTAGTCTTATTTCCAGTCACTTTCTTATTTTCTTCTGCTCTGTGATTTTGTGACAGTAAAGAGAAGAAAAAATCTGTGAATAATTGAATGAATAGTTGGGAGATGACTGTGAGCAGCAGCTGGAGTAGCTGCAGAAGACGATGGAAGAGATGATCAGGTGAAGAGACAAGTTTGCCTTGGGAAATTCAGAGTGAGGGAGAAATACGTTTACCTTAATTGAAGGGTAATGGGAATGACTGTTTTCATCCTGAAATGAATATGCACAGTTTTTCAAAGTTAGATGCAAATGTCGTACCCTTTATACCTTAACGATGTAGGGGTTTGGATATTTTGATTTTTAAGGCAATCGTATGACTCCTACTGAGTAGATTCAAGTTCTTATACCACCTAGGTTGATGGTATGTACAGTCAATTACAGAATAGTTTGGGTTGGAAGGGACCTTCAAAGCTCAATCTAGTCCAACCCACCAGCAGTGAGCAGGGACATCTGCAACTAGATCAGGTTGCTCGGAGTCCCCTCCAGCCTGGCCTTGAATATCTCCAGGGATGGGGCATCTACCACCTCTCTGGGCAAGCATTGTATCATTTTAGAAGAGAACCTTGTTATACGTTTTCCATCTCCAAGTAGCACAGGTGTAACTGCTTGTGGTTTGGAGTTTTCTCCAGATGACCATCTCCACTTTTCAATGACTTTTTTTCTGCCTAAGGTATTAAGTACTTGTGATTGAATCTTGAACAGAAGAGAAGCTTGCTATTTATTTGTTGGTTGGTTTATGACCTTGTAGTAGCTTGCAATTTGTGTTAAGCTAGACAGTTTTCAAACTTCTGAAGGCCATGAAGACTGGGTCTCAGAGGGCCTGTTTTCACACAGGTGCCCCCCAGCCATTCCACCACAAAAGGCTGAAAACTGTAGCACCAGAGAGCTCAGAAGCCTGTTTGGGGGGCTGTAATGGTACGTTTTAGTCAAGGGATCAGGGTAATGATCACTGGATGTTTGGCATGCTGTCTCGGTTTTTGACTTTTGAGGGCTTTTCTGTGCAACATTGCAGACACTTTTGCTTCCATAGCTCATATTCCTGGTCTGTCTCTTCTAATAAATTGTAGAGCTGGTTGCTGTGTTCCTACAGCCTTTCACCTAACAATAAATTACTTCTTCCCTGTAGACTACCAGTACATTCAGGAAGCCATCGAATAATTGGTGGTGGTTAAATCATCTGATTTTTGTGGAAAGGTTGTGTAAGAACTGGCTTTTTTTCAGAGATACGTGTGACGGTGGTTTTTTGCAGCTAGTTTGGGAAAGGGTGAGAGGTACAGGGTGAACGTTGAAAGAACATTCACTTGTGAGTCTGACAGGGTTGTTGATCCAGGACAGCATCAATTCAAGGGAGGAGCTGCTGCTCTGACCGTGCAGGCAGAGGTTATCCCACCGAGATTCCAGCTGCTCCATGGAGGGGGAAGGCGGCTGACCTGATAGAATCATTTACACTGAGATAAACTTCTCCTAATCCGGGAAGTGTTGCTCTGGCCACAGTCCATAATAGCTCTTTCAGCACCTTGATGCTCTAAACAAATGAGTTCCTCCCTGTCTGCTGCCTGTCTTAGGACAGAGCTGCATTGCAGATATTGCTTTAGATTTAGTAAGTACAATGCAAAAATAATGGTAGATTACTCATAGGGATGATTAAATACACTGAGAAATAGATCTGGGCTCTAGATGACGAGAAGAGCGATTACTCTGTGGTAACCCTTTAAAGAGAGTTCTGAGGAGCAATAGCTGTCAAGTTGTTGTTGTTGTTTCTTTTTGTTTTCTTTTTTTTTCCTTTTTGTTGTTGTGGGGGTTATTGTATTGAGAACCTTGTGTTTAAGAAATTGTCTCTGAACAAATTAATTAAGGTGACTGCTTTAGGATCTTGTATTTTCTTTAACATTACTGCCCCCATATGGATATAGTCAGAATGTACAGTTGATGTAAGGAAGGTATTTTGAATATAAAGAGGTTTTACAAATACATTTTTTTGGTCAATTCTGATCTCTTAGGTTTTAACTTGCTTTTTTTTGCTTGGTGTTCAAAATAACCCACGGTGTGGCACAGTAGGTGCTGATGCTCTCAAACAGGTAACTTGAAAAGAAATGCCCTTTTAAAGTAATTCTAACTGGTCACTTTGCAAATGCACCTGTAGCCCACAAGTTCTTTAGAAAATCATCTTAATGCTAAATAGAGATTCAAGCACTTAAACTTTTATTATGTAAATATAGCTGCAAACTTTAAAAATACATTTCAAGATTTTTGAAATGAAATTTGACACGCCATTTCTGAAATCTTTTGAACACAGTCATGTAGCTGTACATATAATTCAGTTAAAGGTGATTTTTGTGAAAGCTACGTGTGGTAATAAGCTGGAAGAAATGCATCTTCTTGGATTATGTAACCGTCACGTAAGCTAATTTTACTGCCAGAATTAACTGGTTTCTGTGAAGAAGGAGGAAAAAAGCCCAAAACCAAACCAGAAAGAAAGAAACAAAAAACAACAAAAAAACCCAACCACAAGTTACATTTTTTTGCAGTACTCTTCTGTGGTTCGCTGTGTAGTACTAAATTTTCAGTCTTGGTTGGATGGAAAGATTATTTTTAACAAGCCCCATGCAGGAAAATCCAAAAATGAGGAATTACCAAAGATTTACTATTGTCACAGCAGCTTTTTTAAAATAGACATTTCCAGGCATCTAGGGGAACAGTTAAACTTTTCTTTTTAATCAGTTAAAGTGTTACAGGCCAAGTTGAGTGCTCTTACAGGCCAAGCCGAGTGTTCTTTATTTATTCCAAGTAGCTCATTCAGTAAATTCTTTGAGTGTCCCAAAGGGCTCTGTGTGGAAAGGATGTTTACAAGTACAAAGTCAGTGTTATACTCACACTATGTGCTTGCTTAACTCCAGTTTGTTTTAAACACGCTGATGTATGTTACCATTTGCAACATTAAATTTGTTTTCATGGAGTGACACCAATTTGTAATCTATTAAATGTAGTCATTAATGGCTCTTTTGCTGAAAGTACCCTTTTTGGTTTCTTCCACATTTTGCAACCATTAGAAGGGTGCCAAGCAACAAGTTTTCCTACATACAGCAATATTTTTTTCCTCGTTTGATATCTAGGAAATCTTTATTCTCTTCAGCTCTATGGAATACCTTATTTTATGTTCATCCTGCCTGTATTTAGATAAAATTCGTTTTTCAAATGAAAAGGTATTATATTGCCTCTGCAGTGTGATTTTTTTTTTTTTTTTTTTTTTTTTTTTTTTTTTTTTTTTTTTTTTTNTTTTTGTGTGTTCATTTTCTGTGGGAGAAGGAATGGGGGTTATGTAGGCAATTTGCAACAACTTCTATATCTGCAGTAAGCCTTTGTAAATACTACTAAGTTATTTTTTCAGTAACTCATTTACTTTTAGGACTGAGGCTTTCATTTGCAATATTGGAATTAAACTAACATGAAGTAACAAATGCAAAACAAAAAATTACAAATGTCCCCTTATTGTAAGGATAGCAAGCTCCGCATTATTATTCGTTAGCAACAAAAGTGTTTGTTCTCTATTGTCATTTTTAGCAATTTGCCTTCCAAACTGGCAGGGCTGCCAAGTGGCGCGGATCAGCAAATCATGTGCCTGACAGCGCAGGCCGCTTTTTGCTGGGATGAACAGAAAAGGAATGGAAACGTTTTTTCAACTATGGAAAATGAAACAGTAGCTCAGCAACATATTATTCACATCCCTAATTACCTATTGATAATGAAGATATAATATGGATTAGCGAGAGTAGTAATATTTTAGGAAAGATTTTAGGAAAGTAATATTTTAGGAAAGATTAGAAATTAGCTTAGAAGAATGTTTATTTCTGAAGCCACTGTGTAGCCAGATAAGAATTAAAGTCGTGCTCGGTGGAAATGAATCTGCTGCTCTTCTGTGGCATTTTAGGGCAGAGCAAAAGCCAATTGCGCAGGAGGCAGCAGTAAAATGACAGGAGAGAGAAGTTAACTGGCTCGGAAAGGAGTGGAAGAACAGCTGCTCAAGTGGAACTGAGTGACACGCTCCTTGTCTTGTGCCTTATTTTCCTTAAGAGAAAGAACTTGAGATCCGCGTGGTCAGAGTTAACTGATTCTTCTGTAACACCATTCCAGTGAATCTCTGTGAAGTGAGAATCCAAAATACGTAGAAGTCTCTTGTCCTATAACCGTAACTTTTATTGTAAAAAGAAGAAAATACCGTCTCCAAGTTTTGCTCACTTCCCCTCTTTCTGAATTTGTGTTCTTTTTCATTTATGTTCCACTTAAACCTATTCAACTGAAAAGTAGATGTGAAAGGCTATTTTCGGGTTTGGCTTACAGCATCAAAATGTATGCAAGGCAAAAAATATCCTTTCTTGATTATTTTTGTTTAAATTTCAAATAGAAATAATACAGACCCAGTAGGGACTTTGCAGATGATAATTATTTGCTATGTGAGACCTAAATATAATGATTGTCATAAAACTTCAGCTGCCAAAATTGAGTTTCAAATCAGATTACAGTAAATTATTTGTCACACTGTAAAAGTAAATGGTGCATTCAAAAAAAAAAATAAAAAAAATTACAGGTTCAGAAAACTCAACATAGTTAAGAAACAAAACCAAAAGGGTAAGTATAGGACAAAATGTCTGTAAGAGTATGGGGTATGCTGATGGGCTGAAAGTGAAAACATTAAATGTACTTCAGGGGCTACATTTGAAGAAATAAGGAAAGATACTGATGAGAATGAAGATATTTGGTGTGTTGGGAAGAATATAACATGCGACTTGCAAAGGAAGATGAGGCAGATAGAAGGATGCTGTCAGATGACAGAATGAATAGAAGAAAGATGAGAACTCAGTGAGAGTAACCACAACTGGAGATAATAAGACGTAAAATGTGAGTAATTTTATCAGTAGATTAAGAATCTAAATTAATTATGCCTTAAAATGCAGTTTTAAGTTTTTCTTTTGGAAGTTCAACCTGGTAGATCTTTTCATGCAGTTAAATACTCTGAGTGGCTTTTGAATACTGGATTTCCTCTGAGACCAGCAACGTTGCCATTTTCTGTTGTATTTCCAAACTTATTGAAGCACCAAAAGACAATGCCTGTCTGCTACACTTAGCTGATTTAAATCATATTAGCCTATGATGTTCTTGTGGGAACCTGCCATATTCTTGTGAGAATCTCTCATGTAACTTAAAAACCCAAAGTCACTCAAGCAAACAAGAAAGCAACTCCTCTTTTTTTGTCCTATCCTCTCAAACTGCTCTGTCTTCCACTTTCATCTTCAGCGCCACCAAAGGATTGATATATTGGTGCCTATATGTCCCCAAATGCAGACAGAATTTTTATTCATTCTAACAAAGTAAACTTTGTAGCAGGAGGTTCACAGAACAGTACAAATATATGCAGATTGGATGCAGCTCTTTGTAATTCCCCAAGAGAGGTGACAGAATCCTCCTCCTTTATCTGGCGCTTCCATAGGGGCACTGCTCCATTTTCCTGCCCGTGTGGCACAGCTCAATGTGACCCAGATCACCAGAGGGCACTGCCGGGTCTCTCTAGGGGGTCACACCGTTAGGCTCTATGCCTGGGAGATACTCGATGGCTTTAGAGGAAACTGGATTTTTTTTCATAATTTACTCTCTGATAATACTTTTTTTCCTTCTTGATCCAATAAGAGATCTGAAAGAAAATGCTGGAAGATCCATTTCCTGGGTTTTGGTGGGGTGTGGTTTTGCCCTGTCCCTTTTACCATGGAAGCCTGACTCATTGTATTCCTAATTCGGGCACCTAAGTGATGATTCACGGGCTGACATTTAGGATCCACAGTTTCCTGGTAATCAATAAAAACATGTACTTCTGTGTGGAAACTCAGTGCTTGCTTTGGACAATATGATAATTCTACTGCCTGTGAATAAATAATGTCTCAGTAAAGGGAGATTGTAGCTTCCCTTAATATTTTTAATGTAATTTATTATTTTTACTATATACCCGCTTCGTAATGAAAGAATGATGAGGAAAAGTTTCTTTGTGAAAGGCTGTTAGAGTCTTTAGCTTAGAGAACATTTACAAACATCTTGCACTAATGGAAAATACTTAGAAAATATTCATAACTGTTGGTTGTTTCTGAGTGTGGAAGTAGTGACAGGAAAGTAAACTTTCATGGAATAATGATTCGCATTAGAACTGAGCTTTATTATTTGACTTATGCTATACTGAAGTTTGAGTACCATGCGGTTTGTGGTTAGAATAAACGACCTTTTCCTAGTGCGATATCTAATGGGATAGAATCCTTGCATATACCGTGGAAGTTATTATGGTTGCTTCACTTCAACCAGCTACCTGTACGTAGTGCTGGTTTGGGTGTTATCTTCCGTAGGCACTTCACAAGCAGTGGATCTGTTGGGTGTTTCTTAGCACGAGATTGCTGCCAGTTCTTGAGAGGGAAAGAACGTGCAGAATTAGTCTGGGCACCCTGACAGGGCTGGAGGCTTGTGAGCTGGGGGCACGGCGGGAGCATTGGGGACGATGGGCTGGTTCTGCTGGGAGCTGTGGGAATTTGTTCTTCGAGTGGCATCTTCTCTCCTGAATGTGGTGGTCTCTGGTGACGGGAGTCTTTGCAAGGGCTGGAGGAGTCAGTCTGCATATCCTCTGAGAGTGGCAATAAATATGGGATATAATTTTTGAGGAGTGTTTTAAAGACAATATTATCTCTTCAGTTGTAAACAAACAAATTTCTACATTTCAGCATTTCTAGGTTTTGCACTAACAGTGCTATCTCTTAGATTAAAACATTGTCTGTAGAATTTAGTAGAGGAATTAAAGCTAAGTGGTTTTCTGATATCAGGAAGAAACTGTTAATGCTTTTTCTTCTGTAAAATAATGCAAAACTGAATTAATTTGTGAATTTTTATCAATAAATTGTTATTTAACTGCAAATATTATGTGGATTAGCCCCATAGCGTTCTCCTTACAATAGTGATGTTTTGGAGTATAAAATGTGCTGTGCACTAAATATATGATGTTCAAAACCTGATCTATAAAATACTGTATTTTCTCAGTGCCTGTAGCTGCTTCACTAGCCACTAAGCTGGAGAGTGTAAGATATGGGCACAACTACAAAAATTCAGATTAGATCCACAGATGATGTATTCATTAATTTGCTTTATTCCGCTTAAGTGAAAAAGTCATGTCTAATAAAGAAGTGTACAGTAGGTTCTTTGATGTTAAAACCACTCATCTTTCATGTTCAAGAACCTTTTTTTTTTGCCTTGATTTTTAGGCACAATTAGTGTTTGTTAAGTTATGGTCTGACACAAAATAGGTGTTTAAGACAGAAAGGTAACACAACACTTAAAAACCATCTACCATACTTCTGGGGCAGGAGACTGACAACTTTAATATGTTTTAATGTATTATATTTAAAGAATATCTCATCTGATTGTAGTCTATGAATATATGACCTTGGACACATAGGTAAAAGTCAAAGTTTAAGTAAGGTTAATCTTGCCATCCATGTTTACCTTAGATTTTGGAATCTAGCATCTTTTCCCATTGGATACGTTTGCCTATTGTATTTCTCACAACTGAGTTTCATTTACTTTTAAATACTACTTTTGTGTTTTCTTTGACTCTTACTATGCTACTGTGTTTGGATTTACAGGTGTTGTAGTATTTCTTTCTAATCATTATTAGGATTATTTCAAATAGGGAACATCTTCTCCTTAGTGGCTGGGAGTTTTAATAAAATTCAGATTTAGCCTGTTTTGATGAAAACATCCATTGAAATCTATTATTCTGCTCTTGTGTAGCTGAATGTATTGACAAAGAGAACTAGACAATGATATTCAAAACAACAAATCCTGTGGCTGTTTGCAAATTTACAATAAATATAATTTACATGCTGCTAATTATTAAAACAGAAAGTCGTAATGCAGCTTGTGATAAAGATTTGCTGCTGTACAAGAAGATGTTCTGAGTTAAGTGGTCGTGTGGAAAGGATTAATGTAGAATTCAGCAGATAATCATCTGAGTTACAAAGAATATGAGAGTGTTCTAGGGGCAGTTGCATTTAATGAAATAACTCAGGGTGCTGTCAGGTCTTCTGAGATCTGCCCGATGCAGACACTGATGTGAACACGCTCTCATAACCAGCAAGCAGCACGACGAGGTGTGCAGCTCCCTCAGTGTACCTTGCCATTTTTATAGCAACCCATGCAGGGTTCAAGGATTTAAAGTAGATTTTATTAATGTTCTTCCGATATGTCCCTAACTGTAGCAGATTGCTGTCGTGAGCCTCCCTGTTTCAGTCTCTGAGGCACACCACGAATACAGCCGGGTCGGTCCAAATACAAGTTATTTCAATTAAGAGGTACTCAAGTTAGTTACTGTGTAAAAACAACTTGGATATTCCTAGCTATCAACAAAATGAATTTATTTTTTGGCAGATTTTCTGGATTTTAAGTAATGACAAAGATTCCTTTCTTTACGTATATCTGTAAAATAAGAACACAAAATTGAAAACTTCCAAGGCAGTCATACTAACTATTCATCTGCTTTTGCCTTGGACTGAAAACGGCCAAGTAAACAGCATTATTTTGAACTATCTTGTCATGTTCTTCAGTTGGACACTGTTTAACGTCTAGCTTGTCACTCTGGAGATAGCTGAGCATAGATTAATATTTACAGAAAATTTATGTGATTTTAATAACCTTTGGACTTGGTATAAACTTACATAAAAGGAGAAACCAGCTATGCAGCACTAGTGAAGCAGACACAGCTTATTCTACGTAAAATTGATGATGTGGTAAGAAGCAGAAAGCAACTGAAACACAGCATGTATGGTACTGCTCCTTTTGTTAACAGCATATACAAACTAATTTTCTCTTACACCCGTGACGTAATGAAACTTTAAAATTACTTGGTCCATGATCCATGATGGAGATTTGTTAGAATGACAACTGCATGCTTGAAATGCTTATACATCAGTCACTTGTTAAACAGGTTTTAAATGTTCTCACCAGTTAACCCTGCACCCTCCCAAAACCCAACCCCAAAACCAGGTATCCATTTAGTATCACAAAACATAAAGCTGTAAACAGGCACAAGACTTTATAAACGTCTGCATTTTATTCCAGAAATCTGGTTTCTACACACACAGCATTATAATAATAGTAAAGGACTACGAGGTTAATGAGCTGAGGAAGAAGCAGCTGGTCAGATTTACTTCCCTTAATATCAAAAAAATGAAGATGAGCTAAAATCCTCTAGCTTTTTTCCTCTTGCAGGTACAGAAATGGCACAGGACACTTGCTGTTATGTTCACCCCTTGGTTTTAGAACTGGCACCTCTCCTGGCTCAGCACAGAAACACAGCTTTGAGATATCTGGAGAAAAAGATCTGTTTAGCTCATGCTGTGGTTACACGGTATGGACCATACAGGGCCCGCAACATGTGGTGTCAAAGCATGGTTATGAGTAAACATTCGTTTTCATGATTGATAGCTTAGAACTCTCTTTGATTATTTTCTTATTGTCTTTACCTGATCGGATTTCTTTTTTGTTATAGTTTTGATAGTCTGACGTGTGCACTAAGAAATGCGGGAAAACTTGATCTAAGTAGTTTGTAGCAGGTACAGTTTTTGCTGATCTGTAAAATGTGCCGCAAGAGCACATACCGCTCTTGTGGAGCACATCCCCAAAGGATCTACTCAGAAAATTAGTATTCTGAAGACATCATGATATATTGTTAGCCATCTGCAGGAATATTTGCTTTGTAAATAAAGTCAGTATTCTTAGAATGCTTGTGCAGATGTTTTAGACAGCTTACTTAACGCTTTTTTTGCTGAAAATCTTAAACGAGGATTGTAAAATCATAAAGCTGCAGTGTTCAGCTTACTGCCAAAATAATACTAAAGGTTGTATGTTTCTGTTTATTTGTAACATTTCTCTCAGAAGACACAGTAAAAACCTGAAAGCTGGTTTCACTTAATAATAATTTTTTCAAGGCAGCATATTTAAAAACTCCCAATGTGGCCTAAATGTATGACAGCGGCTTTCTGCACTTCTACTAATTAAGAGATACAGTTTTGTCATTTACCTTACCTGTGATTTTGCAGTACCCGTATTGGAAAAGTTCATGTGCCTTTTTTTTTTTTNATAAATATTAATGCTAATATATATACTTTTAAATAATAGTCGACTAGACAGTGTTGTTGATGTTTTAAATGCAGAGAACCACTCACTCAAGCCCAAAAGTGAAAGTAAAATTCTGGCTCTCACTTTAGCTGGGAAATGGTTTAAAAGAGTGACTGAATGAAGCAACATTTTGGATTTATTAATAGAAATTTATATAATAAACTAACATTTACATAGTTTCATTTTAAAAAAAAAAAAGTTTAACAGTGATGGAAGAGGTTAAAACTCATGAAGTATGTTTACATAATAGTATATTTAATGCTTTAATATATATTAAGCACACTTAATCTAATACAGATTTCCTATAATTCAGAAACATTAATTGTGGGATTGAGCAAGCCTGTCCCTAAGAAGTTCTTGACTAGATCCCCAAGAGTGAAAAGATATCGATCATACAACGTGACATAATTCAAGAATGCATATTTCAGTCTAAGAGAAAATGACTTTACTGTATGAGAAGGTTTCAGTTTTTTGGATGTATCGTGTTTAGCTTTTTTGAATCTTTGGAATCATTTATCTTGACAGCTGACCTTAATTGTATGCTCGAAGTTTACAAAGAAGCTAATATGGGCTAGAATAACCGAGTTCTGTGTCAATTAAAAGATGCAGAAATTTGAAACGATGAGTAAATGTTAAATAGCTATCTCCCTGTTCACCACAGGTAGAAATGAACTGCGCAAACTTTGGCTTTATTTGTAATTTTGTGCATTCATTTCTGATGAGAAAAGGCTAACAGTTACTTTTTCTGCTTGCTGCGTTGGAGGCTCATAGCTTTGTATTTCATGCAGAACAATAAAGTATTTTTTATAATAAACTGGTTTGGCAATCTGGAGATCTTTAAGAGTATTCGGAATGCTATCTTTCATTGATTTCCTTATAATACTTTATGGAATTTGTACTGTACCATGAAGATTTAAACATCATCTTTAACTTAATCCTTTGATTTTATGCCCTCTGTATGACCTCTAAAGACATGTTTTTATTATTTGTCTATTGGTGATCATGGTAACATTCGTTATATTATTGAGAAAAGTTATTTCATAAATTTGGATTTTTTTTTTGTTATACTTATCTGGGAACCTATATCTCTCTGAGATTATTTCAGTTTTTAAAAATACTTTAAAAGTATTCAAAATTGCCCTCAGTAATAAAGGCATGATTATCAACATGGATCCTTTATTTTCTGGCATTTTTAATGTTAATTGCTTCATCTCTGTAAATACAACTGTGATGGGCTTTCCCTTGCCTAGCTAAGATTATTCTTTAATCAATATCTGTAACCTGTAACAATCATAGTGACCATCACCGTTGTCTATAGAGTCTGAGTTATTGTACATTTCTAGAAGCATAAATGCTAGTTTTAGAAGTTACCAAATAACTAGAGGGTATGTTGTAGCAATTCCTCTTTGTAACCAGCATGTATGAAGCTATTTCAGAAGAGGATAAAATTCATACCAGTAAAGGTGCAATTTTACATTTCATATAGAGATGACTGAATCTGTGATTAATCGAGTAATTTTTTATTTCTGGGGTTTGTGTTTATTTACAAGAAGATTATACAAAGGCAAGCTTTTAGTTCTGCTGAGTTTTCCAGCATCCCTGATGAAAGAGCAGTAACAGACAAAACTGCAGGCAGGGAATCCAGATGGTGCTGTATGCATTCAATATGCTGATATGTAAATTCAATCAGTATATCACGCAACTTTACAATGTGCAGCAGGGCAATTCTCCTTGTTATTTACATGGTGTGGGAATTTTTAGTTAGTACTACACTGGATATCTTGAACAAATCCTCCGTTATCTAGTGTAGTTAATTTAAAATCTTTCTGCAATCTCTTGAAACTGCAGCAAGTCCCAAGAGTTTCTGAAGCCAACTCCCTTCCCAGAGGTGTGAATACAGGTATTTCCACACCTGAGATGTCAGTTGGTTCATGCCTGTTCGTGTCCTGGTGCAACAATTTCAGCATATGTGGAGATGCTTATCTTCCTTTCTTACGTGTAGATTTCATAAGCTGTGGAAGGCTTCTTGGCTTTACATGACAGGTGTAAGTCTATCAAAATGCTACTGTAAATCTCAAAATCAAATTATCTTTCATGGACTCGTGGAATTTAATTCAAATTTGGAGTTAAGTCAACATGATGTTTTTAAGTATACGTCTAAAATATCATTTTCCGTGTTTGTGTAAATTGAGCACAGATGCAATGAAATGTTTTTTTATCTGTGTGTGTCCTCATAAATACAAGCCCCTTTTGAAATTATTGCCTTTGCAGACGTCAGCTGCAAAAAGGACCAGGACTGACTGTCTGGTAGAAAACCTGCCCATTTTATGTTCATAGGATATAAAACTCGTATTTTTTTCTCACTAGGTAGCCAAGCACTGCAAATTTCATATTTTTCAAAGTTATTGGTTATATTGGTTAGAAGGCTGTGGGTTTGTTTTTTGGATTTTTTTGTTTATTTTGCTATTTTTTGGTTGGTTCGTTTTCTCTTGTGTGTTTCGAGGTGGGGTTTAGTTTGTTGTTTGGGTTTTGTTTGTTTGGGATTTTTTGTTTGTTTGTTTTGTTGTTTTGTTTGTTTTTTTAATAGAAAACATTTGCTTTCAACTTGAGCCCTTATGTATCAAGTTTCTCTTGAGGTGCACATCTTTCAGAAAAAAAAATAAATAAGAAGTTAAGTTTATGGTAGAACTGTCCATGTAACTTTACTGATTTTGTAGCATCACAAGTTTGATAGTGTAACATTCTGTGGCTGTTTTGATTCTGGCTTATTGTTTGGCAACTTATTTACATGCCACTTCTTGCAATCTCGAATCACTGGTATAGCGCATAAAGTCTTCTTAACGGATATAAAGGAATATATCAATTAATTAGGAGAGACATAGTTTTCCGTTCTTCCTCTACTTACATTTCTGCCATAGAAAAGCGTAACCTGATGTGGGATTTCTACTGTAAAGCTTGTTTGCCTTCCTAAGTTATTTTATTATTCCTCAACCTCTGTGTCTGTGGGTGTGTTCTTTTAATTGAGGACCTAAGAAATTCTGTGAATCTTTCGGTGTGTTTCCTGTTGCCTCTGAGGAGCTGTAATGTTTAAGGAAAAAGGAAACAGAAACCACAGCTGTATATTATTCAGATTACTTTTAAAGAAGGCACGTGAGGCATCTGCTGCTGAAAAGATTTCAGTTTTATAACCTAAAGTGCAAGACCAGTTTGTAACCATAGTCACAACACTACAAATGTTCAGCTGCTGAAGAAGGAATGAAAATAGCTCCCTTCATGCCGTGTTGCCATAGGGGAAGAATCCTGTTTTAGTTCCCAGTGGAATACTGCTGTAAGAAATTGCAAAACAGCATTTTGGCAGACAATAATGAGGTGTTTGTAAATACAGAAGCTGAACTGTGTTAAGAAACTTCTTGGCACTTTTCAGAGCATTTGCTGGTTTTAGTTTAAACCCCATATTATAAAAGTATTAATAACAAACTGGAGATCGTATTGAAAGTCACTTAGAAGGAGGTATATTTAGACATTGCTCGTTTTAACTGTATCATTAATTCACAATCTTCCTCTAATGTTGTGTCCCAACAGAAGCAGCGCTCTGCCCGTCTGGTCACAGGGAAGGGCAGGATGCGATCCTGAGCTCCTTGTGCTGGCCTGTGCTGTGGTACACGGGGAACTGCCAGCGGCTCGTGGAACTCATGGCTTGTAAACTGAGTATAGACAGCAAAGCTTCACTCTGCTGTGTTTCATGCTAGAAAAGTTGGGAGAGCTTATTAGGCATTCTAATAGCTTAGTTAAGGGTAATATGTTTGGATCGTGACTGATGATATTCTCTACATTATGAGAGATGATGGCGTGTGATCCTCTCTTCCCTGTTGGGATGCGGGTGAAATCAAGTATTCCAGCAAAGATCTGTTTCCCATGATTTCAGAGCCTTGGAGCAGACCTCAGCTATTTTCTGCTTTTTAAGCTGAATGGGATATTGATAATTCTAACGTCATCTTCCTGGCTGTTTTTCTGGGCTGAGAATTACCCAATATAGATGCCTTTGTTATGAAGTGAAGAGCAAGTTTGACCTTTAAAGACAAAGGTAAATCTGCCCTTTTTTTTCTTATTTCCTGCAGTATTTCTGACTTTACAGGTGCTCTACAAGTCTAGGAATGGTTCTATGTGACTAAGCCATTCAAACCCAGCCTATTTACGATAGATTTGAGACTTCTGCCTCAGTTTCTCCAATGTTTTCTTGCTCGATATGAGCTATTCACCTAGAACCCTGAAAGTTTGCACCCTGATGAGCCTTGCACTAAACCATCTCACAGTTGGTCATACGGTTTCTCAGCCTGGTGTATCCCTTATTGAAAACATCATAATTCACAGCAAGAAAGATCCCATGATAGATTGCTCATCCAAGTCAGCTGTTGTCCTCAACCTGCAGTTGTGCCAGCTCTCAGCTGGAGCCTTCAGGTCTCCTAGACCTTGAAGATCCGTCCTTTGTCCATCGGGATGCTTTAGTTTCAATTTCAGTCCACTATCTGGCTGGTGCAGAGTTGTGTGATTCGCACTGTTCTTGCAGTTCTGTTGTTCAGCAAGGAACAAAAAGTTCATTTAGTAAAACAGGCAGTATGAGGATTTCTCTTTGCAACAGAACAGTCTTCTTGATAGACTGCATTCCTTCAAAGAGGGTTGAGAATACCCATGAGCAGGTAGTTTTTGGACAAAGCTCCTCCACAAGCAGCTCCCAAGATTTTACTCAGCAACCACTCTGTCAAAACATTATTTCCCTCACTCTCTTGCAAGAGATCTTTGTCCACTGACATGTGTTTTCTCTGTGCCTTGCCTCTCCACGGCCCTTTGGCCTTCAGCTGAAGCTCTCTCTGCAGCAGTTTCTGCGTGGAATTTGGAGGATTTTTTTTAATCAAACTGTGCTGCAGGATTGTCTGCAGTGCTTAGAACTCATTTGTGGTGTATCTGGAGATTCCAGTATCTTCAATTAACATCTGTGTAAACAGTATATAAAGTGCAGCTACTGGTGGTACTTCAACATTTGTATACATACCAAGAACAATGCAATCGTAAAAATCCACAAATAATATTGCATTTGGAAAAGAGGCTCTGCTGTTGCAGTCTGTCTAAGGCTCTGAGGTCCACATGCAGGTGGTTTGGACCTGGAGTTGTTCAAAACCCATTTTCTTTGGAGTTGACTATAGTAAACAGGCAACCATTTAAAAAGGAAGAAAAGAAAATTACTTAACCAGTAAGCGAAATTCAAGATACACGTGTGTATACATTTTTATTACTGTGCGCTCTGCTCTGGGATTTGGAGAATGTATAATGCTTTTGGCATGGAGCATAGCGTGAATCAGGGAGCATAAATAGTGAATGAATGGTATTGTGAAACAAAAGTTTCCAGGTTTGAAATGCTTCAAACTGACCCTTTTGACTGACCAGAGCTGCATGCAGTGTTCTCAGTCTCTGTGTATACAGTGGATTTATGCAGTGGTATAGATTATATTTTCTGTTTTATTGCCTGTTTCTTCCTTCCTAGTGAATGTTGAGCTGATGCTTTTCTAGAATAAACGGAGATCTTGTTTTCTGAATCAAAGCAGTCA
Organism: Pampusana beccarii; assembly: GCA_013399365.1. Taxonomy (NCBI): domain Eukaryota; kingdom Metazoa; phylum Chordata; class Aves; order Columbiformes; family Columbidae; genus Pampusana; species Pampusana beccarii. Next base: position 1,453,377 of record VWYH01010051.1, read on the forward strand.
GCTCAGTTGTCATTTTACATGCACAGTTAGATATGAGGCAGTGATACCAGGAGGAAAGGTGTGTTTATCTGTATTGAATCAGCTGGGATACTCTGGGAGTTCTTTACTCGACCCTGTTCTTGGATACTCTGGGTAGCTGAGCAGAATTGGTCACCACATCAATCTCCTGGAATATCTCGGGCAGCACAGGTCCCTGCAGGGCTCTGCCGTCTTCCATAGTGAAAATTACCATGTTTTCCTATCCCTCTTTCTTTTCTCACAATTAATTTATTCAATCTCAAATTATTCATCTATTCAACTTCCTCTCTTATCCCTTATAGGTAGCGTAATTTTTTAAAAGCCTTTGATGAAACACCTTGTGGAGTTTTTGTAGGGAATACCAGTAGACTGCGTAACTGAATCTGCTTTGTCCTTAAGCTTGTTGGTTCCTTAGGCGAACACTAAGTTTGAGCTGTAGTATTTCTTATTTTATAATTCAATAATAATAATAATTCACCATTTTTGTTGCAGAATAGAATATGATCCAAAAGTAGTACTAGACTGTTGAGATCAAATGAAAGAAGAGATTTGCTGCCCTACTCCTCTCATTTCTAATCTCAGTCCATTAAATACAGGAATTAGCAAAATTTTTGTTTAACACAAAATAGCCATACAAACATTTTATTACTAGTCTTCCTGAGAAGATGTCTGTTTTAAATAGTTCATCAGAATTCCATTCCATGTAATTACAGCATTTTACAAATGAGACTAAAAAGTCCTTGTAATCTGAAAAATAGCCCCCGCGGCCTTTAAAATAGGATCGAGGAGGTCTCAGCCAAGTAGAGCAAACAAAAAATTAGGAAAATTGCCCCATAGTTTCTTCAAAGCACCAAACAACTTTTTGCTTTAATGAAATGTACAGTCTCCTCTTGATCCATAAGAGCAAGTAACTGTGAGTTGTACTGGTTCCATACAGAAAATGCAAAGGAACGGCCTTGACATTGCAACACTTATTTGAGTTCTTTTGTCACAGAGCTCAACAAGCTCAAATTCTCAAACCCGTGTTAGCATTTTGAAAACTTAGTCAGATATGATCAAGTTAGTGTAGTTTATGCCGTTAGAGGTCCAAGTAATCTTTGTCATACATGTAATTGTGGTGGTATCAGATACGGAACTGTTGGTAGCCAGAGAATTGACTTTTCTATATGTGAAAGCGTCACAGTGCTGGAAGAGCAGATCTTTTCCATGACATTTCATAAAAAACACAGATCAGGTTTACAACATCAAATGCTAACTAACTTTCTAGTGGGACATCTGGGCAAAAAAAGTGATGAAGGGACCAGACTCTGGTTGATACCTTTGCAAACCGCAGTGATGAGTTGTAAGCTCTGCTGGGTTTCTACCCACCTGCTTGCAGAGCTGTCTCCAGTAACAGCCTCTGCTCCGAGTTGCTTTGGGCCACCCTGTGTTTTCTAAGTGGAAACATAACTCTGGGCAACTTGAATGTTGTATTTCTTACCACCTGCCCCCCTCCCCCCTTTTTTTTTTAAATGAATTAAACAAACCAAGTGTTCTAAATGGTTCATGTTTTCTGAAATGTTCATATAATTTGATTCACTCACTGACAACATGGTTTTGAAGTCGTTATAATATATCCTTGCTTTCTATCTGTGTAGTACTTTCTGTCAGTGGAATTTAGAGCTCCTTGTTCTCCTTATGTTTACGCAATAGTAAGTGTGATGGTTAAAGATATAAACAGGACCTAAAAGTGGACATGAGGAAATGATACTTGAATGAGACGTTCTTGCATTAAAACCTAGAAATGAAAGAGGTGCGGTGCAGCTCAGCATAGAAATATTGCTGTTATGTTTTCATAGAGATGATGCAGTAAAATGCTGACATTTCTATATGTTACAGCTGTTTATACATTTCCTATTTTTCTTGATTGTTATTGCCAATTAAATTGTTTCCCTGAACCCACATCACTATATTCTCTAAAGGAAATTAAAGTTTTGTTCAAACAAATTTTGGAAAACAAAGCAGCTTCTCAAGATACTTACTTTTTTTTTTTTTTTAAGACATATAGCAAACAAGTTGAATATGTATATTCTAGTATTTTTGTGAAAATTTGCATCTCAGCATGTCATAACATTTTTCCTCCCTAAGAAAGACAAAATACAAGGTAGACTCAATTCCGTTCTGAACATGAAAGGGCAGAGATGGTACGAAATACCTGAGGATTGTTCTCCACACCTTGTTTTGATATACCTTGCTTCAGCTTGATTTGCAGAGATGTGGCTCCCTGTACTTTGGAAAAATGATGCCTGACGTTCAGCCGTTCGTGTTAACCAATGCACTGAGCAGTTTCGTGTTTTGCCTCATTATGTAATGTCTTTGACTACAATTCCATGTTATAATTACACATTTCGGTATTTGTGAGTATTTGGGTATGCATATTTATGGAGATAGGATGTTTCTTTTCTTTAACCCTAATAATGGCTCATCAGAACATTCAATTGAAAGGAGACCCGTGTGATTTAGGGTTATGTTTAACATCAGTCAAACCCCTACATTTATTTTTGCTACTAGTTACAGTAGGTACTTAGCTGTGGCACGTAACTTTAACATCTGAATTATATCCTTGGGTGCTGCTGTGTGATTTAATAACCTCACTTCTGTGCCTCACTTTCTCTATTTTTGAAATAAAACTAATGATGCTGACCTCTTTTGTTTCAGCACTTAACGCTTTTCTGTGGTAAACCTCAGTAGGAGAGTTACAAGGTCATGGTAGCAGTAGAAGTATGTTCTTACTGAATGTTTCCTAGATCAAAAGCTGCTTTTTATTCCCCCCTCCCTGCCCCCAAATGAACAGTGTTAAAATATTCTGGTGTGTGCATGGTTGAGCAAAAACCAACTGTTGTATGAAGAACTGTGTTTGATGTTACAGCTCAAGGTGCCTTAGTTCATGGGAAAATGTTACCGCACTACTTCTATTTTAATGAAATATTTTAATATTGGTCTAAGCAATAAACTAATTGATCTTAGAGTTATTTTAAGCACTTGGTGAATTTAGAACTCTGAAAGTACAGCACACTTGGAGATTTTTCTTTGAGATAAAATTGGGATAATGTTTATATTAAAGGCCATCTGTAATCATTCAAGTCAATCTTGAATAGGGAGATATGCAGACATATATTTCAGTAGTTAGACAAAATTTATTAACTTATTGTGGCTGGCATAATATAAAAATAATTTTTTACAATCCTGTAAACTTTGATGTAGATTGAAATATCTGTTTCCCTTGTCTGACTCGGCAATTCGGGATGAAATGCAGAACTCCGTCTCTTAGATAAGCTGGTTATTTTGCAAGACAATCGTATTTGGCTTGTCATTGGTATTCCAAAGTAGACAAAAAGGTTGCATGTTTAATTTTTATGCTGTGTAAGTGCAATCTCTAAGTCCTACTTCAGCTCTCATTCTTCAGCTTGGGATGTGACTGAAAATGGCTGTGGTGCCATGGGATAGCTAATTGGTAAAGCCTGTTTGGAATGTGGGTAAATGAGCCATTTTGGCAGTGAGCAGAGTAGTAAAGAGCACTCTTTTCCCTTAGTTGACTCCCAGGCTAAAATTAAACAGAGTTGGGTATTTCCACATGTAGTGATTTATAATGCATCTGTTCTGAGTCAACTAGCAGAAAGAACTAATTACCTATATACTTTTATAAAATGAGAACTCTTCATTTGGGCGTAATGCACAGTTTTGCGTTTTTATATTATGCCTTTGTGGAAAAGCCCTTCAAAACGTAAGATAATAAGCAAAAAGATGATTTTTTAAAATTTCTGTTATCCTTTAAAATAGTTGGATACTAAATCCATGATGCTAACTCAACCTGTATCAGCACCTGCTTATCATTCCCATGATCTGAGACATATAGGAGTCATGAGCTCAATGCTAAAATAATTTGTGGTGCAGTTTATATAGCAAGATGGTGTAATGTTTTCTTTAGTTACTTAGTTACTAAAAATAAACAAAACTTGTCAGAATTAGTTTTTATTGTAGATCATTCCCTTTGTTCATATTTGTGATCCCTCCCGAATAGAAATTGCACATTAACTAAAACTTTAGTTTCCTGTAAGGGTTTTTTCAGTTCATTTTATAGAGGACTAGCTTAAATGTTTTACTGAAAGTTTTTTTCTGAAACAGCGATATGGGTGTGTTTGGATACTGCATACACACAGATCAGGATTTATAAACAATTCTGCCAGGGATATCCTTTATTGTTGCAGAGATAAAACATTTTTCTGTACATAAATAGCAAGGCTGCTTCTCGGTGTCTAGTGCATCATAATATGTTACTGTTGTTGTATTAAATGTTGAGTTTCAACAACTAGATGTATGACTGAACTATTATTGTCTACACGTCCTAGAAAATTTTTCTCACCAAAAATGTTGGGAGTGACTCAGTAGCGCAGTTTGCTCGTTCACAAGGCTCTTACATCCAGAAAAACAGCTGGTTTTGCCAAGTGTTGCCATCTCCCTTCTTCCCAAAGTGCTCTTTCACCTCAGCATTCCTGTTTCACCATCCTCCTGCTTTCTTCTTTTTCTTCTGTCTCTGTGATCTTTGAAGTCCTGTCCTGGTTTTTTGTCACTACCGAGCATCCCTCAGCACCACCACCCTGCAGCTCGACTCTGCCCCATTTCACCTTTCCTGCCTTTACCTCTGGTTTCTCTTCTCAGCAGCTGCATCCCGCAGGCGTCCTCTCCTGCCTCACCAGAAGTGCACCATATTCCCTTTTTGTCCCACTTACTGGATGCTCGATTTTCCCTTTAGAAGGAGAGGGTTGGGCTGGAGCCCAAGGCTGGCGCTCTCTTCCCTGCTCCTCCAGCAGCCTTTGCTCAGCACTCAGGGTGGGAGGAGGTGGCAGCAGAGCTGACCCAAGCGCAGGAGGCCCCAGGTTGTCCTCTGAGGGCCCCTCGGTCCCTTGGGAAGCCGAGAGCTGTTGCTGCAGCTGTCGTCGTCCGAGGAAGCTTGTCAAGAAGCTCGTCCACAGGATGAGAGTGCCAAGCACAGCTGTGCTCTGCTCCTCCTGGTCCTCCTCCAGCCTCCCCTCCGTTCCTGCCTTCAGGAGAGGGACAACAGTTGGGGAGGAAAGAGATTATTTGACCCAAACTGCGCCTGGCAAATGGCACCATGACTTCGAGGAAATTCTCAAACGTTCAAAGAGTACGTGGTGTTTGGTTTGATTCTTATTTTCCTAATAATTTACTGGATAGATACAATAGATAACTCTGGCAAGAACGGAGATCTGGAAAGGAAACCTGGTGTGGTGTGGGACTAAGGTCTGTTTTTTTCTGAAATGTAAATGTAATTAAAAGGAGAAAAGGGGAGGGGAGAAAAAGTTCACCACATCTTAATGAAATCCAGGAAGCTTGCATTTTTACAGAGACAAAATAGCAATTAATTTTTTTTCTTAGACGTGTAAGGAGTCTGCTGCCAACTTACAGCTTGATCCTCACATCAGTGAGATCTTCGTTGAAAACTGGGCCGGGGGGTGGTTCTTGTTTCTTGACATGAAAATACAAGTTGGGGGTTTTTATGGCAGGAGGAGACAATTGTAAGAAATTTTTCTTTGACTACATAGTTATTTTGAAGACAGCTGTTACACAGACTACAACTTCACATAGGTGATTAAATTCTTCTTTTATTGTAGTGGCTGAGTAGCAAATGCAGCAGTAAATTTCAGTAATTGAATTGGACAGAATTGGCTTGGTAGGAGGCCAAAGTTACCTGACAGTCAGATTGAAAGGCAAAAAAATGTGGTTGCTTATCTGACTACTTGTACTGGTTTGGATTTGTGGTTTTGGTTTGTTTGGGTTTTTTATCTTTTTGTTGTCGTGTTGGTTTTTTGGTGGTTTTTTGTTTTGGTTTGGTTTGGGTTTTTTTGTTGATGTTGGGTTTGTTTTCTCCCAGGCACAAGCTATCGATGACAAAAGACAAGTGGAAAAATAAACTATCTTGGTCTCTGTTCTACCTTCCTTTACGATTTTGTGGGATTGTACTAATGTGACTTCATTGAAGCGAAAAGATAGTTTCAGTTCGAAGTATGTCTTAATTGTATTGAACTTCTTAGTTTTAGCTAATTTTTTGCAGTAGATAAACTAAGTTGAGTAACTAGCATCATTTGCTACAGTAACACTGTAATTTTTTTTTCCCTTTTCAGGAGTCTGTTATAAATGTGGGGTTTCTTTGTTGACTTTGCATGTAGGCTGACTTTATTCTTCACTCTTTGGGAGGTCTCTGACTCCCAGTTGTCGTATCACACATACATTAAACCTTTCATTAAGTGTTGCTGACAACAGACGGTATCTCTTAAAGATGCACGATTCTCTTATTTTGGCATCCAATTATCTTATACAAGTTAATGATTGTAGTATATACTTTGTCAGTCCTCTGTTCCCTTCTGCTTCCTTTTTCTAGTCCCCTCCAGCTCCTGCTGCAAAACACATTCACTGCCCTTCTTACCTGCACCTTACCGCTTTACTTTATAGTAGACATTGGCTTTGCCTTAAGTTGCAGATTTATTTCTAAGGTTTATTACTGACATTTAAAACCATCAGATCACATAGACGGGTGTGTGTAGAAGGGTTCCTCACAGCGTGTGTTCCAGCTCCAAGCCTGTGCAAGGCAGATGATTTATCATTCTGTGTTTCTTGATTGCCATTTTCCCGTTGAGCTCCTCAGGCTTTGCTTGCATTGCCCCAGGTTGGTGGGTCTTCTGCCATTTGGAATTCAGCTGGTTTTAAAATTTACTTGTATACAATAAGCTCATAACTTATCCCTCTCATTATTAGTTTTTTTCCTCGTTAACAGTTTTTGTGATGTATTACATGTTTTGAGGCATGTTTTTGCTGTTTTTTGGAAAGTACATTGAATTAGGTGACAAACTTTCTGAGTTTATTTGAATTTATTATTAAATTCAGAGTCCATACTTATATTGTCTACTACGGAATATCACAGCATCTATTTCTTTGAGTTACAGAACTACTGTAGTTCTCTGTAACTTGGTTTTGGGACCTTCCAGTAACCCAGGTGTCTGTTTTGAATTTGTTTCATTATTTCATTTATTTATTTGCTGTAAGATTTCAAAGCTTATGTGAAAAGATAACTGCCTATTACTACTTGCCATGCTTTTTCAATATAATTGATGCCTTTGTATTATGTTAATCCATTTGATTCTGCATTTTGCAATTCTGTAATTAAAAGTTCTTCTGCAATAGATACTTTATCTGTACTATTAATTTATTGAAGCTTTTATTTTAATACTTCATCAGATTTTTAATGCAGGCTCAATGGAATAATGCTTCATAAATTGGGTTTTAGTGTGTTTGGTTTGAAGTATATGCTAAGATTTCTAGATCCTGAGAATAGGTTTTTTTTCCTGTTTGAGCTTTAATATTTTCCATGTAAGTTTTTCTTCACAAGCATAAGAAAACTAGAAGTTTACTTTTAAGAAACAAAGTCCTGTCTTGTAATCCTAGGACTTCAAAGGTGAGATTTAAACAAAAAAAGATGTATTGTAAAACTTGGGATAAAATCCTAAGAACTCACAGTACCAAGACCGCCAACATTAGAGTTCAAAAATTTTCCTTATTTTATGTAACTAGTCCACTAAAGAATATCCACAGCTGCATTTACACGAAGTGTGTTTGTTCTGAGGAGCTTTAGGCGGAAGACAAACCTAAGGTAGAACTGGCTGTCCTAGAGTTAAGTTTTTCTTTACTGAAGTTGGTGAGAGTGATGCTTTATATTCTCCTCTTTCAGTCAAGGGTCTCATTGACTCATTTCTTGCATAATGTTATTGCTGGCTGAGAATCTGAGGAGGGGTGTTGTGTGTATTCAGCTACACACAGAACTTCGTGAAAACAAGCATTTTTTCTTGGCTAAAAATTGTAATAAGCAAAATCAAAATGCAGTTCTCTGCTTTTTTGTGTATATGGCCATAGCACTGGCAGTGCTGGCAAGTTTCTCACATTCAAGAAGTTCTTGAAGTTTGTCTTAATTCTTACTCTTAATTGGAATTTAAATGAATATATATGTAAGTCTAATCCAAACAAAAGTCTGCATCAAAGATGATTTGTGTGCAAGAAAACTGAGCCCATGTATGGTGATTCTTTAGCAGATAGTTTACATTTTCTTTTCTGTGCTGTCTAGGTGCAGTACTCTTGTCCAGTGTACAAGGATTAGCAATTAATGTGGATCCGGTCCTATATACTTGGCTTATCTACCAACCTCAGAAACGAGCTAGTAGGCACATTCAGCAGGTACGTATTTTCGGAGGGACTGGAATGGGGAGAGGGGAAGCTTTCTCTTCCATATGGGCCAGTTCTGCATTTTTGCTCCGCAGATTTGTTCTCTGTTTTCCTGCTATTTTGTAATTTGCTGCACACACTGTTGGTCTTATTTTGAATTATTTAAAATGTTAGGTTTTGCATATTAAAAATTTTCATTCCACGTTTTCATTTATAATGTTTAATTAAAAGAATAGAGAGAATGTGTTTTGATGGTCACTGTTTAGGATCAGTATTTTGCAACTAGTTTTAACTATTGAGACCCCATAAACCTCCTGAGTTAAAAGCCATTTTAATAGGAGATGAACCATACAGTTTATAACTTGACATAACTGAATGCTGTAACAGGTTCTGTATATAGTATCAAAACACCTATTTGCATGTGAAATGCTAAGAAATGATACAAGAAGTTAAGGCTGTGGGTCTGTGTGGCACAGTGTTTTCCTTGATGTATTCTTGACCTTACTTTTCATTATGCATACTCCTGGAGGCTTTTCTCCGATTTTAAAATTATTTTTAACTGTTCTTTGGCAGACCAGTAGAATATCAAAAGTTTAAATTGGTTGTAATTGATCAAACTAGTGGTCTGTGTAGCCTGAAGTTCTGTATCACTTATAAGTGGTCAATTATTAAATAGCCAATATAAGACTCTTTCAGTATTTGTCTCATGATTATAGAATACTATGCGGAGCAGGGAACTTTCACGCTGGATCCTTGAAGTGAGAGGATTAACATGATCTGTGAACATTTCTGTTTCGTGTGTGTAAAGGACCTTGTTAGGTAGTAGTTGTCAAACATTAATTGGAGTCCCCTGAATCTCATTCTGCATCAGCACCATCTGAAAAACTTCAGTGTGTGAATTGCTGCTTTATCATTTTAATAACTTTACGCTTTTTAAAAAATGTTTTGAGTTATTCTTCGTTCCTGCATCGTAACTGGAGCAGTGCAACATTCCCTGGTATACTTCTTTTTTAAAACAGACCATTTATTTACTTTTGCAATACTGTTATGTATCCTTCCAAAATGTAATGGAGCCTGGTCTTTTCAAATGTTCGTACAAAAATCCTTAATGATGTTGTATATAATCAGCTGTTACTCAATGTTTTCTCTTTTGATTGTCTTTGTATACCAAGTGATTAGAAAGGTTTAGGGACTACATTAGGAAACTTATGTCTCCATGGTTTTGATCATGAGTTGCAAAATTTTTAGCAAACTTTTGATTAAGTAGCTATGTTGTAATTTGTGTCATCACCTTATACAGCTTTCTAAATTGTGATTTACTTTTAATTAGAATTACTGTATCACATTTCTAATCTTATTAGCATTCAGAGTTGCTCAGTCATTTGAAATTATTTTAAGTGTGAATTTATAAAGCTAACTGACATCATACTCAGACTGCACATAATAATAAAAATTACCTGTCTGTAGTAGTTGACTACAGTAGAGTTTTTTGCTGCTTCTCTTATAATTAGAAGGAAATTTTCTGACTTGTTCCTACATGGAATTTTATACCTTTAGGAACATTATGTGTGACAGTTCCTTGCAGGAGAAGGGGATTGTGTTTATCTAAAAAAATATGTTAGAGTTAAGCAATTCACTTAATGTACAACCCTTCTACATAAGTGATGTTTTTTTCAAGTGTGCAAGTTGCATACATCATTCTTCCTCACATTTATTTTAAACTAACTTAGAGAGGGGAAAGAAAACTTTGGAAATAGAACTAGTCTTTAAGGCTTCTGCATAATTTTAAAATGCAATAGGATATTTGGAGCCAGATGCTTTCAGTGAATGGCAGTGTAGCATATTACCTTTTTATTACAAGAGACAGCACATGCCAAAAAGGTGGCTGCTGCTAGATATTTGGATAATGATCTGTGTGGTTGCTGTTGTGGCTCTACGTACGGTCAGTGCTCTAGGGTAAATGGATGTAAATGTAACTTCTTTTTCTCTGAGTTTCACCATGCATCTATAAGTTTTCCATTGTCCCTTTTGAAGCTCAGAAACAATCAGAACTTTGCAGTCTAAAAATGCATGAGGTGCTCTCAGTGCTTGAGCAAATCTCTGTATTGCTTTTGAATTTCTCCCATGGTCACTAGAAACGTGGTGGCATTCTTCAGTTTCTTTGCTGAGGTGAAAGTGTTGTGTAAAACAAGTCTCTTCTATACCTATAGTCTTGTCCATTATCACCTCTTATTAGTTGGCAATATTGGACACAGGTCATTATAATGCCATTCTTAGAGACATGACTGGACTTTATTCACGAGTAGTAATGCATCTTACAAAATTTGGTTTGGCAGGAATGCAATAAGTCAATATATACAAGACTAAAGTAAACACAGTTTTTCTTGCATGCTTTTGATGTTCTTATTTTAGTATGTTTGTTGCAAGTTTATAATTTGTAATTTTTCCCAGTAATAATAGAGGAAACTACTGAAACAGTTTGTAATAAGAAGTTCTGCTGTCTGTATACTGTATGGTCCCATGTGCAGCATGTTTTCTTTAAAAGGTGATACGGCAAACCCAATGGTGCTTATGTTTATATTATAATAGAATTAACATCTCTCTTTGAATGCCGCTTGAAGCAAACTCTTTGGTTGTCTTATATGTGAAGTCTGCAGTAGATATAAATGTGATATGGATATATATGTGAAGTGGTTGCAGTATGTTGTAGTAGGTCTTGCTCAATAAGGAGCCTGTTCCAGTGCTCAGTCACGCTCACAGTAAAACATGTTTCTTTATAATCAGAGAAAACATCCTGTGTTTTAGTCTGTGCCCACTGCCTCTGGTCCTTCACTGGGCACCACTGAGGAGAGCCTGGATTCGTCTTCTTTACACCCTCCCTTCCAGTATTTTTATACATTGATGAGGTCCGCTATGAGCCTTCTCTTCTCCAGGCTGAACAGTCCCAGCTCTCTCAGCCTTTCCTTGTAGGAGAGATGCTCCAGTCCCTTAATCATCTTTGCTGGAGTCTCTCCAGTATATCCATTCTCTTTTGTACTGGGGAGTCCAGAACTAGACCCAGCACTGACTAAAGGAGCACCTCGCTTGACTTGCTAGCAATACTTCGTCTAGTGCAGCCCAGGATACCATTCACCTTCTTTGCAGCAAGGGTTCTTTGCTGGGTCTTTTTCAACCTGGTGTCCACCAGGTTCTTTTCTGCCAAGGTGCTTTCCAACTGGCCAGCCCCACTATATGCGGGCACATGAGGTTGTTCCTCCCCAGGTGCAGGACTTTGCACTTCGCATTGTTGAACTTCATGAGGTTCCTGTCAACCCATTTCTCCTGCCTCTCATGGCCACCCTGGATGGCAGCACAACCCTTAAGCATATCAAACACTCCCATTAATGAAGGTGTTGAACAGGACTGGACCCATTATTGACCCCTGGGGTACATTGCTACTTACTGGAGTCCAACTAGACGTCATGCCACTGGTCACCACCCTTTGGGCCCAGCCATTCAGCCAGTTTCCAGTCCACTTCACTGTCTACTCAGCTAGCACATACTTCATAAGTTTCTTCATGAAGGTCTTGTGGGAGACACTATCAAAGGCCTTGCTTAAGTCAAGGTAGGCAGTATCCACTGCTCTTTCTTCATCCACCAAGCCAGTCGTTTCATCATAAAATGTTATGAAATTGATCAAGAATTACTTCCACTTGGTGAAACTATGCTAATTACTCCCAGTCACCTTCTTGTCCTTCATATGCCTCAAAATGGTTTTCAGGATTAGTTGTTCCATCACCTTCCCAAGGTCTGAGGTGAGGCTGACTGGCATGTAGTTCCCTGGGTCTTCCTTCATGCTGTTCTTGAGGATACAAGTGACATTTGCTTTCTTCCAGTCCTCAGGCACCTCTCCCAGTCACCATGATTGTTCAAAGACTATCAAAAGTGACCTTGTGATGACATCTGCCCACTCTCTTAGCACTTGTGGATGCATCCCCATCAGGGTCCATGGACTTATGAATGTCTGTTCTGCTTCGGTATTCCCTGGTCTGATGCTCTTCCACTGAGAGTACATCTTCCTTGCTCCATCCTTTCCCCCAGTCTCTGGGAGCTGGGATTCAAGGCTGGTCTTGCTAGTAAAGACTGGGGTAAAGGCAGCGTTCAGTATCTCAGCATTTTCCAATGGGAAAAGAAGCTCATGAATTTCCTGACTTTGTATCAGTTTGTGTTCCCATAGACAATGAAATATTTTAGCTGGCTCTTTTTTAGCTCTCTTACCCTCCTGCTGCTTTCTTCTTCTAAAATCAAGTGAACACAAGAAGTTAGTTAAGATTGTGTAATATTTATACAAGTTATATACATTTTTCAAAAATGTTTTATGCTGATTTCAAATCTAACAGTTCTGAATTATGTACAAACAGAAGAAAATAGAGTTGTTTAGTGTCAGAAAAAGAAAAAAAGAAATTATTTGGTAACAGGGACAGGAAGAGGTAAGGAAAAGATATTTGTTATCGTGAGAGTATTTTCACCTCATCACTATCTGATGATCTTTCCAGATAATCAGTGTAGCAAGTATTACATGCTGCTCTGTCTAGAAAATATCCTCTTGGTAGATCACCTTTCCTGTTTGGAGCACTGTCCTATCTTGGAATATTCCTTTGCCTTTGGTTTGTTGTCAGGGCCGTGACTGTATAGGCGTCCTCCAAATGAAAGTTCCTTGTCTACTCAGTTGGTCGAGTTCTCTCTAAAATGCATTTCTCATGTTCCCAGATCCACCTGCATCCTCTTCAGTCTCACACTCATGCGATGTTGTAATTCAGAAATAAAATATTTAATTACCAAAAATACCAAATTAACTAAAATATTAATTTATTAAACCTGGAGCAAATTTCCACTAGCCCTCTTTACAAGATATTTTACCTTCAGTTAGTTGGCGTCTCTCCACGTAAATCAGGAAATACTTGGGGCTTGGTATTTTTGGCAGGTTGTTTTTTAGCAGTTATTGTTCTGTGCCTTACTCTGATTTTAGATTTTTATCCTTTCCAAAGTCATGTTGAGTGCACAGTGTGAAGTAACATTAAAAAAAAAGTCAGTATCTTTTGATCCATTTACATGCAGAAATAGCATGTTTGTGTGTGTTTTGTGTACACGTACTTAATACGGTGTGTAATGTGCCAAATTATTTGTGTCAATAATATTTAAATTTGTAACAGGATAGCTTTCCTGTAGTTTTTTCAGCCACCACTTAAAAAATTAATTGTAATAATTATACTGCAAAAGTAGTGAATTTTCTTATTTTGACTACCATTAATTATTATTTATCTAGTATTCAATATATAATAGTCACAAAACATTATTGCATTGATAAATCTGTGGTCAGTATTCTAAAACAGAATCTGCTTGTGACTTTGTGTCAACAAAACAACCTCATATAAATGTTGCTGTAGTCCCATAACTTTATTAAATGTTCTTCATTTATCTTCTTTACAACACTACCAGTTAGTAACCATAAAGCTTATGTGCCAAGTAGGTGTGTTAAACTTTACTACATATTACTTTATCTTTAGCTTCTTGGATTCTTCGGATAACGCTTGCCTGCAATATTTCCTTTCCCATCAGATATATCTTCTCATACAGCTGTGAGGCTCCTGTCATCTGACATTTCCCAAGCCACAATTTCCTCATCAGTTTGTGGCTAAAACCCAGATCTTGATGATCCTTTTCCATCTAGTTCAACATTGATGTTTCATCTTCTGCATTCTTTTAACCAGAAATCTCTTGCCAAAAACCTGACAAGATTGTACTGGGCGTCATCAACAGCAACATCAGGCTTGATTTCAGTGAGCAAAGATGAAACAGCTGTTTCATTGTCCAGATCAGCACTCAAGCACTCAATATTTGGTCATAATTTTTTCCAGCTTTGGCTGGCTGTGATAGCCTTGATGTTTTTCACTATATGACTAGTGGTGTAACTTCTTCTTATATGTTGCTGATCTGTTTCTTCAGTGGTTCAGAAATAGATACTCCTTCTTCAGACGGTGTTTCCATCCTGTTGTCTTTTGTACTGTCTTGCGTTGTCTGTGTTCATTCTTTAGAAACTCTTGCTACTTTGGCAAGTCCGTGTTCTTCCAGTGTTACATCCAAAATTGCCACATGGTACCTCAACAGTTAATGTCATGGGAAAGCTGCAGATGGTTTTGCCTTATGGAAGGTTGTATCGGATAAACTGCTAAAATTTGAAAAGAAATGCTGTAATGTGTCTGACAAAAGTTTACAAAACTTCAGCCTCTCTCTTTATATGCATGTGGGAAGGATTTCTGTGGTGTAATACTGGTCTTTGCAGAACTGGTGGTTCTTTTGTTGTTGTTATGGCTAGAGGACACCAAAGTGGCATGTTACTGTATTCCAGAATGACTCCTTAGTGCTTTTGGAGACAAAGCTGATGACTGTACATTTAGGGGGAGGAGGAAAGATGAGAGTTCTGTTTGTCATTGACATTAGTATTTTCCTATTAACTTTGCCTACCGCTGTATATATAAGTTGATTGTTTTCACTGGAGTAGGATTAAATAGTTGATTGTCTTTCTTATTTCAATTTACTTTTATAGTGGAAAATGGTGAAGGCGTTTGGAAGTCATTCTTCTTCAATTAAATGGTTTTTCTTGTTGTTTTGGGGTTTTGTGTGTGTGCACGTGTTGCACACTGCTTGATTCAGTGATCTGTTTTCTATTGGAGAAAATTTACAAGCACATTGCCCGCCTCACACGAATTTGTTTCCCACAGAGGTTCCTAATGCAACGTGTGAGGTTTCTCATTACCCAGCTATATGGATTACATTTTTGCTCCAATACCGACAAAATTAAATTACACAAAAATTGATTAAGATGCATGTAATCCTGATGTGTGATCCTTAGAAAAAACTTTTGTCATCTTTAAGTGATAACCCTCTGCAAAACCAACTGTAGAAATATTCTGCTTTTGTCAACTGCGACACGTCAACAATTTTAGGCAGCAGAAAATACTACAGCAAAATGTTAACAGCCAACTGTACAGCAAAATTGAGGACCCGATTTTTTTGTGATTCTGTCTTTTCTAGCTCACGTTAGTAAAAAAAGTAACAACAAAGTCAATAGACTGTATTCATTTGTGGACCTCCAGTTCCAGAACCCATGTGGATTAATCAACATCACTCTTTTCTGATCTTTAAAATAAGGATACAGACTTCAATGTCTTCAGTTTTGTTTAACAGTGTCATATTTTCAGCAGTTCGTAGTTCACTGATATGCTTGAAAGACAAAACAATTTAAGATCAGTAGTTGCCAGAATTATATTTCATATCTAAAATGTGAGGAACAAATATAATAATGTATAAATAACAACTCTTCTTTCCAAGTTTAGTGGAGGCTGATAAATTTCTTAGCAAAATTTTGGGATCTCCATATCTGGCTAAAATTTTCCAGTTTCCATTAAACGTTTAGATAATTATTTTGCTTTGTGGTTATCCAGGTTTATTCATGTGCGTTTTGGTTGGCGAACAAGCGTGGCATTTCAAGCTAATAAATTCTGTTTCACTTTTTTATTATTGTAGAGCTTTTCTTCAGACTAACAAAACTAAAATAATTACAAATGCAAGTCTGAATGTAGTGTTTCAGAAGTTGTTTTCAAAGTAAATGTGCTCCAATCATTGTTTCAAGTCATCCTCTATGCATTTCAAAATATGTAGTTTAAGATATGCTGCTCAAGACAGTGTTCTGATTCAATATGAATGTGCTTTGGCTTCGCGTATTTCACAAACACTTCTATTTCTAGCAGTCTGTAGGAACTGTTCCACTTGGTGTGCCAGTAACTCGGAAGAAGGAGGATGAAGCATCAGTTGGAAGTGCACCTTTGGCCAGGCAGCAATCAAATCAAGCCTCTGAGTACGCCAGCAGCCCTGTCAAAACCAAAACAGTAACAGGTACGGTCACTTAATGAAACCAGCTGTTGTGCCCTGCCAGTCCCCCTCAGTAACATGCCTCTGCAATTGAACAGCATCAGCTGTGCAAATACTGTCAAACAGCTTTCAGTTTTAAAGAAATATTCTCCCAGAAAATTACAACTTTTAAAAATTAAAAATAATCAAACTTGCAATTTTGAAATATATGTTTAATTTTCTTCTCGTTTTCATTTAGGTACTATCTTTGGGACCCTGGTAGTTTCATGTAACACATTTTCTAAAACAAGATAAAGGAGATGTGCTTTCAATAGAATATCTGATATTTGCCTTGATATTTAGTATTTTAGTCCATAATTTTATTAGACTCTATACACTATGATTAATCCTTTGGTTTCAATCAGTCTTTTCACATGGCTTAGAGCCTGTCATGTATAGAAGTAAAATTTCTGTATAAACAATTAAAATTCACCATTTTCAAAATCACTCTCCCATAGAAAATGCATTTGTTGGCACCTCTGTTTCTGGAGTTCAAGAAATTATTAAATGTGGGAGTATTTTCTGACCACTTAAGAGTGCTAAAGCTAAACTTCGTTATCACTAATCAAGATGATATGGCTTTCTGGGATTTTTCTAGACTATTTGTTAATCCAAAGTCATCCAAAGGAGATCATCCAAAAAAAATTGACTGTCCAGCTAAGACTTTTAGTAATCTTCCTGAAATACACTAAACAAGTTCTCTTTTCCCTTGCATTGATGTTAATTTCCACATAATGAAGAAGTAATTCAAGATGTTGTCTGCTGAAACTGAGGTTACAATCTTGTCCATTAGTGGTAGGGTTTAATTCTTATTTTGACATTAAAAAGGAGTAAAACCAGAAAATCCGTTTACTGGATAATATATGGGTTGCCATGTTAGCATTGCTAGTAAAATGATAGATTCATGTCAAAACCTTTTTCCGTTTCATTTATTAATAACCTTTATTTTTACCATTTATCCTTTTATTTTTACCATTCATTTATGAATTTCCATGATTTTTGCTTGTAATGAAATGACTGTACTAAGTATATTATTCTTTTAATTGTATTTATCATCTGTTCTGCTGTATCAACATCATAAATGCTACAATTATTTTCTTCTTGAGGTCAGTTCTACCTGTGCCTGTCAACAAAGCACAAAGTTGTAATTCATTAGAGAAACTTCCGTAATTTTGAATATTTGTGATTTGAAGCCAGCTATTTGCATCAATAGTTGATAGATTAGTTTGTGTTAATTACCGATTTATAAAAATACGAATGTAGTTTGCCGAAGTAGCTTTGTACTTGAGTTTTGTAAATTAGTGTCCTAATCTGGTACCTGCTCAGCCTAGTAGCTACTTCTGCTTTTCAGGCTTTGTTATTCTTCACCTTGAGTATTATCTTTTCTGTAGCAATTGTCACACCAGAGTAGTCTGCTATTATAAAAGATGTTATTGTTCAAAATCTAGAAATGCCATGAATGTAATTTTCGCTTTCGTTTTGGGTTTTGTGCATGAGTGCAGAAACGACAAAACAAAATTATTAGTAACATCCTAAAAGCAAAGGAAGTATTTCTGTGCATCTCAACTTCTTCCGCTTTTTAATTTAAAGTCAGTATCAAGGTGTGTTTTCAATTACTTAGTACAGCAAAGTACTTAGTTGGTGCAAAAATGAAAAGTTCCTTTTTAGGTTTCATTTAGGTTCGCTACTAACTTTACTCATTCAGTTTATCAAATTGTTTCAACCTTATGCTGTTTTTTTGTGATTAAGCAGATATTAGGCTTCTCTGTAAAACGATTTAGTGGCATAGAGTTTGATACTGATAAATGAAAGGTGATAGTACCAATTCTCTCAAGAGACAGTCTTGAATGAGGATTTTCTTTTTTGAACTGGAAGCAGTCTTTTAAAGAAGAGGTTACTAAATTTGGTTTCATTCATTCTCAACTATTAATTTATTGAAAAAAGTTACTATTTTTTTAAGTGAAGCTACATACATAGCAGAGGGTCTGTTTTGTTTGTTTTTAATATATAGTGTGCCCAACACTGCTGGTTTGAAGGCAAGCAGCATTTTAAAATGCCTATATCTTTGTTCTACTCTGGAGATAAAATACCAGGTGTAATATAGTTAGAAATATTTGAGATTTACATGTGAAAGTGGGGAATAAAAATATAAAATCAATACCGAAGAGCAAAAGCCTTGTATACTAATGAAATTAATTAAAGGGATGATATCTGTCTGCTTCAGTAGACCACACAGATTTCCTTTAATGAAAGGAGAGCCATGTCGCACTGCAGTGCCCTGCAGGCTTGTTCTCTGTACAGCTCCTGAAACTTCAGGTGGGGGTAAAAGCTTTTCCTGTAGAATTCATCTTGCGCCCTGTTTGTCAGAACTGGGTTTGCATGGGAAGATTCAGGGAACAGTAAAAACTAAGAGATATGTTGTGTCACAAAAGAAGTCTCTGCTTTGATTACAAAGCCACCAGTTACAGTGGTTAGAAAAGGTTGGATGGGTTCAAGTGGGAAAGATGAGATCTCGTTCAAAGAGAAGTTTTGGTGGATCCTTCCTTTCGTAATTCATTTCTTTACAGGTATATAATGTGCTGGGATATGCTGAGTGGCTAGTTTATTAAACTAAAAATGGAGTGTCTGTGATTCTTCTCCTTTCTGATTTTTCTGGGTCCGTCACTCTCACAGTTTTTTACTTTATTTCCTTTGTTTTAACTTCACCTACTTTCTCTCTGAGTGTTCTTTCATTATTTTCCCAGCTTTTAAAACCAGGAATACCACACTGATTATAGATCTAGGACCTATAATGCTACTTATGCTACAAAAGCATTTTGGGTAAAAGGGGCACTAGTCCTTGTAAGCCTTTTATTTCTTAACCGTCAAGTCTCTAGATACAGATGCCGTGTCAGAAAACTGAGATTCCTCCATTGAGAGCAAGCACATATGCATAGTCTTTGCAGATTGAGTTCGTATCTTAAAATCATGCTATACAGGTGGTGATTTTGAATTCACTCTTTTCAAGTCTGACATCTTAGCAGTCATTCCCTGGGGAACTGTTGGAAACCAAGTCTCTGTAATAAATGAAAGCAGTTTGTAATCACAGCTGTTAAATGATTTAAAGCATTGATCTTGAGTTCAGTTTATTAGTTAATGGCTGCTGAGACCTTGCCAAGAATGAAGCATGGGAAAAGAGCAAAACTACTATTTATATGGTATCTGTCTGTGGAAATCCAAGGTTTCTGTTCTTAAGTCTCAAATTGTAGTTATTTATAAACCACCCTGACCACAGTGGCTTCAAAAACAGAGTAAGATAATAGAATATGTGGTTTAAATTTTGTATGATGTGGCTATGAACAAACAAGGTGATAAAGAGAGAATATTAAATAAAAAAATTAAAATAAAAAGTACCTCAATTCCTTCATCCACCCACTTCTCCTTTATTTGCAGCAATTCAGTAGTTCCCTGTTAGTTCAATGAAAAGTGATTTGCGGACCTGTAGCCAGGCATAGAAGTGTAGCTCTTGTGTCTAGATAGTGGCAAAATGATTGCTATATGTATGTAGAAATATGTAATATTGTACATATATAGCATGTGCAGCGTACCCATACAGAAAGATATTTTGGGCTGCAGTAGATGGAGTCTTTGTAAGCTGTCCGGTGCACACCATTTAATTATGATTAAATGTTCATTTTCATTTATTCAATATGTTTGTTTTCACGTATTGAAGATGGATGCTCATTCATTACTAAAATAACTTGTAGATTTCATTTGTATTAAGTTCTTAAATGATTATAATTATTTTCACTTTGTTTGAAAAACATAAGAACATTTTCCATGCTTAAAGATGTAATTGATTTCGGTTGGGTTTTGTTTGTTGGTTGGTTTGTTTGTTTTCCTTTTTTCTGTCTCCTAGTGAGGTCTTTTTGCAGCCATTACACTGAAATTTGATTTCACCAGCATCTACTGTAACATCCAACATTTAGCAGTGCTTGGAAGTAACCATGATATCCCAGATACAAATTTCATACTGTCCTGTGAGGTGTAACCCAGTGACTATGGCATCTAATTTTTTGTAGCGATAGAAAAGTAGCCTCACACACTCTTTAGTATGAGGAGTGCTTTTAATGAAACAAGCTACTTTAGAGAGGCTGAAAAGGTTACTAATTTTTTTTTTTCTTGCTCGGAATCCTGAAAGTTGGCTTTTCTTGTAGCCACAGGGTAGGTGTGTAAGTGGAATGTAATGTGTCATTTAAGAAAACATGAACCTTTCAGCTGGAGTAGGCCCCATAGCCTCTTACAAAGGCACCTGAAAACTAAATGCCCTATCCCATAACTGAAAGTGTAGTTGTCACATAAAATTTTCCAGACCCTTGTGTGCCACAACCAGCTATTTCGTCACGGTATATGGGCTGTCTGAATTTCAGCCACGTCATGAGTGTACATCAGGGCATATGAGAACAGGCAAGTGGTTTTCATCGCTAGGCCTGATGCCCCTGACCAGAGATTGCTCCATTTTGTTGTCTGCTGGACAGATTGCAAGGGCATTTGCAAAAAGGAATTAAATGGTGGTGGGTTTTGGACAACTTTTTTCCATAGGCCAGGTTAGTCACAGGTCAGAGTGTGCACTGGTTATTAAATTCTACAGTGTTACTGTTAAATATCAGTATTACAATATTACAGTTAAATTTCTTCTAAATAAATGCACTTTCTGAAGTTGGCTACGTATTTTCAGTCACTGTCTGCTTCTAGAATTGATAACTCCCGATGTTTACAGTTGTTACTAAGGTAACGGTAGGAATGGCATGCAGAAAGGCCCATGTTTAAACTTATCCCTATAGAAACCAAGGTCACTGCTAAATCTGTGTTCCATAAGTGAAAGGGCATAAAAGGGTCGCACCTGCGAGGACGAGCAGACAGAACAGTGACCAAAAACTGACTGACAAAGTATTCCATCCTGTACACGTCATATTCAGTTTAAAGCTGAGGGAATGTGGGGATCGCTCTCTTTTCTTCTCTGGGCGGTGTCTGTGAGACACTCTACCTATTATTCTGCTGTTATCCTTATCCATGCATTCCTGAATCCAGTTCCCATCTGCCGTGGAATCCGGTCCGGGAGTTCCCTGCCCCGTAGTGTCTGCAGTGTGCGTCGCCGTGGGTGTGATTCCATCATCCGTATGGGGGAGCTTGATGTTGTTTTTTTAAGATATATTTCATTATTTCTGTTAGTAGTAGTAGTATTAATAATCATATTGATACTATTATAATTTTTTCCTTTTTTTTTTTTTTTTTTTTTTTTT
>VWYH01010051.1:1474907-1630247 GCA_013399365.1 Pampusana beccarii
ATTAAAGCTATTTTAATTTTCCAACCCATAAGTCTCTCTCCCTTTTTTCCTTTCCCTTCTGGAGAGGGAAAGGGTTAGTAGAGCATCTGTTGTCTGTTTAATTGCCAGCCCAGCCTTAAACAGTGACAGTGTCATAACAAGAAAGTTCGAAAATCTGTCCCAGATGGCCTTTGTATTCTCTATTCTGTATAAACTGATTTCTAATAAGCACAGAGCTCCTGTTGCCAATTTCTACCTTCTTTCCTCTGCTTACTTGCTTTCCCAGAGGTTGTAGAAACATAGTATTTTTGAAATATTTATCCTGTCAAATCTGACTTATATTGACCAGCAAATATAAAACGAATTAGAAGACGAGCAAATATGTTGCATACATATGCAGAGAGTATAGGATTGTGTAAGCTTTCTTTCCATAGGAAACCAGGCAAGGAAAGATCTCCACCTTTCCTTTCAATCACTTCCTAATATTTGATAGTGTAGGTACAATAACATGCTGGTCATTAGATTCTTACTGTAACTGGAGCTTCTTGGTTGTTATGGGAAGCGTTAGTCATTTAACGTTGAAAGCTTTAATCAAGTCAGGCCACGCCTGGAATACTGTGTCCAGTTTTGGTCCCCGCTATACAAACGAGATGTGGACGGGCTGGAGGGTGTCAAGGGCCACAAGATGATCGAAGGACTGAGAAGCCACCATATGAGGGAAGGCTGAGAGAACTGGGTTTGTTCAGCCTTGAGAAAAGAAGACTTAGGGGACACCTTATCACTGTGTTCCAATATTTAAAGGGTGGCTGCAAAGAAGATGGAGACTCCCTTTTGAGGAAGAGTCACATAGAAAAGATGAGGGCCAATGGGTACAAGTGACTCCTGGGCAGATTCCAGCTGGACACAAGAAGGAAATTTTTCATGATGAGAATTATCAGCTCTTGGAATAATCTCCCCAGCGAAGTGGTGGATTCTCGAATACTGGACATTTTTAAAATTCGGCTGGACAGAGTGCTGGGCTGTCATGTCTAGACTGTGCTTTTGCCAAGGAAGGTTGGACCAGATGATCCTTGAGGTCCCTTCCAACCTTGTATTCTATGATTCTATGAAGTAATTCTTAAAATTCCGTCAAGATATACACGAAACACTTCTGAACCACTATTACATACTTTTCCATAAAAGTGGAGGAAAGAGGAAGCTTTAAATGTAGTCATGTCTCTATTTTATTTAGACCAGCTGATTCAGGGGTACTGTTTTTACATGAAGTTTCATCTTTAATTAATAAACTTTCTCTTGAGTACATTGTGTCAGAGTATGACCTATACTTAGCAAAACTGGATGCAATTACTGATTTTTTTTTTTTTTTCCTGGAGTACAACTAGAATGGTGAATTAGATTCTTGCTAAAATGAGCTGTTGGAATGCAAAAAACTGGCAAATGTGAGAGAAGTCTAGCTGGTGAGAAATCAATGGATTATCTGAAGTATTTGAATTAGTAGGTCACTATTTCTGCTCAATGAACTGAATGATTATCGTTTATTCATGCCTGCTATAAAATGTGTGACTGATTTATTTGGTAAGATGAATGAAATTAAATAGATGCTAAATAGGCAAAGTAAAATATAGGAATTTAAATCTGGTGCACATTAGGTAGGGTGCCTGAAAATACTAGGATCTTTATATTTTTATAAATGGGATTTAGTTCTTGGAAGGATTATTTAAAAGAAAGGTCTCCAGACACAGAAGATTTATAGTAACTTTTAAATGGCTGGACAGTCACATAACTATATTGAAAATTAATTATTGTGAGTTTTCATAGTTAGTAAAATGTTTGACTTTTGTATGGTGATGGCATGATTTCTTCAGTTCAGTGTGTGGATTTCAAAGATATTAATAACACAAAGCAAATGTAGTCTGTCAAACATTTTCTGTATGGAGAAATTGAAAGTTGAGAGAGAGTGGGTGTTTATTTTTAGATTATATTTAAAAGACTGAGAAACTTCCAGTGTCTTTTTAAAAAGGCAGAAAACCGGGCAGAATTCCTCCTGCATTTACCACAAAAGTTCCTGCAAATCCAAGGCTGAAATTCTTACTTCATAGTATAAAATTTATTTGGAATTGTAAGCAATATTCAGATAAATTCAGACATGGACTTTAGATATGAATGCACATATAACACATTTTTGTAATTACTAATATAGTAGCTCAGTTTTGCCTGTGAAAGGCTGTTAGTGATGTGTACGGAAGTGTCAGTCCTTTTTTAATTTTTGTTCCCAGAACTAGATAGGTATTTTTTTTCCAGAAATAGTTCAGCAGTCCTTAAGAATTTGGTGGGAGAAAATGCTGACCGTAGCCATTCCCTAGCCAATCCCCACTTTCACACAGAAAGACCTTTTTTGCTTGCACAACAATGTTAATAGCACATTTGTCTTTGTTTACTGACATTTTTACTTCATTAAAAAGGCATGTTGGGTAAAAAGTCAAAAGCCTTTATATTTTAACACTTATTCTGCTGCTCATTGAATGCCTATTCTAATGCAGTTGTTGTATCTCTGCTGCAGTTTCCCTGGGTATAAAGGACTTTGCTTGGGTTGTTTATCAGGGACTGTGCAGCTCAGTTATCATCTTGATTGATAACAGTAACATATAATCAGCACCGTTAGTAAAGTAGATTGCAAAAATGCTCTAAACCCAGTAAATAAGTTATTTATGCAAAGACTATTCGGTATGCCAGCAAAAATATTGCATATTTTTATAAGCTTAAAAGGACTTCCTGCCGTCATTTAAGTTAATTAAGTACTGCTTTTATTCTCGAGCATCGTGATGAAGAGTGCAGGTTTTTTTACACACAGATAATCATAACCTGTCCTTAGAAAAGAAAGCTCAGTTACATGAATAATTCAAATATCAGTCATCCAGGAATGGTGGTATAGGGAATGACTTATGATCCTGCAAAAATAAAATGTGAATATTTCTGGAATGCTTCTGATGGGTACTGATGGTTCAGCAAATATTGGCAAATCATAGAATCATAGAATATTTTGAGCTGGAAAGGACCATCAAAGGTCTCTTTGAGCTTCACATAATGGTTTCAACCAGCTTGGTACTTAGATTAACTTTTTGTTTTTAATTTGGATTGTGGGAAAAAAAATAATACATTAAAATAGGAAGTATTTTTAACAAAATATTCCTTTGTGGTTTCGCGATTTCTTATATGCATATATAATGTTTTAATTTAAGTCCTGGAACAAAATTATTATATGGAAATACCTTCCACTGACAACAGAACTTTTTTCTTTGGCTATCATGTATGTGTGTGTGTGTACATATATATATATGTACACAAAAGCGTGAATCAGTTGTAATGCCTTCATTTATCTCTGTGTATGGAGATATGTGTTTAGTTCTGTTCTTTTGCACATATAAGAATATGTAGAGTTATGAGGAAAACTGGAATGCAAACCTAAGGATAAAGAAGCTTTTATAACAAGTTTCACTGAATTTTTATTTTTTCACAATGTTATACATAAACCCAAAAATTGATGGTTTACAGAAAAGAACAAATATGTTTTTAAGTAGATGGTTATTTTTTTTTCTTGTAAGGGGTTGGGGCAGTTTTTGTTTTGTTTTACATATGAAGAAACCAATTTTTTGAAAAAAAAAGTCTGTAGGTCACTTGGATTTTTCTCTCAGAGTTGTTTGAAGTTTCAGTTTTCTCCTCCACTGCATTTTAATCTCATTTCTAATCCCTTAGAGCCCTTGATCAGTTCTTTACTGGTTTGCATTTGTTGCAAACACCCTGAATTTTTGCTTTTATTTCTGATAAAAAGCCATATCTAGTGCATGAAAAGGTGATTAGATATTAAGAAATCTCAGTGAGTTCTTTGACATTATAGAGACTACTTCTGATTTTATTGGAGGAAAAATCTTTCCAGAAAGAGCCATGCAATAACTGTACGCTTTACTTTGATTTCTTTCTTTTTTTAAATACTGTTAATGTTCATGTGTTTTCCTGTCATGGCCTCTTAGTAACTCTGATTAGTTTGCGATAGCGTTTTTCTCAGCTTACCTCAGTTCTGATGTGTGAGAAGCCGTGTGACAGGTGATATGGTGTGGGAAGGAAAGCTTGCCCAACTTCTTGCAGGTCATATGAGAGATGCATTTTGAGTACGGTCATATGATGGGATGGTGGAGAGACTGTCCTACTCCAGGCTGCTGCTTGGGTGTTTCTCTACGATCCGTGTCTTTGAGTGGGAGCTCTCTGAGCTTTTGGGGGTCACTGAATTACAGGTTTGCCTGCAGCGCGGTGACGTTTTCCACCCAGATATAAGCTGCTGCCCTCTCGATGCACAATGCATCCAAGGCACACGGTGGGCCAGGAGAAAGGAGTTGTCTTGTGCCAGAGGGATGAGACATCATGGATCTGTACCGCAGACAAATTAGGAATAAGGTATTAGCGTTGTATTTTACCTGCCTTTAGTTCAATGGCTAGATGTAAGGAGAGAGGGGGAACTGAGAGCACAAGGCCAGCGGTGAGCACAGATTACCAGCAGTCCTCAGCACAGTAGTGGAAAATCTCTGATCTGTGGTCTTTTCTGCTTTGGTTTATTTGAGGAAATGTCCATTTGCGCCAAATCTTTGCACTTTGAAAGTTTTATTTCACCTTTCGTGTTCCTTGTGTCACTGAATATTAATAGCACAGAGTAGGAACTTTTTCCCCGAAGATCTTTTTATGGATCAGACTTCTAAAGCACCCAGCTTCAAGTAGGCTAAAAATCACACAGGAGGCGACATATGTCTATGTAAGAAAGACACCTCTATCTGGAATTTATACCTTTAAGTCTTGCTTAGTGGCGTCTTCTAAAAAGAGAGTACATTTATGATTAATTTTGCAGGATTGTGGCTTGGAACTGCCTCAATACTTTAACCATAAGTTGTGAAATGAATTATGAAAACTGCTAGTTCTGGTAGCTCAATCCTTATTGATCTTTTCAAAAAATCTGTTCGTTACCAGCATATGTTGTGAACGTGATGGTGAGTGTGACAGCCTCTGAGTGTTTGATAGTTGATTGAAGTAGTTGTGGTGTATATTTTTACAAAAATACCAATTACACAATATGGGACTAGAAGATGACAGAAGGAACATTTTCTGTTTCTGTACACTGGTTTTCTTAAAAATTCAACTCTTACAACCTGGAGACACTCTCCCGTGGTTGGTTTTTTTTTTTTCCTTCGTTAGTTTGTGTTTCATACAAATCATATTTTCTATGCAGCTATTGCTGACTGGCTCCTGGCATCAAGACAAGGCTGATTACAGTGCCAGGAAATGTTCCTAGGTTTTCAGTTCAGTAGTAGCTGAGTAGCATAATTGTTTTAGGAGATTAACCTTCATACCGAGACAGATGGAGCTGATCCAGTCTACATGTCTATGACTGAGGACTAGCCAAACACACCATAGCCACACCAGCCTCTGAGCAACCGTCATCTGCTGCTGGCCTTGCCTGATCGGGAATTAAACATTGTTCTGCCTCAGCATCCCCCCAGACAAAGCTCTGGGACTTACCAGTGCAGGAAAAAAATGAACACATGACTTTTCTTCTTTTCTTTTCAGGTGTTACTTCTGTACTTGCTTCTTCTTTCCACTCTGAAAACTCTCTTATTACTTCTCTGTTTTCTATGATTTCTGGTTGAATGGTTCCTTATCTGTTTGTGTGGGTTTTGAGGTTTTAATTTTTTTTGTCTCTCGGTTCAGTATGGGGTATTACAGTGAAGCTGTTGTCTGTCATGGGTATCCCTGGAATTTGAATCAGCTTTGCAGGTTTGAATTGCACATATATGTAGAAAAACAACTGGTGCTTTCGTCAGCTCATTTTATTTTTTAATTCAGTGGTAGTTGTTAATGGCATTAGAAAGTTGATTCCCCTAATTGAGAGGGAATTAGTGGAGTGTGTTTCCCAACAAACAAAACATGGGAGACTGCAACAAAGCCTAGCTTTAGATCCCGTGCACAAAGAATGCACTCGCTCAGTGATGCAGAATGTGTTATGTTCTAGAAGGTACTTTCATCCTGACCTGAACCATTCCTGTCTGTGAAATTTCCAGAGTCTCACAGTGACTCTGTATACCGTTCTCACCCACACTTGTATTCTGGAGTTCCACACTTTAGTAACTCTTTTTAATTTTAATATTTCTTGATACTCAAGCTGTTCCTAATTCTTACCTTGTAATATGTGTAGTGTGGGGCCTGACTCCACAGAGAAGATGGTGTGAACTTAGGTAGGGTAAGAAGTTAAAGCAGAACAGCTATTCCTCACTCAATGTCTTTGTTTTAACTTTATCCATTCATAAAGTGGATTGATACTCACTGCATGGCATAAATGTCCACATGAGAAAATATTACGAAATAGCTATTCCACACTGCTTCTCCATATGAACAATTTCCTTGCAGCACAGCAGACAACAAACAGCCCTGAAATGTCATGCTTTTTATAGTCTCGTGGTCCAATTTGCATTCTTTATCATTCTAATAGCTCCATAATTGGAGCCAGGAATATCTGAGAGGACCAATTATACTGCAGCTATAAAAATGCTCTTTCTTTTGACCACCTCTCTTTTTGAATCTTTTGATTCCCCATCAAATTTAATAAAGTTAATGCTTCTCTTTCTTTACAGATCATTAAAAATACTGTTTGTTGAAGGATGTTTTTCTGGACTATTAATCTGGTCTTTTCTGGCCTTGATGGGAAGAAGTCACAAATTAATTCCTCAAGTGGCATTAACGTTACATTCTTTTGGCAGAAATTCACCTCTCAGATGTTTCATTTTTAATTCCTTGCATGTTTCCTTGCATGATCAAAACTGGCTGAAGATCCAGTGGTGCATATCAAAGGAGATGGACTTTGCTCACCTGTGTTCAGTTGACAGCATAATTTTAAGACTTTTTCTGTAGTTTGTATGCCACAGATTTCTCCTAGCTCTATAATTGGGAGACATAAGTTGTCGCACTTGTGCTGATTTCAGTTTAGTTTAAAATGAAGTCATGAAGACTTCATAATTTATTCCTGCAGTTTTGTCAGCTCAACATCATGTGGACCAAAGCTGGGAATGTTAAAGAAGCTGACAATATTTCAGTGGGTGTCCCAAAACATGAGGGGGATATTCTGTAAGAGATGACAGGAAGAACTGTGTATTACTCACACAGTCTTTAATGAACTTGTAGTTACTACTCAATCTCACTAGTTCTCTTTTGAGGTTCTACTATGCTCATATTCAGTTAAATGCTTCTGATATCTAAAATCTTTCCATACTCATGTTAGTAAATAATTAACAATTTAAGGAATTTTCTCCTTTTACTAGAAAACATTGGATTTTGCTGAAA
Organism: Pampusana beccarii; assembly: GCA_013399365.1. Lineage (NCBI taxonomy): Eukaryota > Metazoa > Chordata > Aves > Columbiformes > Columbidae > Pampusana > Pampusana beccarii. The sequence goes on from VWYH01010051.1 coordinate 1,482,264, forward strand.
TATTTTATACTTTTACTTTTCAGCTTGGCCAAGTAAGAAAATGGTTTAATTTCTATGCCCTTTTTTTGGAAGCATACTCAAGTTTTTGTTACGCGAATTTTTTAAAGAAAACAAATCAAAGACTAATTTAATATGGGCTGTCTTTCATTTCTTACAATGAGCTTAGACAATTAAAACCTTTTTTAGATTACACTGGCAGCAATGTGTGTGAAAGCTATTGCTATTCTGTCACCAAATAGGTTATCACACTTTGAACACGATCTTAATTTACTTAGGTCAAGCATTCTTCATAATATTTTATTAGCAGTGTGCGTCTAAAACGTTTAAGCATTTCATTGTATTTCTCACCAGGCTGAACTCATACAGTTGCATTGCCAAGTTTAAAACTAGTAATAAACACCCAGTGAGAGAAAAATCTCTTTTAGAATTTAAAATAAGTAATCTTTTTCTTTGCTACCAGCAAATATATAACTTAGTTATATATTCGTTGTGTAATTGAGTTTTGTTGTTTGCATTAGAGTCTCGTCCTTTGTCACTTCCTGTGAAAACCATGCTGAACTCATCTGAAAGCAGCAGAAGTCCTGAAGAAAGAATGAAGGAGTTTATTGGAATTGTGTGGAATGCAGTTAAGCGCCTTACACTTCAGGTAAGATGAAAAGGAAGTGGGAAAAAACCTGTCTTTCCAAAGTTTATGATACTTTTTATGCATTCTAGTGCTTTTTATTAGAAGGTTTTTAAAGGAGCTCCCAAGTTTTATTGTCTTATTTCAGTAGTTTCAAAGTCCTGGAGAATGAAAAATAAAATATAGAGTTTTGGTGACTTAAGAAAAGAATGCTTTGGTTTCAGAATATTAGTTTTTGCAATATTTTTTATATCTGAGCGGAAGGTCCTTTAAAAAATTATATGAAGAAAAAATGCTTGTCACACTTTTCTGTATTATAAACATGGCTATACACCTTTTTATCGATAGTTAGATTTGCAAAATACCTTCCTTTCTAGAAATAATTGAGGAAAGTGTGTATGCTAAATATTTTCTTGGGGAGTGTGATACAGTATGACATACTATAGCCGTCATGGCTCAGCCACTCACTTGTCTACCTGTTCATGAAGGACAAGTAGGTGGCCACTCAGATTAAACCCAGACTGCTCTAGGTTGTGATCGCTGGTCGATCAGTAAAAGCAGAATTTTCATGTAGCAGTACATCTGCATGCTATACACAAAAAAGGCCATCTTAGAAGTCCAGTGTTACCGTGGCTTAGAAATGCTAGAATTAGGAGACTGTTCTTCCAAGTGTATATCAAGTGCCTGCTTAGAAATCACGCTTAGAATTATTATAATCTGTGCCTTTTGAACTGTATATTCTGTGAGATTGCTATTTTATGGTACACCAGAATATTCTACCCTCCTTCCCTGAAAATAAGACCTAGCATGATTTTTTTTCAGGATTTTTGAGGAAGCTCGAAATATAAACCCTACTCCAAAAATAAATCCTGGTTACAGATCATTTAAAAAGTCAATTTAAATAGTGTTTGAGCAGCTATACATGTAAAAAAGTAATAAGTTTTGGAGCAAAAATTTATATAAAACCCTGTCTTATTTTCAGGGAAACAGGGTAGCAAAACAGGTTTTGTGTTTAAAAAAAACAAAACAAAAAACAAACACACCCAACAAAAAACACAACACCAACAACAATAAAAACCAAATAAAACAAAAAAGCAAACAAACAAAACCAACAAAAACCATAAACAAACCAACCCAAACAAAAAAACCCCTACAACATAACTACGTCTGACAGAAAGTAATTGGTGAATGCCTGGTCCTTCTTTCTACCTAGAAATATATTTATATACAGGCTTATGCCAGGACCTGTGTCTGTTTTACTTCTCTTTCATGCAGAAAGTACTTTTGGTTCAAAATATTACAAAGTTTGAAAGCTTAAGTTTTGCCTGAGCAAGAACTTCAGACTTATGACTTGATTGCAGAACATACTGAAATTGGGGAGATGCTTTCTATTAACTATATTTAGTTTTCAGCCAGCTCTGTTGTATAAGTATTTTGCTTGTTTTCCTTTCTTAGTGTTGTCACCACTGGAGATGAGAATGGCTCGATAAGGGTAGTCAGGAGAGAGAATTTGTAAGCTGTTTGAAGGAAGCAGTGTATTTTTGTTGTGTGTCTGGGTGGTACATAGCACAATGACACTCCCTGTATAAACGAGCCTTACAGTTTGAGTCATAATAAAAATAATAATATAATAAAGAGGATGATGAAGAGCTGAATCTTCTATGAATGGGGGAAAATTGAATCAGGACTAAGATATTCTGCAAGTACATTTTTCGAAGCGTGCTTTGTTATGTGAGCAACCAGTGAAGTAAATTTATTTGAAGATTGGTTACAATACTGACAGCTAAAAATGAAGCTTTCCTGTTACCAAATACGAAGAAAAACCCAAACAAAAACGAAGGCTGTGTTCAAATGAGTGTTTTTTTGTGGAAAACTGATGACTGTGTCACAGAGATGCCCCAAAAGTCAACTTAAGTAGGCAACAAGCTCCAAACAGACTTTATTCTAGCCAGAACAGTTTAGCCAAGAAACCAGCTAGAAACAGGGTTATTTAGCACTCCAGCAGCATAAAACACAGGTTCACATACCAGTTGAGGATATTATTGTACGACCACATAAGGATTATTATGATCCACAGCGTGCATGCATTCATTTCCCAAACCCAGAGCGAGAGGCCTCTTTCACTCAAGGAGACCCAGCAGAAAATAATCCAATGCCTGGGGTGGGCAAGAGCTCGCTCAAGGAGGTATCCAGGGGGAAAATCACTTGCCACAGAGGAGGCGAGGGCACTCATTCTGGGAAGTCTCCTTAGATGACATCCCGACCCAGCTGTGTCCATGAGGACGGGCACAGTGGGGCACGAAAGGTGCTAAAGAGTCATCAGCTGCCCCGCTGAAGGCTCCGGTCTCATTGGGGTGTGTGCACCTGCCACCCAGTGATAGGCACATGCTTTCTCAGAAAGTAATTTGTAAATGTATCGCTGCTCTGACATAACACACTCACAGATCAGAGCTAATGCTGGCAGAGGATTTTTTTCTGTTAGATACTTTTTCTGGTGTTTGAGGTTCTACATTTATTTACTCTTTACAGTTTTTATAAGTTTAGTTTTTATCTGTGTTGAAATTAAATGGCCCTGTGAGTTCATACAACAGCTTACACACTTCTGAGATGTTTCCTCCTTATGCTTTGATCATACTTGAAGTATGTGCCAGTCTCTGGCCAGAAGGACATTATATGTTACCAGTGAAAAGTCTCAACAAACTCCAAGGAAAAACCACAGGAAAGGTCCAAGAACTGCTTCCAAACAAATACACGATGGTTCTTAGTGAAATATGGAGGATTTATAGATGTGCTTGCTGTTCTTTTTGTTATTGCTAGTAGTCCCTATGTCTGTTTTAGTTAAATATATTTTTCAGGACACAAATGCATATATGTAGCTTTTTACTTCAATACCAGCCTAAATGGGAAAGCTGAAATGTGTGCAAGGCACTGTATAGAGGATTAGAAGATGAGGGTTATGACTCTGTTTTTCAATTCAAGTATAGTATGATATATTTATTTTATTAAACATAATACACATTTTATTAAACACAGAAGTATATTTATATGTTAAATTCGTACAGATTTTCTGTATTTTATTATCATTTGGCATGAAAAAGGCAAATTTCTAGAATATTTTGTCTGGTTAAACGCTGGAGAACTTAGCCTCGAAAGTTTTTGCTAAAGCTATTTTCATGTTCCTGGATCTTTTATTAACACAATTGTAGAACAGAAAAGTCTGTAGTTGTCATCAGATAAAACAGAACTTCATAACTTAAAATCATCAAAGGATTATTCTTTTAGTGGAAGTTTGAGTAAGTAAATGTGTTTGGAACCAAAGTAACTGGAAAGTTTATTTTGGATCCAAAGCTGGTACTTGCTTAGCCATAGCCCTGGCTTGCTCGTGATAGAATACTGCATGAAGATTTTTGTGCATTGGAGTTGTGGTCAGCTATTAGTATTTAAGTGAAAAGACTTTATACTTAACTATAAAAAGTTGCTTTTGTTATTTAGTTGTTGTAGGATTTTATGTGTAGCCTTGAAGCCTATTTGGCAGTTACATTGTGTGGGAGGGTTATACTCACTTTTCACACGTTCTTCGTACTAATAGTTGCTAAAATTGTGGAGCAGTGTAAATACAATTATTTTTAATAGGTTGTTAATGCTGTATTCCAGTGAGAATAATGAAGGATCTGTATTAAAAGCAAATTAATTAATGAGTAATGTTGCAATGAATGCCAACTAAACTAGTGTGTAATTATTACATATAAAACTTAGCAAGATATTCTACTTGTCTTTAAATATCCCTGAAATTATTTGAAAAAAATAGCCTGTTTTCTGATATTATTGAAAATAATATTTTCTTCAAAGCATGTAAGTTGTACAAAATTTTAGTCAAAGTGGACGTTGATTGGAAGAACAGAAGCGTAAGGATGAGAGTTGCTGTTCTTTGCACACTGGCCCTTTGTCCATGGGCAGAAGAAATTCTGTGACTTGTGACCGCAGCTACAGGTAGCGGCAGTTTTGAGCTCGGATGATTTCTTAAGTTGGTTACTTACCACAAACGGACAAAAAGTGAAATTTTCCATAACTAAATAAGAACTTTCTAAACCCAAGCTTTCTTAGAAAAGGAATACTGTGTAGTGCTAAGACATTGTGTTCTAAGTGATAGATGAAAATGCAGCTGGTCCATATTGTACTCATTTGTATGTGCAGGTAGCACATTCTCTTAGTTCTCTTACTTATGTGCTCTGCTATTCCATTTATAGCATTTTTACAATTTGTCTAACTGCAAAACATGAATTTCTGGCCTGCCTTTTTAAATTTTGACAAACAGTGTGTGTTTGGCTCAATTGCAAATGGTCTAATTGGGTAGAGCTCATTTGGGTGTCAGAGGCCTTGTAGTAATGACTGCACCAGAACCCCTAAATGAGTTGTGTAATGGTGACGCTTTGCGGTTTTGGGAGTCATTATGAGTTTATATTCTGTATCTGAAACTCCTGGAAAAACACATTAGCCTTTTTGATGGGAGCATCTGATGGATGATGATTAATGTGGAGAGAGATCACTTCCCAGGAGACACCTTTACCTGGGTGTCACCTTGTGGGTCATCTTCAATGCCTCTAATTGGTTTATATAGCTATAAAATGTGGGTTAGGGAATGGAATCTACTTATGGTATCACTGTCATGAAAAGCTGTAAAGACTCAGGTACAACCTGTCCCTCTTTTTTGCATTTGTGCAGGATAACTATGGCGTGTCACTTGTTTTGTTTCACTCCCTTCCACACACCCTCCTCAGTTAGGAAGACCTAATTTTTCTGAAATATATAACTGTCATGGTTTTCTCCATTGAGCAGCACTCTCTTTTTACAATTATAAGATGAATTATAACATTAATATAACAATTATAATATTAATTAAAATAATACTTTTATTCCAGTAATTTAATACTTTCCTTTTTTTACAACAGAGATCTCTAAGTCATTGCACTTTTGTAGACTTATACATTAGTAAAAGCTTAGAGCAATATGCTTTGCGTAGCTTTTTAAAAATAGACGGGAAAATACTGCTTATTTCATTGGTTTATCATTAGTGTACGTTACTTAGGATGTGTAGGCCTTGACATAATAGAAATGAAAATAGGGGGCGATTCTGTTTCAAGAATTTGTAATAATTCCTCCTCTTTAACACATGAATGTGTTCAGTATTGGCAAAAGAACACGTTGCTACCAAAACTGAAATAAGATCCTTGAAACAGAAAGGATGTTGCCATGGAAAAATGAAGTAACACTCAGTGCAGCTGCGAAGCATTAATGAATAGGATATTTTTTTAAAAGATCATTTGTGTTTGGTGTGGCTTGGAGGGTCCCAACCAGATGGTTTCCATGAACAGGATCTGACCCCCAGCTTGAGGACTTCTTACTGGCAGATTACTTCATTTTCTTTCCCTTGGATTGTCAGATCCTTACATTAATGCAAGATTTACTGCTGCAGATTTATATTCAGTTACATAAATCAGTCACATTTTACATTAAATTCACAATTTTAGACGCACAGTTTAACACTTATTTAAAAAGTGTAATAAGATTTATATGATAGCTTTAATATATACTATTGATGTAGTTTAATATTAAGATATTTGGATTACATATATTTTAAAGCACTTTCTGATTGGTGAAGCAATCTGTAGCACACATTCTCACTTTCGTCCGACATATAATGCCATCATTTTAGGTGCACTCATCCATTTCTTCACTGGAACTTGTTATTAGGCAGATCTCCAGATTCTGTCAAACAAACGTGTGCAGATTCCGTTGAAGTTGATGGTTGTGTGTAAGCAGAATCTGCCCCTGAAAAGTTCAACAGATGCAATTCAATTTTGTATTATTGGGCCCTTGTGCGTCCAAGTTGGCAATTTCTTATGTAATTATAATAATTACGTGATTTGCCCTAAAATGTGGGATTTTGCCTTATGTTTGTTGCGTGGGCCTTGGAAATCCTGCGATGATGTTTTGCAAAATTCATTTATTCATATGAAACTTGAAATGAAACACAAGTAAGCAAACCATAGCTGTAAGCAAATCTGCACTATTACACCTGGAGGGCCTGATGCCATCATGTAAACCCCACCAAAATTCGTGGTCCAGCTTCCGTTCAGTTGTTTGAAAATTAATGGCAAAGTAATGCCCACGTGAACAGGAGTTTCCCTCAGGTGTCTGAGGGAATGAAACTGTTGCAATTTCACTTCAATATTATTGATACAACAAAGTAAAATAAAAATGATCTGAATAACTTGTCTTCAGTACAAAGCTGTACTGAACTATAAATTAAGTGTAAAAACTCTACTGGGTATTGACATCTCTTCTCAAGAGTACTTCATAATACATCTCCTGTAGATCCTGCTGCTGGTAATGTGATAAAGTACAGTATCTCTCCAAGTTGGTGGAATTTTTGGATTATTGTTACCACATGGTTTGTATAACCAGACAGCATTTGATGTTAATCATCATGGAGATATATATATATATATGAAGAACGGATGATTTGTTATAAACTGTTTACTCAGCAAATGCACTGATAAAACAAAAGTTATACTGATTGTAAGTTCTTTTGTCATCCATTTATCATTATCCCAAAATAGCTTGACCTGCAACCTCTTACTAATAGACCAGAAAACGATCTAATGTGTCACCGTAACAATCTTTCTAAATTGACACAATGACTAATTTACCAAATTGAAAAAAAAAAATCCAAATCTATTACATCTGTAACAATACACCGTTGCTTTTCATCCAGTATAAATAAAGTACACTCTGCAACCTTGGATCAATAAACTACTTATCAAAGATGTAATTAACTTAATTGTACAACTCAAACAGTTCTGAAACTAGAAACAAACACAGACTTCATATAACAATGTATTTATTTTTGCAAAATTCTACTTATATTTTTCTGCAGTGAATTCTTGTCAGTTTGCCTAAGCAAAAGGGCACAAAAATACTGAAATAAAAATGACTATGTGTTCGCAGTAGGCTGGCAAGGTACTTATGATGCTGAGGAATTCCAGCTCTATTGCAAATTGTTATTGTGGTCTTGAGGGACTACTGGCCTTCAGGGGAGGGTATGAAGTACAAACCTTGGTTGTCAGTTTTAAGCTGTCATGTCTTTAATGATGTCAAATTGAGACGCTCTATTACGTAAGTTTACAGCAAACAAATGTTCTTTTCTTACTGCTACAAATAACATCTTGTGTCCAACATTTTGTACACTAGACTTTTCCAAACAACGTGAAGAAATGAACTGAATCATAGTTTGTAGCACTTAACAAAGCGTTCAAGTGTGCAGCCTGTTAGGGCTATTTGATATCCAGGTGCAGAATATTACTTGTGGGAGCCAAGCAAGACTAACGGTCTGCAGCTTATGCTGCCTCCAAGTGAACAAGTCGTGATGAGGTCAGCTCTTAGTTTGGGCTCACTCAGCCTTGCTAGAAGCTCATAAGGAGATGGTAGTATAGTCAAAAATGTTTCAGGTGACAGCACTGCTTGGGAAAAAAAAAAAACAACACAACTGTTATTTCGTATGAAACCACATGCAGAACTTCTGATTTGCAAGGAAAGCAGGACAAAGGCTGTGTAAACTTTATGAACTTTATTAGTTTCTTGTTGTGCATGTGTGTACCTATCCATTTGTTTCATAGTCACTTTTCCACTAAAGTTTATATTTTTCCTAGTTTATCTGATTATTACACTTTTTGCACATGGTTATTAGTGTTGACTGCAAAGTAAAGGTAGACTTTTCCCTCAAGTAGGTCTTTCCAGAAAGTAACAGCATATAAAGTGTTGGCTAGTTCTAGAGGCTTAGCTATTGCTAACAAAAGCTAATGAACTGCAAGAAGAGAGCTCTCTCAGCTTTATTGTGAGAACATTTTCTGACTCAGTTGCACTTCTTGTAGAAAGCTGTTGAAACGTAGATAAATGTATGTTTGGTTTGTATTATAAAGTTTACAGACCAAAATCATGCTTTTTCTTCTCTCCCCTACCATAATCTAAAAGAATATATTGTTTTCCAACATTTCGTGTTATCTTTCCTCTTAATTCAATTAAAAGCTAAGGTGACTTTCAGTCCACTATGATGGACAAGTTACATGATATTATGTACCAAGATGAATACTCCACATTGGGAGAAAAAAATGGTAATCTGTTTCTGAGAAATCTTTCTTGTCTTTGTCTTTTCAGCTTGAAGTGCAGTCTTGTTGTGTGTTCCTTCCGAATGACAGCCTGCCTTCCCCAAGCACTATTGTGTCGGGTGACATTCCTGGGACCGTGCGGAGCTGGTACCATGGGCAGGCCGGTATGCCCGGCACACTTGTCGTCTGCTTGCCCCAGATAAAGATTATGAGTGCTGGGCACAAACACATGGAACCGTTGCAGGAAATTCCATTTGTTGTGCTGAGACCCATCTTGGAAGAAGGTAGTGTGATAAACCCAAAAATCTTACTCTTTAATTTCTATTTTTAACTGTTATGAAAATTATCTTCATTTTGTTTTGAAAACTTCTGATTTTGTACTGCTTTTTTAGCAGTATGCAACGTATTATTGATGGCTAGAAATACTAATGGTTTGCCCCACAGAGATCGAAGTGAAAGCCATTATCCAAGAGCTAGTTCTGTGATATGTTTTGTATGTTTGGTGAAGCCAGAGGAATTCAGAAGTGCCATTTCTACCCTCATTGATTTTGTCATTTGAGTTACTATGTAGTCACAAACAATTGGTTTGACACAACAGGAGTTGTGAATTCCAAGATGGAATGGAGGCATGTTTGGAAAAAACTTCTCATGTCAGCCAAAAAAGTCTTGGACCTGACATTAAGACTGGATATTAGGAAAAGGTTCTTCACTGAGAGAGTGGTCGGTCGCTGGAGCAGGCTCCCCAGGGAAATGGTCATGGCACAAACCCTGTCAGAGTTCAAGGAGCATTCGGACAATACTCTTAGTCATACGGGTGAGTTTTAGGTAGTCCTGGGAGGAGCAGGAGATTTTACTCTACGATCCTTATGGGTCCTTCCAACTTGAGATACTCTGTAATTCAATGTAAGATGAGAAAATAAATTAATAAATATAGCAGACTATCAGAAGAAAAGAATGAGACTTTATTGGTCCTCATGACAGGCAACAATTGTGCTCTGTTTTGTGTCTATAGGGATTGTAGCAACGTCTTTGTAGAGATTTGGAGAAAAAAAAATGAGGTTTATATGAGTGTTTATGAGGGGATTCTTTAATGTGTAGCCTAAGGGAGAAAAGGAGCATGGTAGTTCTTATTTTAAAAGCTAATATTTGATGTTTGAGTTGTAGACCAATCTGAGGAAAGAATTAGCTTTTAACATTCTGCAGCTAACTGAGGAATGAAAGGAGGGGATAAGCTGTCGAGGACCTAGCAAGTGAAAACAAGCTGCTTATGTTCAATACTATTTTTTAAAAAATAGAGCCCTTAGAACTTATCAAAGTAAATGATAGATGGTTTTGCAGCAGTATTCTGAAGGAATACTGATGTAAAACATCTTGTTCTACAGATATTCATATGAAAAATTGTGTATTGGAAATAAGTGAGGCAAGTGTCCCTAACAGTCTTCAGTCTTGGGGGTTGGGTTTATTTTAATGGCATCCATGACATCTAACTTCACAATCAGGTTGAAAATCTCATGGTAATGCCAGTTGTTGTGGTTTAACCCCCGCCAGCAGCTGAGCCCACACAGCCACTCACTCATTCCTCCTCAGCAGAATGGGGAGAGGATTGGAAGGGTAAAGTGAGAAAACTCATGGGTTGAGGTAAAGACAATTCAATTGCTAAAGCAAAATCTGTATGTGCAAGCAAAGCAAAATAAGGAATTCACTACTTCTAGTCAGCAGGCAGGTGTTTGGCTGTTTCCGGGAAAGCTGGGCTCCATCGCATGTAATGGTTACTTGGGAAGATAAACGGCATAATTCCAAATGTCCTCCCCCTTCCTTCTTCTTCTCCCAGTTTTATGTGCTGGGCATGATGTCTTGTATGGTGTGGAATGTCCCTGTGGTCAGTTGGGGTCAGCTGTCCCAGCTGTGACCCCTCCCAGCCTTTTGTGCACCCCCAGCCTGCTTGCTGGTGGGGTGAGGAGCAGAGGACACCGTAATGCTGTCCAGGCTCTGCTCAGCAATAACTAAACCATCCCCATGTTGTCAACGTTATTTTCATCACAAATCCAGAACATAGCAGCATACCAGCTACTGTGATGAAAACGAAGTCTGTCCCATCCAAAACCAGTGTGTCCATGTAGGGTTTGTTCATTATTGTATTCTTGGGTTGTATTATTTGGAAAGAACTGTTGCTGGTTTGTATACTCATTCTGAAGTGGAGAGGGAGATGCAGCAATTGTTGCATTGCTTTTGTGACAGCATTTTCTGGGAAAATTATTGTGTTTTCTGCATGCTGATTGCTGAAACATAAATAATCGGTATGCTATGAAAAATTAATTCAAAAGCACATTCAAGAGCTATTCCTGTTCCTGCCATCTGAAATTTATTTGGATTTATAACAGTGTTTTCCCTCTCCCTTTGTTCTGCCACTTATATTGGACCCTTCTCCTCCTTCCTGTATTTTACCTTACCTCACAGCAACAAAAAGAAAATCGTAGTTTTTAATACTGAAAGTCACATTAGAGATGCTGCTGAATGAAAACGGGGGGAAAAAAAAAAAAAAAGAGAGAGAGAAAGGTATAAGGAGTCGTTTGAATTTTGTCAAACACAGATTTCAAGGAAAGATCCTAGCGAGAGAAAAGAATCCCCTTGGTTGGGATAAAGCCTATGGTAAGGAATTTATTTGTGTGTGGCTTTGTGCTCTGGGAATAATGCCAAACAGAAGTTCTCACAATCTTGATATTTTTGATTCTCTAGTGGAGCTGTTGCCTTCTCTCAGGCCAAAATTCCCCATTAAACAGACTATTAAAAAGTTTTCTCAAAGCCTTTAAGTCACCTTCTTTGTTTCTTCCCGTGTAGAGGTAAATAATATTGATAGACTTTTATTGGGAGGGTCTCTTAATTTGCCCTGTGTATTTGAACAAGACTTTAGGGACATAGTTTCATGTTACCATCTCTCTGAAATTATATTCAACCTTTTCTCAAAACTATATTTTTGAATCAATCGTTCTTTTATAAAGAAAATACAAGTAAAAGGCTTATTTACAAGGGTGCAATGTTACTTTTAAGAAAGCTGTGTGCTCATTCATGTGTTTTTCTTATTACATGAAAAACTAAAGAGAAGGAGAAGGGAACATAGTGATATTGTCATTTGGGGATATTGCAGCCTACTCACAGAGACTTGACCTCAAGATGTCAACATACTGTAAAAATAGCTTATACAATGTCCCACAATCGGGTCTTTCCATTTTTTTTCAGAGTTCTGATACATTTCTTTTCTGAGGTAATTGTAGTTTTTAGGAATACTTAGAAGAACATACTAAGTACAACACTTAAATTCAGAATTATTACTTAACTCAGTCATACTAAGTAAGTTAGGAACAGGAATGGTTTTATCTTCGTAAAGAAGGAGATATTCTGTTGAACTTGTTGGATAACAAATACAACTACATGAGTTCATAAAAAGGCATTAAATTACACTAAGTATTATCTTTATAGCTCAAGTCAATCAAATGATAGAACTGTGTGGTAGTATTCACTGAGGAAATTAAAATAGAATCACAGAATTGTAGAGCCCAGGTTGGAATGGACTTTGAATGATCATCAGGTCCAAACATCCATGGCAAAGGGAGCCTAGATGAGATTATCCAGCACCCTGCCCAGTCGTGTCTTGAAAACCTCCACATCCCTGGGGAGTTTTTTTCAGTGAATGATTGTTCTTACGATGACAAGTTTCTTTATTATATCAAGATGAAGCCTCCCCTGGTACAACTGGTACCCACTGCCCCTTGACTTCCCAGTTTTATCTCCTTGTAAACAGGGGGGACCTCTGTCCTATTTGTAGCTGCCCTTTAAGCAAAGTAGTTGCAAAGAAGAAATAAAATAGTTAGAAACTCAGTTGGAGCAGAACCAAAATTCTTAGAGACCTGTTTAGGGTGACTTATGACTATGCGTGCTTTTGTACATCCAGCTTCAAATACTTGATAATTCATCTATCTGTTACAATATGGAAATAAATTGAAGACCTGAAGGGAACTAAAAATTTTCTTTGGATAAGTTTTGGAGTAATAATGAGCACATTTAGGGCATCTATGAAATCTTCCCGTGTTTAGAAGTTTATGTTTTTATTATTTTAATGTAGAATCTTTTCCTGGATTCCCCTTATTTCTAAAACAGTATCTTGGTTTAACCCCAGCCTGCAGCTAAGCACCACGCAGCCGCTCGCTCACTCCCCTCTGGTGAGATGGGGGAGAGAATCGAAGAGTAAAAGTGAGAAAACTTGTGAGTTGAGATAAAGACAGTTTAATACGTAAAGCAAAAGCTGCACACAAGCAAAGCAAAACAAGGGATTCATTCACCACGTCCCATGGGCAGGCAGGTGTTCAGCCATCTCCAGGAAAGCCAGGCTCCATCACATGCAGTGGTTACTTGGGAAGACAAACGCCATTACTCCTAACATCCTCCCTCTTCTGCTTTCTTCCCCAGCTTTATATACTGAGCATGATGTCGTACGGTGTGGAATATCCCTTTAGTCAATTGGGGTCAGCTGTCTCAGCTGTGCCCCCTCCCAGCCTGTTGTGCACCCCCAGCCTGCTCGCTGGTGGGGTGAGGAGCAGAAAAGGCCGTGGCTCTGTGCAAGCCCTGCTCAGCAGTAACATCCCTGTGTTATCAACACTGTTTCCAGCACAGATACAAAATATGGCCCCATACCAGCTACTGTGAAGAAAATTAACTCTATCCCAGCCAAAACCAGCACAACTAGTTACTGTGTTTTTTAGTCTGTTCTCCCTGCTTCAATACTTTTTTTTTTTTTTCCCCTCTTTGGGTTCATACCAGTAACTTTTTAGGAATCCATCTTTGTAGAAATGTTTGGTTAGGTCAGATACGGTAATATACAGATACTTGTGTAAGACACAGTAAAATAAATTTTAGAAACTAGTATTCAGAATTGTTGTTGATACTGCTAGATATCGTATTCACATTCTCATATGGACAGCAGTATACTGACAATCATGTAAAACAGTGTATTCCAAATATTTAAATTGGAGACATAGCTTTAGTTTGTGAACTGTGACTAATTATATAACCTCACAGATTTTTACATAGTATGTTTAAACTCAGTAAGTCGTCAGGTAACTTGCAGGGAAGTAGAAAATGAGGGCTTCTAATCCTAGTGTGTGAATTAATTGCAATAATAGAATCATAAAAAGGTTTGGTTTGGAAGAGACCTTTGGAAGGTATGGAATGTAAATGGAAGAGAAACCTTCCATTAGATCAGGTTGCTCAAATGAAATGTATTGGTCATAAACTACTACAATATAATAGAACCTTATGGGTTTCAACCTTCAAAAAAGGCAAATAAATGGTTTAAAGTAGAGCAGCAGTATGTTGATATTCTTAGAAGTTATCATCTTGCATTAGATTTTTAAAAATGCTCAACTGAAATACAATAACTGAAAGAAAAATTATGTTAATTTTAAGGTTAATATTTGACATTCAAATAGTGTGCTAGTTGAGTTTGCATTCAATGTCACCATCTGTAAAACATGATAATTATTGTATTTAACTTATCTGTTATAGTTAATGACTGTATAAAATTAGTTCTCACATTTTAGTGACATTCTTCGTTATCTGAATAGAAATGAAGTCTGCACAACCAACTTGTTAGTGTTGTGTTCAGCTCTTAGAGCTCTCTAGTAGCTGGATTTAAGTTACAAAAGCCTGTTCATTTGCGGTTCCATTTACAGTCTGTGGAACTAGATCTTACCTGCTGAAAGTGAGCTCTGGACTTGGGCAAAGCCCTCAAAGCGTTCGACTGGGTGCACCTCCGATACGTAGCCACACAAATGTGTCCCTATTGCATGACAGGGAGGAAGTGCAACAGTGACCGAACATGTAATGATTGCAACATCTTTTTCTTTTAAACGTTGCATGTCACATGAGAATGTGAGCACATTAGAAGTCCATGTAAAGACCCTTCGATGTGGATACAGAAAGGGAAATTAAGACAGAGTAGTCAAGATGCTTTTTGAAGATTGCAAAGGGTACTTCTGGCAAGCCTGGGAGTAGATACCAGGTCATATGCATGATAAAGCTTTTGTGATCTCTCTCCTGCCATTACTAATTTTAAACAAAATTTTTCGTCTGTAAAACTGTCAACATGGTATACACGACATTGTGTACAACTGCCACTTCTGCAATCTGATTTTGAAAATAAAGGGAAGTCTCACACCAAGGTGAGAGCAAACATAACAATTATTGGTAGTTAAGGGCATTTATCAATATTGTGTGTCATGGAAATGGAAAGGCTTATAATGAGCATTAACTCTAGCTAAGAAACAAGGTGCATCAAATAACTGCCAAAGAAAGTGCTTGCACGTAGCAGAAATTAGTAATTATATATATTGGAAAAATAACTCAAGCGCTGTAGGAAAGGAGTCTTGCTAAACTATTGCAAGTAGCAGATAAATATTTCAGCATAAAGGAATCTCAACAATTAGGTGTCAAAACAGTAGCGTACACATATGGGAAGGTTAGATGTAGACCAAATATCTGCCAAGTGTGACACTGGCTTTTCTTTCCTTCCTACAAATAAATAATTTTGAAATAAATCCTATAAACAATGTTGCTTTTCATGTTTAGACGCTTTGAATTAATTATTTAAATAGTTTCCTAATACCAAGCTGCAAATGAATGCAGGTGATGCTTTTTTAAAAATGACTAAATCGAACATAGGTACAACAACAAAGCAAGGATTTATCCAAGTGGGCAGTTCCAGAATGATGTTAGAATGGTCACATAATGTGTATGGAGCTGAAGAAGAGGTAACTGATGACATTAAGGGGAATTTTAGAGTTGTAAATTTGACACATCTTTACTACAGTGTTTGTTCAGCATACTGTGGTTCCTGTACATTGATAAAATTTCATTGGTGTTTTCTTTTTAAGGTAGATAATGTATGCGGCATAGTAGAGTTAACATTTCAGTATTTTCTTTGGATATTCTTTCTAATCCATAAAATACAAATGATGGTAATTTACTGTGGTGGTCACAGAGAAAAACAAAGTTCATGTGTAGTAATTAGAAACATGTCATTAGAGTTGACTTCACATTTCAATTTTTCCCATCTGTTACAATTAATATTTTTTTTGTTTCTTGGGTGACTGAACTTGGAAAAAGTACAGATTGCTAACTACTTTAAAACTTCTAGTCTGAAACCTTTCCAAAATGTTTTCAAGTGACTTTGGCTGAGCTGAGTTCTTCAGTATGCAATAGCTTCAAAATAAATTACTGAAGTTTTCAGTTCCTTCTTAGGATGAGAAGCACGGACTCTCCTGATACATACTCCTGACCATATAAATTTCTAATGTTTGTTTTAAAAACACACAGTTGACTCTTCATTTGTGCTATTTTTTAGTGATGTGATTTCTCAGCAGGACAGAGTTGACCATAGGCCGCACCAGGCAGCAAACACGTTCTCCGTGTATTGTTTAAATACACCGCTTTGAATTCATATTGCCTTGTGAGCCTCCAAGGGCCCATTCCATTGTATATTTCTATTTGTCTTCCATCTTCTGTTCTGATTCTCAGGATTGGCTCCCATGCTTCTGAGATATTAGGTTAGTTTGGACTCTTCTTACAGATGATTCCAGGCCCAAATATTGAAAAATAAAACCTCATGCAAAATAATAATCTGAAGTTTCATATAGGAAGGAGAGCTTTTCTCCCTCTCTTCCTCCAAATGAATGTGCTCTGTACAAAGACGATAACTGTTTCAGCCCAGACGGAGGTTTGTGGATGCTCACCAGCCTGGTGTATTTGGATCTGAGGCTGCATCCAGCCACTTTTATGTTTCTTTGAATTGAGACAGGCAGTTTCCCTTGATGGGTTGAAATTCACATACTGGGCACAGGTTCTCCATCGTTCAAGTGGGCACAAAAAGACCCAACTTCCTCAGAAGAAAATCTGATAAACTGAATGGTGAAGACTTTCTTTAGAGGACAAAAAACCAAACCTGAAATAATTGCTATGCTCTTTTACTTCTAAAGAGCAAAAAACCCTATCTGTTTTGGGTAGATTTTCCTCACTTCTGTTGAGCATTCTTTGGGTTTTGTTTCAGTGTCTCTTGCAGAGCCTAAGTTCTTTCTCTGAGACCCAGTTATCGTATGTGGGATTGTACTGGGTTCACATGGCAAGGTTTTGATGGTGGGGAGGACTGCAGGGGTGGCTTCTGTGAGAAGATGCCAGAAGCTTACCCCAGTTCCAGCTGGCTCCAATATGGACCAGCCACTGGCCAAGCCTGAGCTCATCAGTGGTGGTGGTAGCGCCTCTGAGAAAACGTATTTAAGAAAGGGAAAAAACTGCTGTGCGACAGCAGCTGGGAGAGAGGGCTGAGAATATGTGAGAGAAACCACTCTGCAGATGCCAAGGTCAGTGAAGGAGGAGAGGGAGAAGGTGCTCCAGGTGCCAGAGCGGAGGTTTCCCTGTGGCCTGTGGTGAAGGCTGTGGTGAGACAGGCAGCCCACGAAGGCCCGTGGTGGAGAACATACCCAGCCCGTAGCTCATTGAGGACCCCACCACACCAGAGCAGGTGGATGAGTCCTGCAGGCAGCTGTGACCCTGTGGAAGTCTGTGCTGGAGCAAGCTTCTGGCAAGACCTGTTCCCCTGTGGAGAGGAGCCCAGGTTGAAGCGGGTTTTCTGGCAGGATCTGTGACCCTGCAGGGGGACCCGCATCCTTTCCTGAAGGACTGCACCCCATGGAAGGAACTCGTGCTGTAGCAGTTCGTGAAGAGCTGCAGCCTGTGGGAAGGTCCCACATGGGAGAAGTTCGTGGAGGACTGGTTTCAGGATATTCTTCAGTTTGAGGAAAATCATATAAAGCAAAAAGACTGTTCTTCAAAGATTATGTTATACATGTTTGCTGTTTAGGGTTAAATTTTTTTTCCAAGTTCTTCAAGTTGTATTACTATTGCTTAGATCTCAACATATAGAATGGAATTGATTGTTGAATTTATATTTGTGAGAGTTTGGGATCAGTTTAATGGTTGTCGATTGCACTTGCTGACATTTTAAGGGTGTTTAGATAAAGTCTTTACTGAGTTTTGAGAAAATAATAGCCTATGTTTTATTATGCAATTATTTAACTGTTTTTCCTTCTTTTTAATCATTAGGTGATGCTTTCCCATGGACTATTAGTCTGCATCATTTCAGTATATATACTCTTCTTGGACAACAGATGACACTTAATTTAGTGGAACCAATGGGCTGTACTTCTACTTTAGCTGTTACTTCCCAGAAACTGCTTGCTTCGGGGCCAGAATCCAGGCACTCATTTGTCGTCTGCCTCCATGTCGACCTTGAGTCCCTTGAAATAAAATGCTCCAACCCCCAGGTTGGTACATTTAATTGATTTATGAAAGGAAATTAAAAATAACTCAATTTAAGTACAATTGTTCTGTGTTTTGTTGATGAGGGTCTCTTCTATCTTAATTTTTTTTTTTTTAACTAGGCCATCAAGATCAAGGTGCTTAGATTAAGATTTGCTTTGAAGCTGTCTCAAGTTTTGTAATCTAAACTCTTCTCAAAATGTAATAGCTATAATATAAATGCATCTTTTCGCTGATGGAGTGAAATGAATTGCAGATGGACCATTAAGTGCTATAGTTCTGTTCTGCTGTCACTGTGGATTCGTATATTGAAGTGGTTTAATGTAATTTTTTACCATTGTTTCATAGAACTAGCATTTCTTTGAACATAAAATGTTTCTTAGGGAAACAATAGTACCCTATAGTAAAGGGAGAAAAATATATAGATGAATGTGTGTAAACAAAAGTTACCACCTCGTTTGTCTTTATTAAAAGGCAAAGATGTTAATTCCAGAATGCGCACCCTGTATTTTACTGACCTGTAGGTTGCTGTAGTTCCCAATTGAGTAGATTTTCTATGCAAAGTTTGGTTAATCTGTACTGCAGCTTGAATAACACTTTCCTGACAGTTGCAACATTTCCAGTGGTGATGGAGAGAACACTTTTGTCCTTGGGAATTGCAAATCTGTTGAGGTCTGAATAGGGTTCTGCCTTCATGTGCTGTCTGCTCCAAAGTTTTAGCCATATGTATGATTTTACAGAGGATGTCATGGACAAAATGGACTGTTTATTGCTTCATTTAATAGAAAGAAAGGGAAAGAACCCAAAACATTATTATTTTGATCTGACAGAGAGCACGTTTGTAAAGATTTATGGACCTATGGCCTAAGTCTGGGAATACTAAAGCTAAGGTGGCTGGTGTAATTTTAATGTTATCCCATGTGTGTACTCATTACAATATGTTTCTCAGTCACATGTAGTTCTTCCTTTGCCTCATTCCATGTTCTATGAATGGAACAAGTGTTTCAAACTACGTGTTCATTTTATCCTCAATGTGTGGTCTCCTGCCCCATTCATTAACTTCCATCCAAGTTGTTTCTGACCCATTTGTTATATATCATTGTCGTCTGCACTGGATGGGCTCACACTCGCTACGAAGAGGCTTGGTGGAGTGAGATTGCACACTAGAAAATTTAAAATTGAGCAGCCTCAACAAAGTCTGTTCAGACTTGTAAAGCTGTATGACAGGTGTGTTTGGAGATATAGAGGGTGTTATAAAATGTATAAATAGGAAAGGGCAAAATTATGATTTTGCTGACAGTTTTACATCTTATATGTAAAGGCTTCTGAAAGCTGTACTTTGAAACTTTGTGGTATTTCCATAATGTTTAATTAATTTGTATGCAATAAGTTCACAGCCTATGGAAACCTGCCTTATTCTTATTAATTTTTGTAGAAAAAAATAATAATGATATTGCAGCTATTTGGAGAATTGACACATATTTTGAGATGTTCGTGTAGCAAAATAGTTTGCTGTTATACATTTCATTGGTAAACTCTCAGTGAAATTGCAGCAAATTGTCTGATCAGGTCTGATTGTTTTAAATCTCTATATGTGTTACTCATAGTTAAGATATGTAATACATTAATAGCATTAATTAATAAGTGGAATGGCATTGTTATAAGTGGAAGCCTTACCTAAATTTGAGTTGCAAATTAAAAAGAAAAATGGAGTAACTAAAGCACATTTTCAAGCTTTCCTACCAAAATGTGATCAAATAATTTATTTTGCAACCCTAAGAAAACATTTGCACTACAAAAATTAAATTGTAGGCTCCGTGTCAATCATATTACAAATATAGTGAAATGTTAAAATGAATTTGTAGAGAGGAATATGAAACCAAATATGCTTGTCTTAAAGGATGTCCTTGTACACTGTGATGTTATTAATTTACTCAAGTGGTATAATGACCGAAAGGATGCGGAAAAATAATTTGAGTTTAGTGGAAGTTCTTGAGCTGTACTTTGTCCCTTTCATCTGCCTTACTTGTCCTTTCTGCTTTACTTATGCAAAAGGGGTCAAAAATCCCATCAGTCTTCTTTAACCAGATGTTCAAGAACAGAAAATGGAAAATACAGTTACATAAACAGCATTCGATAGTTATAAATTCACAGTAGAGTGACTATGAAATTTGATTCTTTAGAATAACGGGCTGTATTTTGTCTGTAGATGACAGCCTTAAAGTAGGTGATACTTAGTGAATTTGTTAAATGGTAGCAAAGGTGAAATATTTTACTGTATGACTATTATGATTTAATGTGAAACCATGTTCTGATGGTTGTATCTCTTTAAAGTCAATAGATACTTCCAGTGTGCCAAATTGCCAGGATATTGCCTTTTGTTGTAGTTCTCAATGTGTTATTTTTGAAGTAGAAAATTCTGTAATGTATTGAACTT
Source organism: Pampusana beccarii (assembly GCA_013399365.1). Taxonomy (NCBI): domain Eukaryota; kingdom Metazoa; phylum Chordata; class Aves; order Columbiformes; family Columbidae; genus Pampusana; species Pampusana beccarii. The sequence continues at coordinate 1,502,854 of VWYH01010051.1, forward strand.
CACAGATTTTTCCAAGTAGTCGGTGGGGTCTTATTGAGTTATGTGTGGTTTTGCTGGGAAGAGAGTGAAACCAGTGAGAGAGGGAAACTTTTCTTAACAAATACTGGCAGAGTTATTCCTATTTTTGTTGTACCATTTTTCTTCTCTTGAATAGAGTGTACTAAAAATAATTATTATACAGTAACTGTTATGCTCAAAAAGACTTATAAAGGAGAGAGACCTTACACTTACATTAGCTCTCCTAATATTATCAGAAATGGATTTTCAAAGTATTAGGACTACTCACTTGAAGGAGTACAGCCAACAGGAGAAGTAGAAATCCTTCCATTTTAATGATTAACAACCAATGGAATAAAATGAAGTGTATTAAAAATAAGCAAAGGCATAACTTCAGCTCTTTAGCTGAAGTTTTAAAATTTTATTAACATATAGTCACATGCCGCCTTTTTTAATTTTAATGAGGTTTTGCTTTGAGGCTTTTTGGTGTTTTCTACCTTTTAACCTATCTCCATAAAAATCATCTCCCTGTAATCGAAGAGTGCCCTTTTTCTTGATGAACTTGTTGATTTGCCTCTGGTTTCAGAGCAAGACCGAGTATTTGGGTCATACTACTTGGCTGTCTGGTTGCTGGCGATGTTGAGAGAGGTGGCCACTGCCGCCTGAAATAGCTGCTGTTTCACAGTGGCTGGAAAGAATCTAGCCTGAGCAATTTTAAGATATCTCCCTGATAGCATAAGTCATTCTTACCTTTCATGATTATGACTGTTAGAACTTCAGTGAGACTGGAACTCTCCAGTGTTGGATTAGCTGATGGCAAACCTCTTTACCTTGTCTTTGAGCACATATGTAAAGACAGAAGTTGCATCATTTCTTCTTTTGCGTTATTTTGTACCCCTGTGAAGAGTAGAATAATTAAATTTCTGGAAGCCCTACTTCATTAAGACAACTATAGCTGAAATTATCCTTTGGTTTCTTGACCAAAAAATATGTTGAGGGAGGGGAAGCTGCAAGCATGCATGATTTGGATATGTGCCTGAATCCTATTACTTTTCTAGAGACTCTTTTGCCAGCAAAGTGTCGACACCAGTTAGTGTTATATTACTCAATCAATGAGATGGACATTATTACTTGATCTTCCTGTGTTACATGGAAAAGACTTGGGAAAACTTGGAAATTTGTTATTAATAATTTAAAGGCTACCAGTGCTTATCAGAGTGCTACAGACACAAAATATTTTGAAGCATAGCTGAAAGAACTTTTTGCCACAGCCAGCGTTAATGTTTGTCTGTAGGTTGCTCTGTGGATGAAGACCAAAAAAAAGTACTGCAAAGTTTATGTCCTTTAAGGAAAAATTCTGCCAAGAGTATATGGCCTGTTCAGTGTAAGTCTTGAAACTTCAAAAGAAAATCCAAGATGAACTAAGAAGGTTTTTCTTAAAATTCCAGCATTTCACCTCTTAAGAAAGGACTCTAGCATGTACTTTGAGACTTCATCGCACAAAATCAAGCACTGTTTTATATCAAATGTAGATTGACAACAGTGTTTTTCTGCATCTGTTTTACCCACATAAGAAGCCCGCTTCGTAGACTAGATCTGTCCTCAGGCTTAAAGTTCTTATAAATATGAGAATTGCCATTTTTTATAATGGCAAGTTGGGTATGGTATCCAGCTGTGGATCTGCCTATAGATTGTTTGCAGATTGTTTCTCTCTGAGCTTGTTTTATACAGTATATTGCAGTATGTTGTCATACAAGTTCTGTGATTAATGCTTATTTACAAAATCTTGTGTAAATATCTTAGAACTGAGTCAAACAATGTGCAAGTTAAACAGTATGTTTCTGAATATTCAAATGACATATGCCAGGAGACCGTTGAGTTTGATACTGGATATTCTTCCTAAAACATAGAACAGCTTCATCTGCTGCATGGGATCGTTATTTTAATGTTATTTAAATGAATAATTTTAGTGTTGTTCATATTTCATAAGGTTTATGTTTGCCTTTTTCTGTAGGCAGTATCTATATATGTGAAATATACCATAAATTACCTTTGTTTAATCAGAAAAAAATATATTAGTAAAAGTTTTACAAGACCATGTTATTGGCTAAGTTTTTATGAGGTACTTACCATATGTGTAAACAAAGCACAGATTATTTTTATCGATATCACTATACTCTAACTGATGTTAATTATTTTAATTGCAATGTAGTTTCTTATCAGAATATTATAAATGGTGACAAGTTCAGTTCTGCTACATTCTAAGTCTCAGTGGAGGATTTTGATTTTCCTTCACCTCATTAAGGAAAGCTTCATCATGAAGAAGTTATTTTTATTTCTTTTAGGTGCAGCTTCTGTATGAACTGGCTGAGATCACAAGTAAAGTTTGGAATAAAATTCAAAGGAAAGGAATTCTATATCAGTCTTCTGTTTATGCTGAAACCATGACAGGACCTGTTCCTCCTAGCTCTCCAGTTAAAAGTAGTGTTGGCACCGCTCCACCAGATACCAGCACCTACAGCCCATCTGCTGACATTGGGACCACTACAGAGGTAGGCTTTCTTCAGAAAAATGTCATGTGAATTCTGACTTACAAGGTGTGGTAGTGCTGGGTCAAGTAAGAATCAGAAGGATCAGAAAGAACAGTAGTCTCCCTACGGAGAGTAGCTTTGCCCTGATAAATTAATGAGGAACACTTCATTGCTCAGTTTGGTTGGAACAAGAGGAAGGAGGGGGGGAAAAAAAATAAAATTGGTGTATTGCTCCTGTGTTTATAATTTGTCTGGATCGTTTTTCTTTGAAGTGAACGAACTGTTATCAGAAAATTCTGCTTAGTGTTTTCAGGTCAAGAAGCATAAGGCATTTTTCAAGTCCAGAATTATTAGAATAGTAACTGGTGTTTTGGAAGCACCTGAGGTACCCGTGCTGCCTGAGTCATTCCGAGTAGCTTCAGCAGTCAGCCTGCCGTGTTGAAGCCCACCAGCACAGTCCCTGTGTCAGTGGAGAGCTGCTGGGTGTGCACCGGCAGCCAGGAGCGGTTCCGGGCAGCGCAGGCTCCCAGCGCTGACCTTGCAGCTCACCCACTTGTGCGCTCGCCCCAGGCCCATCCAGCCACTGTTACCTTGCAGCTTTGAACTGCTCCTGGAGCTCTGTTCCTTCCCCTCTCCCAGCTGTCCCGTGTCTCAGGAGAGTTTTCGTAACTCAGTCGCGTGAGGACTGGGTATGCAGCTTCAAAGGTAAGGAAGGTTGGGCGCTTGGTTTTACGTATTTCTGCTTCCTTAGTTTACAGCACTGCGTAACTGCTTGGAGTAATCTGGTACCCGATTCTTAACCTCTTTGTGCGCCTAAGTCTGTAAACTACTATTTTTGAGGCATGGGAAGGAATTCTTATTCTCTGCCACACTGAGGAAAGAAGGCTAATTCTTTTATCAGCATGAATACAGTGTTAAACTTCCACCCTTGAGTATTGTTAGCTGTGAGTCACCAGGTAGCTCATATAATAGGATGGGTGGTTACAGGAGGCTGTACAACTGAACAGGCCTAGTGCTTGTGATTTTCTTAGTGTTCCAGTCAGGCTTACTAGTTGGAATAATGAGTTGGCTTTGTTTGTGCTCCAAGAGAGAGCCAAAAATGTGTAAGGTAAGTACCAACGGTATATCATACATATACAATGCTTCATTCTTGACGTAAAGCTATTAGAATATGCGGAGACTGTTCTTAGAGACTGGGTTTCATTCTCAGGATAAACACAGCAATTTTGGGCACACCTTGTAGAACATTTCTGGAACACAGGCACATACACAGCAGTTTGAATGCTGAATGCAATTACATATTCAGCATTTGCCCAGGATTGCTTTAACCCTATGTGTGGTTTATATTAATTCATCACTCACACACAGAGGTAGCTGTCATTGAGAAGTGTTTGAGACACAGTTTCAGTTTCACTAAACTGTTTCTGGATTATTTGAATAGCTTGGTTTTGGTGTATTTCGATGTGTGTTTGATTTCAGTTTTGAAAAAATTTGCCATGGATACAGAACTGAAGGTAAGCAATAGTATTATGAAAACAATACGATTACAAAAATAGTTTTTTTATACCCGCTCACATCAAATCCCTTTTTCATTAAAATCAGAAACCACCAGCTTTAAAAATAACCATTTTCTTTTGACCCCCTGTATAACAGCAGTATTTGGAGTATATGCAGTACTTGGAGCATTACTTGAAACTGATTCAGTAATTGTTTTAATCCATATTTTACCAAGATTATTTTGGTAATATGGGTCCAAGTTCAGTGTCATATCCTACCCCTTTGCAAAGTGTTGCTCATAATTTATTTAATTTTCTTTCTATTATCAACAAATGTTATGCACTAGCTAAATAAATTTTCTTCTGATCTAAATGAAGTTTCGTGAATTAGCAAACGAAGGACAATGTTAGAATTTGTGTTCAGTCTTTTTCAGTCTGAAGCGCAGACCATAATTTCAATCTTGTTAGAATAGAAAGTTCTATTGGATTTTTTTCACAATAGGCGACTTAGAGTTGACATACACTTTACAACTGATGTTTGAAAACTGCTTTGAAAGGAATGTATCATTGTCCTTAGGCAAGAAGAATAGATTAAAAAATTGATCATGCTCTGAGGATATTGTTAAAGGTATGGAAGAGGAAAGAAAGGTACAAACAGGAGAAAACATTTGCATGAAGACACAGTTCATATGACTGAAAGACTGAGGAACAGAGCCGCTGTGCATCATCTCCATTCAGAGTTCTCAGCACAAGGGGTTCTGTCTGTGGCTGGAGGAGGAGGGCAGGTCAGCAGAGCCAGCACAGGCAGAAAAGCATACAGAGGGATGCATCAGTGAGGGAGGGAGAACTTATACATGGCTAGATATTTGAGATTGCAGGAAGTTCTTTGTCAGGCACTGAAAATAAGAACTAGAAGGCTAATTTTTATACTGTCAGGAAAGGATTCACAGGGTTGTTCAAGTAGGAGGGTAAAAGTTTTGGCTCAGCAGATGAGGAAAATCTTAGTCCATTTCTGATTAACTAGGTGAGAATATTAGGTGTATTGAGGTGATTAAAATCAAAACAGTATGTAGTGTGCACAAATGTTTTATTTAACAGTAAAACAGTTAAAAAAAAAAAAAAAGCAAATGTTTTTAATTACTGTAGCTGAAAAAAGATTTAGAATCTTTGTCCTGGGAGGCTAAGCCATAGCTTAGATTTCTGTAAGACCAGGAGCTGCAAAAATGCTGCATTCCAGTTTGTGGGTACTACCATTTTTATGAATTTGTGAGTCAGTGTTTATACTTGAAGACCACCTTTGATATCGGTCTTGTGCTTTCCTGGAAAAAGTTAATGGTACTGTAAGGTGAAAAAGAATGGATAGCCCGTGGAGGACTCATCTAAATGTTTTGGTTGTTGTGGGATGTAACATCAAAGGTTGTCTTGACCCACTGCTTTCCTGTATTTCAAGTCTGAGGTTTAAAACAAAACAAACCTCAAAAAAAACGATTATCCCTTCACTCTTAGGACTAATTTTTTGTCAAGCTACCAGTTCGAGTGAGGTGAATCATCTAGTAGGATGACCAAGTTAATGCATTCTAGATGATGTAAACAAAGTAGCATTTTCCAAACAAATTTTTATCAAACCACAGGAAAAATAATATTAAGCACTCTACTACCATTTTAAATCAGTGTAGTCATCACTTTACCTGATTTTGGTTTTTTCCTCTTTAATCTTTTGGTGGCCATCAGTAAAAATAAATGTTTTGAAGCTATACAAGGAACTTTTGCAGATTGCCATGAGTAAAGCAGTTAAGAACATTGTTCCTGAGGCTCTGCACAGTCCTGATATCTGTGAGTTGTATAGTACTGTTGGGGGTGGGAAAGGGAAAGAGGTAGGAGAATCACACTTGACCAACCAGTGAGAGAGAGTAAAAGGAACCATATTCTCACATTTCTAATAGACTGTTTTAGACAATGTAAATTAAATAATTTGGAATATAATGATTGGCAGTATCTCCATAACACATTCTCTTCTGCAGTTGGTGGCTGTCTCTGAACTTATTCAAAATACTAGTATCAAAGCACAAACTAGGTTTTCTTTATAATGACATGGTTGCTGTCCTGTTCTTTGAAGTAAGGATTGTTACGAATTTTAAAACATACGTATTGAAAAATTAGCTAAGGAGTGTTCTCCCTCATTCTTTCTCACCAGTGAAAGCTGTTTGTCCTTTGAAAGTAGTTAATCACTTTCCTTGTTTCCTTTTGCTGACTGAATTACTATCACCACACCTAGCTGTAGGTGGTGTGGTCATTAAATGGTGCATCTCCTTTATTTGAGGAAGGTAGGATGTGAAGATGAGAGAATTTGGTGACTTCTGCTGTTTCCAGCTGCTGTATTGAACTACTTCAGTCTGCTGAGTGTCTCAGTTATCGTCCATATAATATAGACTTTATTTGAAGAGAAATAACCTCCCTAGTGTGTTAAATAATGCGCAGGACCCTATTGTAGATGCAGGGGTGCATCTGAGTGGCATCTGCACAGAGCTATACAGCTATTCCTCTGCCCCAAAAGCCGGCAAATACGCTGGCAGGCCTTGTAGACAAGAAATGTAGATAGATTATTATTTTTTTTTTTAATTGTTTCATCTCCTGTGAAGTACAGTAGCTCATTCTATCTGTCAAGATGCAGAATGAGCTGCATACACTTATGCCATACTATTTTCAATGAGGCCAAGTTTTTCCTCTGGGTGAAGACGCAGTCCTCCACAGCCTGTCCAAGTATGGATCATTGTGTATAACATCTATCGTAGACATAAGGCTTTTTATCTGGAGAACCTGTTTTTCACAAGAACATAACTAATGAAATTCAAACAAGTATTTAAAAACCCAATTGCATTTTCTTGCACCAAAGTGCAGTTGAGGACAGAATATTTTTCCACCTACCTGCCGAAGAAGTAAGTTTTATTTCAAAAAGTGTAGAAGCAGGGTGGAGGATGTCAGGGTAACCTAATGCTTGTCAGCTTCTTACGTTATGGTATTCCTCAGATACTCTTCAGAGACTGGTATAGAAAATCTGAGCCATAGGGAGGAACTGCTGGTGTTTGGAGACAGCAAGACAACAGTTCTCTTTAATATGTCGCAGAAATGGTGATTGTAGGAACTGAGATGTCAGGAAAGTTAACCAGCTGAGAATAAGTGATACTGCAGGGAAGCGGAGGATGACTGAGAAAGGCGTGCTTTCTGTGGGCGACAGAGGGGAGAGGGAAGGGGGAGGCAGTTTAGGGGAGGCTGAGAAGACTGGAGCAGTGTTCCACCATTTTCCTGGGTCTGATTTATCCCTGTCCGTGGTTTTGCTGCTGGTTGGAACTGGACCGCTCCTTTCCCTTCCCACAGAATCTGAATTCCATCAAGGGAGCAATAAAAGCAGATGAGGCAGTTGCAGTGCAGGCACTCACTGGCCAGGAGACCTAACACCAACAAAACCTTATTTAATTGCTGTCTCGATACTGGCAGGTCTGAAAACAATTGCAAATACTCAGAGAAATGGAAAAATGCTTTTATTTTAATCTCTTTAAATACTGCATACTTAACATCTTTACGTTCTCTGAAATACTAGTGTTGATTACTTACAGATGCATATTTTTGGTCTTCAGAAAATTGAAGGTACTTAATATTGGCCTAATGCTACTTGCACGAAAGTCAGTGGGAGCAAAGCTAGGTCCATGTTGTCTGTTTTGGAAAATACCATGCTGTATTTGTAGATTATAACTTGTTTTCAGACTATTGTAACAATAAAGAAATAAATGGAGAAGGTAAGATATAAAAAATTGAGTGTATCAGTCACAATTTCACCTTGTAGCTATATATTTTGTAGTCATTATTGCTGATAAGCATCAATGAAATATGTAGAATATTTATATAGTATATAAACAATATGTTTTCCTGCAGGTTTGACCTAGGGAAATTTTCCAGAAGTTTGCATTTTATCAGAGTCTGTATTCTGTTTATATGTTCATATATTTTTAAATCTTGAAATCTTTGCTGGGATAGGTATGGGGTTTTTTAGGTTTAGAGATTTTACAGTTGATGTATTATTTTGTTCTGTGGGAGACAAATTATTATTCTTAAAGCTTCTTTTAGCTGCAGTGAACTTGCTATAAATGAATTGGAAGAAAGCAAACTCTCACTGCTGTTTATATTAAACAGCAAAAAAAGTAATTTGTTTTTGTGATCTGTGGATGATTTATATTTTAAGCTGCATGTAATTCTTTTCATGCTGACAAGTTGATAGCAAGCACCGCAGTCCTGTGTGGATAAAGCTACCTAGCTTACTGAATTTGGGTGGTGGTAAGACAGGGAAACATGAGTGAGAGGCTTAAGTACTGGAGGGCTGGAAACAGTTAATCATTTTTACCATCCCTCCTTTGGAACCACAAAAGCAAAGGTAGTAGGGACTGCAACAGGCCACTTGTTACTGTTTACTTAAGTGCAAACAGTGGTAGAAGTGTTTAGTCCTTGGGGAAACTCAGTGATTGAGCAAGAACGCAGAAGTTATTTTGATAAGGCATAGCAGTAGTGTGGCCAAACTGTGATCATCCCTGAGCTTTAGGCAGGCCAAGGATGAAGGCCTCATATGTTTGGATCTTCCTGATGAACAAAGATAAATTCTGCTAAGAAAATAAACTCAGTATATTGGTCAATTTGCAACAATCGGTGAAAGAATTAAATTGTATATTTTAGGACTTGGCATGAGAAGTTGTGGGAAAATAGTTCAGGGTTTCTGACTCTGGCTTGATTTTTCTGTAGATCTGGAAACAGAGCAGAAAATTAATGCATAAACATGTTTAACAATACCACTCTGGGTGCTGAAAATCCAAAATGAAAATTGAAACTGCATGAGAAACAGGAGCACAGTCTCTTTTCTCACTTAAGTTTCTTAGTTTTTCACCACAAAAAAATTTCTAAGAATTTGAGCTTATTAAAAAAAAAAAAAGGCGACAGCTACTGCAGACCATCAGGTTTTCAGTCCCTTCCACTGTCCAGTGGTTCTGGTTACAGTGCCATTAACAGAAGGCTAAGAAGAAATGCAATATCTTCATTTTTGCCCTCCCAAAGGAGAGCCTGATAGCAGCATCTGCCTGCAGAGGAGCATCTGCAGCACTGCTGCCACCGAGAAAGAGAATGGGCCAATTCAACGGTTTATGTGTGTTTGAATGGCAGAAGGAATTTGATGGTATGTTCACATTGAACTGTTGGAAGCAGGGGGTGGGGGAGCCAGTAACCCCTGACAAGGCCGTGGTGCTGAGCAGCTGGGGATGCCTGTTGATAAGCTCTGCAGCTGGCAGAGCTGCGGACAGAAGAGGTTATCGCTGAAAGCCCCAGCTTAATGCGGTTAGAGCTGTACTGTTGCACTACACAAGTGTACACACCAGTGACCTGGAATGCTGGGTGGGAATGCAGTAACCCGAGTACAGAATGGCAGCACAAAGCTAAGTACCAGCGAGCTGAGGCCCTGGTTAGGACTCACAGGCCCTGCAGTAGAATAAGTTCCAAAACCTCTGGCAATTGGAGGTCCAGGTGTCTGATCCCCAAGTTACTCTACCTCTGGTTGTCCAGAGGTTCACTGTTCCTTTTTTTTACTGAAAGCATTCTTTGGCATCGACATCACATCCTTCATTTGACTCCTTTTCTTTTTCAGGTTCACTTCCAGAAATACATGCATGTGTAGGCCTTACTTGTGCATTGACTAAATGAAGTTTTGTTCTACAGCAGCGCAATTGTGTGTTACACAATTTAAATAGGATTTAATAAAGCCATCTCACATGCTACAGGAATTAAAGTGTGAGAAACATCTGCAAATCAGATAAGCATAAGCACAAACAACATTGGAACGATGCCAGCAAAAGCTTAGCTCCAGCAATAGCAATAGAAACGGCGAGCACCTTGGCCTCTTTTTCCTCACCTGTGTATTTTTTGGTTATAACATATCAGATATATGGCCTATTTTATTATGTATTTTAGAAAAGGAGGAAGCAGTTTCTAATGGTACATCTGGGTCTGTACCTGTAACTGTTTTTTTGTGATCTTCATAGATCTAATAGGCTTGCGAGTTGGCAGGGGCCACATTCCCTGAAAGTTAGGGTTTCCTGCTTTTAAATTTGATTGCACATTCCTGGCTTAATTTGCTTTTTATATATGTCTAGGATTTTGGTAGATAAATGCAGTTCAAGAATCTCATAAATACTGTTATAAGTAACCTTGTGCCAAAATTATCAACTGGCTGATTCTCTGAGAGGCATAGTACTTCATTTGGTGTCTTCAGAAAACTAAGCTTAAAGAACAGTGTGGGAAAATGATAGCCTCAGTTTTCTACAGAACAAAATTATCTATGTACTCAAACCACTAAACAAAAACAGCTCTCTGTGGAAAAAAAGTAGTTAACAAAATGCATGAAACATCTGAAAACATTAAATTATGAAAAATAGAAGAGCCAAATTATAAAATTCAAATCTTGCCGTGGTGGCAGTATATATTTGCTGTTAACTGTACCCCTTGAAGTTTAATTTACTACTGGTTTTTTCTTTTTTAACTATCAGAAATTTAGAGACCTGCCAAAATTTTCAAACAAAATTGATTTTCGTACAAAAAGCATTTTGGAACATGTTCAGTGGGAGAACGAGGATGTATATAGAGAGTGGAGAGGAGACTGTCTCTCATTCCCAACCCCCCCACTATGGTTTGTACATTACAATTTGGCAAATTAAGTGTGCCTAATGTACAAAAAGAGCTTAAAAAATGCTCCAGCTCTAAAACCAAAACACACAAAAACAAAAAAATGTTTTTAATAGAATAAAAATAATAGAGAGCAGCAAATCTGTCCACAGAACATCAACACTGGCTTGGACTTTGACTTGAACTGTAAATAAATGTATTATCGGGTTTAAATAAGTATTGTTTCTCTCTTTCCTTAACCTTTAATTGGCTTCAATTTCTTAATAACTTGTGAAATCCATCTGAGGATGTTGGCCGGTTCCTTCCTTCAGAGCTGCCCTGCTGAAGGGATCCCCCTGGTCCAAAGTACCGTTGACTCCGGTGTCTCTCGAGCATGTGAGGTTTGATGAGAACAGTCATCCCAGATGCTGTGAAACTCCCACATAGAAGCATCATCCTTTGGGGTATCATTTGAAAGCAAATTATGAAGGTGTGGGAAGTTATTGGAAGGCAGAGTGTCAAAGAACTGTTTGGATGAGTTATACAAAAGAAACACAAAGAAGAAGGGAATTTATTGGCAGAAATTAAAAGGCTCAGAAGTGATGCTGTGCTGGTGGCATGAAATTGCAAGTCATGAAATAGGATGAGGCTTCTCTGATGTCCAAATGAGGACTTTGTAAATGAAGATGCATTAAGAAGGGATTCTTAATTATTTTGTTCTTTCCAGCTTTGGAAGGATACATTGTTGCTCCTGCTTTTTAGAGCTTTACAAGTAGAAGAGTAGATAGTTGGAGGGGAGGCAGGCTTGTTTTTGAAGAGAGTGGACAGGGATAGTCAGACAAAATGGCTGGGTTGTTGTTGCCTCCTGGCTTATGCCACTGTGCTGTCGATGGGGCCTGCTGTTTCAGGAGAAGCCATAAGGACTAACATGGGTTAGTACTGGAAAAGGTGCTGCTCTGCCTACATCCTTTCAGATGCTGTGAGACTTCCAGGCCTGACACTCTCCAAGGCTGTTTGCCAGTTTTCATTCCTTCCCCAGACTTTTCCTTTCCAAGGACAAGCGCCAGCATCCTTGAGGAAAAAAAAAAACAAACAACTAAGTTTCGCGTACAGTGCTGAAAAGATACCTGCTTCCATGTTGCTGTCAGTGCTGCCTTGTAGGATAATTAAGTGGCACTGAAGAGAGCGGAGTTCTTTGTGAAGACAGTAGGAAACGTCTTGCAAAGGCATGGCTAGGAAGCAGTACTCAGAGGTAGGAGTCTTTGGACAAAAAGGTCTGGCAGGAGGTAGGAAGGATTTTGCTGGGGATGCAAATAGGAAATATGAGTCACAGTTTGGCAGAAAAGAGTTAACCTCTGCCCTGCACATCTTATTCAGCAAGTTCTACCGCCCCTTTATTTTTCATCTTATTGGGTGCTATGTGTCCATAGTGCCACACTTGCTTTGGAGTTGGAGGCATCTTAGTGAAATGAGCTCTCTGAGGTTTCTCCAGTTAGATGTCCTACTGTGGTAAACATTAAAGATCAGATATACAGCAGGAGACAGGCCCTACTAACTTTTAATAATCTAAATTTGTGGACAATATAAGAGAAAAATGCAAGATGGAATAGTAAACAGATTATAATGGCAAGAAGGTCAAGTTAAGTCCATGGCTTGGAGAGGGATTTCAGGTGGTTTTGTGTAAGGAAGTTTGCTCAGTGAGAACACAATGGAGAAGAAATGCTCAAAAGAGAAAGGAGAGAGGGGAAGCAGGAAAGGAGCAAAGGCACAGTGTGTGGCTCAAGTTTAAACAAACAAACAAACAAAAGTAGCCTTTAATAGGTCCTTTCTCCCGTTTCGTTTATAAGCTATTTGTTACTGATGTAAATAGACTGACAAGCTGGTGACAATTAAGAACCTTTCAGGGAAGAAAGGATTGTAAAAGAGATAAGGTGTTATAAAAATGGGTGGATAAAATGATACAGGGAAGTTTCCCTCTGGGAGGTCTGTTTGAAGGGAACCAGATGAATCTTTTTCTCCCTTTACTCTGGTTTTCTGCTTGTTCTCTTCTATGCTCTGTACCAGCTCTTTCACCAGTGCACTCATCCATTCGTCCCTTGTTTCCCTGACTTGTCTTCTGTAAGTACATTCAAAATCTTCTTTCCCAAATTAATTTCCTTAACTCCCATTATTACATCTCCCTGTTCCTTCCACTGTGCATGCAAAGAAATATAAACATATACATATACAGGTAAGTGATCTTTCTCTCTTTCTGATTAATCTTCGCCGTACTCTTCTGGTCCTTGTCCAGCTACTTCAGACCAGTCTGTGCATGTCTGTCTCATGGAGGTAGCAGTGTTCCTCTTGCCTTAGTTTCTGGACTAATTGCGCTTCTTCTGCCTTTCTGGATTCCACGAGGACCACACAATTAATGGATAGGCCTCGAAGTACTGCTTTTTTTTTTTTTTTTAATACAGAGCAAGAACTTCATTCAAACCAAAGCACAGGGTTAATTTTCTTTAGTTTCTTTCTGCAGGTCTTGGGTACATCCAGCTCTACGTTTGTTCATTCATTTATATTATCTCTCTCTCTCTCTCTGACCATTAATAAGTGATCAAGCATTTTATAGGAGACATCTTGAAGATTTAGGTAGTATAAAAACATCACAGGTGAAACCTGTCATAGGACAATGAATATAGAACATGCATTCCAATTTATTACCCTATTTGCCTTTTTGTATTTAAGATACTGGCATAGCTTGTACCTTTTCAGAAGTCAGTACTGTCAATACTACAGGGTTTCCTTACCCTTCTGCTAGCTCTCTTGAAGGTGAGCTACTTGTTTTTCCTATGGATTGAAACTCTTCATTGTCTTTCTTTCATGCTCTGTGATATCATTCCTACATAGTATTCACAAATCCAATGAGTAATATCTTTTTTTAGTTTGCCTTGTATACTGTCATCTAATTCCATATCCACGGTTCCTTGACACATTATGACTAATATTTAAGGAAAACTTCCCAACTATGACAGCACTTTCTTTCTGTACACTAATGAAATACTTCTCATAGAGAATGTTTTCTTCATCCTGAACTCTGCTGCAAAAACAGACGTTTTTTATTTGCTGTTCACCAGCCATTGATGATTAGTAATGTTAGCACTCACCTCTAATCCTGGAGATTTACAAAGTTGAACTACTTAATTTTTAGAAACAAAAGCTTTAATTCAAATAGCTGCAAGGGTTATCTTTTTTCTGTGATGCTTTTTGATTTTTTTAAACAGGTTTCTTTAATACAGTCAAAACAAATTTGCACAGTTTTGAACATACCCGAATTACATACTTGCTACTTACATTCATAATGAAAAAGACAACATCAGATGGATTAATAGTCCTGAACCTTGGTAAAGTTAGAACTGGACTCATATTTCTTTGTTTTCCTCTTCACAAATGGTATCTGAAAAGCAAAAGCCCACTGGCATTTGAATGACATATAAAGCAAACTAATTTCTCAGCCCATAAAACACATGTTGAAGTTTGTTTCTAATCTAGCAATGTTGATAGTTTTTAAAATTGCACACAAGTTTATTTATAAATAATTTTATGGAAATACCGCTGATTTTTCTCAAAACTTACTTCATGAGAGTAAGGTGTTTCTTTTCTTTCTGGATTGTGTAAATTCATGATGGAATGAGCATTATAGCGCTATATACTGTCTCCCTCCATCAGTAGTTAGCTTGAAGTGCTTACTTGAGCTATGGCCTCATTTTTTTTTCCTTTCATTTGTTTTAAAGAGTGAGATGGGGAGGTTGAAATGTATGTATACTCCACTAAGAAACATTTTAATATAGCAGCTAACTTTCTGCACCTCTGGAGTCTTAATTCTCATTTCAGCACTCCATATTAAACCTGTTGAACTGGTCCAGATATTGTCGTTTCATGTTTAGGTATTATTTTCCAGTAACATATGTTACTTATTTGCGCAAGCTTTCCCTTCCTCATATGAATGAATATCTGGAGTGGTAAGTTCTTGATGTCAGCTATTGACAACAGAGATGGCTTCTTACCAACTGAGGTAGGTGTCGCTGGGTTTTTCAAGGGTGAAGTTTACTGCACACAGATAAAGCACCATTGCTTTTTCCTTCTGTGTTCTCTAAGAGTTTTGCTGGGACCAAAAAAAAATAATAGTTAATCTGAGTAACACAGCTGAAAGCATGAAGCTGGGGCAGATGCACTCAAGGTCCCCGCAGCCAAACCAACAGCAGTTTGGTCCCCCGAAACAGAACCAGCAGCTGTGTTTCAGTGATTCTCTGAAAAAGAAGATGGTAAAGGTAATCATATCCTCCATTATGCAATACCTTCCAAAAGCACAATGTCAGCTGCTCCGTTTGGTGTCTATCAGCCCAAAGTCATAATGGATTGTGTGCAAAATTTTTGTAAGATTTTGACCCGCCGCCTTGTGTTCTCTCACAGTTAGGTTGGTGATAAGAGAACATGTATACATGTTAGAAATCCTATAATTAAACTGTAGTTCTGAGTTGATTGAAAATGTGAATTTTCAATATAAATGCTTCCGTATGAGCGATGTCATTTGGTTTGGGGTAAGTTCTACCTGTCTAGAAATAGATTGCTAGCAGAATTTCCATATTCACATTCTCCAGTCTTGGATTGCAGAATGAGTCAAGTACTGTCAGATCTTTAGTTTTCCTACTGAAAGTAAGTTTTTCTGGGACATCTGAAGTTGAAGTGGGTGCATTGTCATTTATTGCCTGACAGGTTAATATGGACTCAGTCAAACCTCAGTGCTTTTTGTGTCAGTCTAATTCCAGGGTGTCTTCCATATACATCATTAGATAAATCTCAAAATTCCCAAACATGTTCTTCATCATAATTTACAATTCCTAATCCCCAAAACCTTCATTGAAAGTTGAAGGCTTTACGTGTTTATTGGTCTGTAAATTTTAGAAACAACTTGGTCTTAAGGTATCAAAGTGACAAAACCCTGTTCCTTTTGTGCCTGAATAATGAGGAAAACTTGCAACACTCGGGGTTGCAAGTGAAGATACTGGTGGATTTTTAGTGGCTTCTGGTTGACATTAGTGACTTTTGTGTCCTTTCCATTTGGTTTGATAGACTGTACACACTAGGAGCAGAAGCTGATGAGCAATTTTATGTTTGTATCTTTCCTTTGGTATTTAGAGGCAGTAAGTTCCAGCAAATGAGCAGGATTAAGTCCTGTGGATGGTAAATATTTTAGTTGTGCCATCAAGAATTATCAGAACATGCCTGCAGGGCTCTGGTAAGCCCTGGTAACAGGATTTTCAGGACAGCTTTCATTTGTCATGTTCTTTTCCTAAAAACATTAACCTTTGTGTCATCTTTGTTGAGCCCTTAATGTTTTAGGGCATGAGCAGAGATTATTGATGGCACAGAAGCTTCTACAAGCTCATTTGTCAACATATCATGTATTTAAGAATATCACAAGTGACAATGACCTTTTTTAAACAATAGAAATATTTTAAAAGTGGCAACTAAAATGTTTCCGATTCTTACAAAGTGCTATGATTTTGTGAAATCATTTTCCCAAGCAGTTACAGGGAAGCACTTAGAAGAAGATAAAACAAAATGGAGGGGAAAAAAAATCTCAGAATATTCCTATCAGCCTGTGTTTTTTAATTATTGATAGTATTTCATTAATGTGGAATTAATGAGGAAATCTCACTATGCTAAATGGAACCTTACACTTTTACCATATAATCTTTGCCAAAGTGTATTTTCTCTGTCTAAGAAAAGGAGGATATATTTTGTTTTATATTTTTCTTCGCATTAAATTTTTTTAAATTCAAATACTGTCAGTGAGCCTGTATTTATCTACTTTGGGCACCTACATCAGTCTAGACAGAAGAAAAGAGAGGAGTGGTGAAAAGCAACATTTATTTTTTTCCTGAGCTATTGCATCTGTTTCATAGGGTGATTCTCTTCAGGGTGGTGATGATTCTCCCTTCTCGGACTCCATCACGTTGGAACAAACAACAAGTAATATTGGAGTCTCAAGTGGACGCGTCAGCCTGTGGATGCAGTGGATGTTGCCAAAAATTACTATAAAATTGTTTGCTCCTGATCCTAGAAATAATGGCACAGGTATTCAGTGTTTTTTCCCCTAATATACTATTCTAAATTCTGTACATTATTCTACAGCACAGTATTAGGTACTCAGAGCATTTATTGACAATATTAAATACTGTAATGCAGAAATAATGGGTTGGATCTATATTTGAAACTAGAGTGAAAAACTCAGCTTAGTGCGTGTAGTCGGAATTCAGTGCTGTTCTATTAGTTAGTAGTATGATTTGTGTATGTTCCTGTGTAAACATGTAGTTTTGCATTGATAACTTTAAATTTAACATAATCATCATAGTATAATCCTTAATGTCATAGGAAGCTTAATATGGAGTTCAACATAAAAGTTTCAACTTGTGTTAAAAACAGAACTATGTGTGGCACACAGCTTCTCTTTTTTTCCTTTGAGATTAAAATTGGATTATCATCCAGGCAGTGATTGTTTGAAAGGAATTCAGATTCTATAAATGTATTGCAGGACTTCAAATATTTTTGTTAGGAAACACTGCTCCTTGGCAATTAACATTGTTACTCATAGAAATGTGAAAAAATGAGGAGACTAATGATTAAAGCTAATTTTGAAAGGGATGTACTTAAACCTTTGATTTTATAAAACTTGATTACATGAAAGAAATCTCAAGTATGGTTAGAGTACATATCTTGGCAAATATTTTTTTACTTTTTTTTATCCAAGAATTATACTGTGAACACCTGAACTAAAGTCCTTATATACAAGTCTCTCTATACATTTGTATAAAAAGCTTTGGATTCCAGGATTTGTTCTGGTTCCTATCTGTAAGACACTCGAATCAAAAAGTGCTTTATGAAAAAATTCTGAGTAGAAGTAGCATCATGCTATTCACAAAATATGCTGTCTCATATATTTCTTGCTTAAAAACTTGCAAGTTTCAGATTAATAACTAACAATTTTCATTTTCTTTGACTATTGCAGAAGTTTGTGTTGTCAGTGAATTAGAAGATCTCAGTGCCTCAGTGGATATGCAGGATGTCTATACCAAAATCAAATGTAAAATAGAAAGCTTCAATATTGACCATTACAGAAACAGGTAATTCCTGGAGTTATTCTGCTTCAATTTCAGGAGAAGGCAGGGGTTTTTTTGCTTAATTCTCAAATTTAAGGTAATTGTTCAATTTCAGTGAAATTATTTTAACCTTTTAAGTAATGAAAGTCGGAATTCCGTTTTCTCAGAATTATAGCCAATTACAAGGAAATACATAGAAATCATTACAAATCAGGAGTGCATTTTTACACTGCTCTGTTGGTCCATTAATCTAAAGTAATTTGTGTGCGCTGAACTTTTGAATGGGAAATTCCTTAAATATCTCTTCATAATGTGTTAGCAAGTGCCATTATTTACTGATTTGTGGTACGATACTCTCAGGTATTAAAAAGAAGTTTCTGGAAGATTGGAGCTATTTATTTTGCTGTGACTTAACAACACCATAGTGCAGGGAACGAAGCTGATTATTTGTGTCTGTGTGACACGGCACAGGGTGATGCAGACACACACGAGTAAAACTGCAGTACTTAACATCAACCAGTGTGTCATCAATATTATGTACCTTTTGAGTAGGCAGTTAGGCCTGCTGTATGTCTTAGCAAGTCTTGTTAGTTGGATAGTTTGCTTCACCAATGTGACTGTGTTCATTTGGCAACCAGACACGCAGTTCTGTACAGAGATTTGTGTGCCAGTGTATTGACCATGAGCACACTAGTGTTGTGTTACTCCCTGAGAGGAAAAAAATAGTTAAAAGCTTCAGAACATTTTTTGGCATTGAAAGTTACAAAAATATTTAGGAGCATAAATTGTTTTGACATAAGAGTCAACATCTGCAAGGTCTTACTGGACACCTATTGTTCCCTCTAATAGGAAGGACATTTAGTGTCAGCTTAGCAAAGTTACCAACATTTCTGAGACTATTTTTCTGATCAGCTGTCTAACAAATAAAGTTGAATTCCTGTTCTTTTGCCGAAGTTACAAATGCAATTATTGTTTGTACATATTATAATATTTGAAAATAAAAATTTGTACTTGTACTTTAAAAAATATTTTAAAATCAAATAATGATGCTTTGGCATCCCAGTGGCTAGGTGCTGTTAAGCTGCTTTGTCCACAGATTCTATGGAGAGCTTCAGAGAAGGTACTTCATTCCCAAGAGCTTAATGCTCCATTAGAAATGTTTTCAACTTCAAGTTGTTCTTGTTTGCTAAAGCAAAATTGAGGCTTTAGGGAAAAAAAAAAAGTTATTCCATTATTCCACTTGACAAAACTGTTGCAGTGCTCATTTATATTCCATAACCTCTTCAGAGTACTTTTCTCTGTCTTTAAATCTCTGTGGACTAAAACCGAAAGCAGAGAATAGATAAGGTGAACATTCTGTCTTCCAGGCCAGGGGGAGACTGGCAGTCAGGACATTGTGAAGGAATATTTCTACAATGCAGAGAAAAGCTTTTGGTGAGATTTCTTTAGTAAACTAAGGTGTTTACCTGAATAACTCTTCTTAAGCAATGTATTTTTCTTTATTCTTACATATGTTAAAGAGAATGATTACGAGAACTGTAGTACAAAACACATTTTAAGATTTAATAGCTCATTTTTTCTAAATAATACTGTGATTTTGTAATGTATGAGTGCAGTTTTTTGTTCAGTTTCTTGGTTCTTGTAATCATTCTCCTCAGCCTTCTAATAAAGCTATACGCTGAAAATCCAGGGCTAAGTCCCTTTTCTGTATGCAGGATTTTACTATACTTTTATTCTCATGTGTCTTGACCTCTTGCTGTAGGTTGTCCTTTACCATAAAATTTTACAAAATTGGGGGTTTTTTACCACTTTTTTGCTTGATCTGATTGAATTTCAGCTTTTTCGGAAAAGGTATGGCACAGGCTTTATCTTGCAGTTACACAGAACCATGCAATTTTTCTGTAAATTTTTTTTTGCTTTTAGCAATTATTTTTTTTGTTGTTTTTGCTTTTTGTCTTCCCCTCTTCCATGCCTCGTTCATCACCTCAAGCCTCGGGGAAGATTCTTGGTCTCTGGGGCAGTACGGAGGTGTGTTCCTTTCCTGTACTGACAAGCTGAACAGACGTACCTTGTTGGTTCGACCCATCAGCAAGCAGGACCCTTTCAGTAATTTCTCTGGCTTCTTTCCCTCTGTAAGAATCTTTTTAAAAAATTTTTACCACAGAACTTCCACTAATAGATGCCAGTTAGAGGAAAAAAAAAAAAACAACCAAAAAAACCAACTAATGCATTACTGAATATATTTGTTGCTTATATTATGTTGTGTTTTTTCCCTCTTACCCTTTAGTAATAGTTGGCAGTCATATTTTAGTAGTTATGGGAATGACAGTTGATGGTTCACAACCTGGTATATTACAGCAGTCTGCTGAAGTCAATGGGATTCATTTATTTTAAAAGTGAGAACATACAGTAATGTTTGGAGAACAAATATGTAAAAGCCAGTACTGAATGCTGCGTTTTTTTCAGGTGATTCTGTATCAACTTAGGGATCTAAGTACTTTGTATTACTGCAATATACCTTTTTGCAGCCTTTTAAAGTTACTACTTAAAATTATGATAATGCAACAATTAGTAATTTCATATCTGAGTCTTTCCTTTGAATAATTGAAACATTACTTGCTGATTCAGAACATCTCAGTGTGAGATTTTTAACCTCTTTTTTTCTTGCCTGTTTATCCTTGAAAGACTACACGTGATGACATTGGGCTCATTAGCTTCACAAACATATGGCTGTATAGAATCTTTTTACGTTAGTGGAAGTTCTGTGTGGTCTGATTTATTTTCATCGTGAATATTGATTGGTAATACTTTCTCTTATTCTGATTGTTTCAGCTCTTATAGGAAATGAATTTACTAATTTGTTTAATTCACTTAATCATAGAAGCTTGCAATTTTCAGCATTTAAGCGATGTATCCTCTTTATTTAAGAAGCTGATTTTGTTCTAATATTAGCAAAGTTTAAATTACATTAAATTGTTTTTAATCAAATTTAAGATGCTGAAAGAAGCAACTACTTGCAAAATGTAGTTGCTTTCATTTGTGCTCACATGATTAAAGCTAATAGTTGAACAATCGTATCAGATTGTATCAAAATGTTTATTACACTGTTAAAAATTATTTTCCTAGTTATTGTTTTTACATTTTTCACTCATTAACAATGTATGACTGAAAGACTTTCAAAGATAATATGGAAACTGTATTGTACATCTTCTGGGAACTAGGCACGTAATTGTCATCTCTATCTAGCAAATCTGTCCTAAGTGTAGGAATCTGCTCTTTCTAAAATAAGTGCAATGTATCTTAAATTAAGTGATGTGCTTTAGCACATAGTGCCGTTATTCTCTTTAAGTATTCAGAGGTGATGAGAGCAAAACCAGCTCAATTATTATTTAGTTGATTATGGGTGATTTATACACCCAGGTTTAGATGGAGTGAAGCTGTCTCAGCACCCAGGTGTTATTTCAGCACCTACGGTGTTTGCACATACAGAAGAAACAGTGCAAGGGAGCAAGATCTACTTTGAAAATGTCTAAATTGAAAGAGAAATCAAAATATTTAACTGTGTGAAAAAGTATCAGAAAAATGTTTGGTAAATATAGACTCTTGAATATACGGGGATTTTTTTGGCTGATTGAATTTCATACAGCGTAAATAATCAGAAAAGAAAAACATTTTCAGCAGTTCTTAGTTTTAGCTGACACAATACAGTGAATTTGGACATACTGTGGACAAATTGCCTATTCAAAAAAGTGAAAGAATTTTTTTCTGCTATTCAGAGATAGTGGAAAGCTATTGGGAAATGTAGGACACTAAACATTGTAACTAACAGAGAATATGGTAATTGATGGATGTTAGATGTGTATGTTTTTGCAGCTGTTTATTTTCTTTTTTTCCTTGAAACAGACAACTGCAAAACTTTTAGATGGCTCACACCAACAACATGGATTTCTTTCTCTCACTTATACCAAAGCTGTGACGAAAAATGTCCGGCACAAACTGATATCAAGAAATGAACGCAGAACATTCCATAAGCTATCGGAAGGTCACACTGATGGTTCTCCTCACTTTCTTCATGAGATCCTTCTCTCTGCTCAGGCCTTTGATGTGGTTCTCTGTTTTCCTTTGCTTAATGCGATTGCAAGCATTTTTCAAGCCAGACTGCCGAGGAGTCAAAAGGAGAAAAGAAAATCACCAGGCCAACCTATGAGGACTCATGCTCTAACCTCCCGCAACTTGCCTCTGATTTATATCAACACTGGTGTAATAAGGGTCTTCTTTCCCAAAAATGAGGAAGATCGTCATTCTGCAGAAGGTACCGTATTTTATGTTAGAGATTTTTTGCTGTTCAGTATTGTAGACAAATACTGTAACTTAGTGAAATTGCAGACCATTGCTAGGGCCTTCAGTTTTTAGGGTCACAGTTAGGAAACATCTAGCATTCATGCTACTTCTCTGCAGATTTGCTGAGAATTTTTGGGGGGTATTTGCTTGATCTTCATTTTCCCAGTACCAGTAGAGTTTGCATTTAAAATGTGATTATAAAAAAAAATTTTAAAAAGTCAAGAATTGTGGAGAGAGCTCTTTACCCAATTCTGCAGTGGTGATTCTTGCGTCAGCTCTCATTGTGCTGATACCAGTTCAGTCTTCCATGGATGCCTGTTCCAGCGATGGAGTGTGAGCAAGGAGCCTTAGCTCTTGTGGAAATTGGCACCTAGAAAACCGTGCAGTAGTGAAGCAGGTAGATATTCTAGTTCAGTTTGGCAAAAGTTATTTGAATGTACCTTGAGGCTGATGCTCAACAGATGATATGGTTTATCATTTGTTTAGTACGTCTTAGTTGAAGCCTTTCAGACTCCCTTATGTAAGAGATTTGCAGGTGTTTACAGAGGTGTGGAGAGCGTCAGCTGTTCTTTCAAACAACAGTGAGTAGCTATTTGATCTATGGATAATGCTTTATTTTCTGTAAGAAAATATTTTCCCTTCGTACATAAAATATATTTAAATCCCGATACAGTCTTCATCTAGAAATAAATAGATGCTGATGTTAAAGTTACACTTTGTAGCAGCTAGTGGGAATGTAATTGTTTCTATTACCAACAATTCTTTTAGAGCTTAAAAAGGGGGGGGAGGAATGGTTACAACATATAATGATATGTTTACATAAGTCCTATAGGTATGGTGGGGTTTTTTGCCATTATAAACGATAGCACACAATATAATCCTAAGAGTATAGTATTTGAATTTTTCTCATAACCTAGTTGCAAGAAGTGCAGACAGTAAGAATTTACATAGATGATTTTTTTGCCAGCATCCTCTACAATTTTCCAACTGGGAATGCTGAAATCACAGGAAGATAAAATTAGACTGGCTGTGTTGGCAAGAAAGAATTATGATTCTGGTTGGAAGGAAGTTCTAGGGCACGCTGTCAAGGAAATATTTTTTTTAAGTATGTTTTCGTAGCTCTGTAGCTGTATATTTAATTAAAGAGAAATTATAAAAAACTTTGTCGTCTTTGAAAATACATGCAAAGAAAAGAATTACCATGGTTAAGCATGGATATAGGGAGGAAAACTACATATGCTTTTAAAAAATAACACTAAAGATTAGCTTTACTAAGTTAACAAGAAAGCCAACTAACCTCTTCCACTGGGAAACTCTGAAATATCATCACTATGAAAATCACTACTGTTCTGCTTTCATTTCTTCTTTCACCCCAGATTTTCCCAAGCTCTCATCTGTTTCTGAATGTGAAATCACTTCTCTCTTCTACTGCTTATTGTCTTCAAGAATAGCAGAATTTAGAAACAATAATAAGGAGTAAGAGTTGAATACGTCCTATGTTACGGGTGTGCTAGGTCAGAAAAGTGTTATACATTGTGTAGATATACTGCCATGAGACCTCATTCATCATTTATTGTCTAAGAGAGATTTTTAATCCAATAAGACCTGCGTGTTTCAAGCTGTGATCACTGCAGTAGAAGTTCAAAAACAATGACCTCAGTTTCTCTTCTAGTCAATTGTCTGCTCTTCATACCTTGTACCCAGTGATGGCTACCAAAAGAAAAAGCAAATTTGTTCTTTATTTGTGCAGTCCAAAACCAAACATGCGCCATGAACTGTGGTACACAAACACTATGAAATAATCAAAATAATGGGTTTTTTCTCCTGAGGAATTTACATACACGCATGCATTAATACACCCACACAATTTTATAACATTTTGGTCTTATGTTTTTTCCAGCAGCACCTGATTAACATTTCTTTTTGTGGTGGCCTTGCAGGCAGCATTCTGTCCCAGGCAACAGGCAATGCTACTGTCCCTCAGAGTTTGGTTCGTTAATACATCAGGTGGTGTTTCAAGCTCTGGCCAGTGATGAAGTAAAGACAACTAAATAAATAAAAGTAGCATGGAAGAAATAGAAACAAGAAATATCGCATAGCAGAACACCATAAATGAAAATTGGAAACTGGAAAGGGATGAGAGGTGGTAAAGACGGGGAAAATCCACATCTGGGTGGTTCAAGGACAATAGGGACTTTTTTTTTAATATCTAGTAGGATCAAAATATCTGGAATTACTAGAAAGGATATGACAAATTTGTTGATAGTGAAAAAGGTGGCATCCTGAATAAACGTATGTCCTGCATTTGTAGCAGTGATATATTCTTGTCACATGAGCATGACTCCCCGCTTTGAAGTCTGTTGTAACATATGGTCTGTCCTTGCTTACTATTAAACAGTTTCACATCACTCAGACTGAGTAACTTCTGCTCAGGGATCTTAGTCTTCCAAGGCTAATTTTTAACACACCTTAGAAGACCAGGTTTTAGGCAGCTGAAGGTGTATCTAGAAAAATGAAAAGTGTGATGTTCAAATAAAGTTAAGACAGGTAGTTTTGTTGCTCTCCCTCAGAGAACATAAAGGAAAAACTCTGTTACATGATTCAGTTAATAAACATATTTGTTACATGGTAATAAAAATACTCTTATGGGAAATTAGTCTGGTTAAACACATCCGATTTCCGTTCTTCATTATGGTTACAATTCTAAGTTGCCTATATGTTTGCAAAGATTTTATCTACTTAGATTTTTGTAAGGAGTTTGACATTGTGTCTCATGGTATTCTAACTTAAATACATCCCAGTATGATATCTGTGGAAATGTTAAATGAATTAAAAATGGCTAACTAGAAGTCTAAAAAAAAAAAAAAATTAAAAAATCGTCATTTGGGAATAATAAGTGAAATTGGTATTTAATGATCTGAAAGTAAGTATTAAATGGCTGCTACTAGCATCAGTGTATGTCATGAAGAATCTCCTGAGGAAGATAATGTTGGGGACTCTACAGGTCCTGCATCTGGATCACTGTGCTTACATCACTGCTTGTTAAAAATATACTAAATCTTCTAAAGCAGAAGTTATGTATCAAGGAAAAAATGTGTTCAGACTGTCTCTTCAGGACTGCAGAGACTGTCCTGGGCACCAGTGGCTGCAAACAGCTCAAGTGTCACAGTGGACTTAGTGAAAAGAAATAAGGGCAGGAGCTGTTCTTCTGTGTCAGGCAGATGATGGAATATTGTGTGCAATTGTCCTTCTGTTATAAAAATGGGAACTGATGAAACTGATGGTGTTGAAAAGCACCATGAATGTTAATCAAGTGCTGGAGAAGAAGCTTTACAAGGCAGGATTAAGAGCATAACGTGTTTAGCTCAGCCAACAGAAGACTGCGATAAGTGAGTAAAACCAAGTGAGATTGTGAACATCATTACGCTTGGGTCTGGAAGGTTTTCCTAGATTGAACTTACATTATGTAGTATAAACCTTGCCCCCCCCAAATTTTTAAATATTTACAATCACTGTGATTGTTAACTACATTATTCCCATATTTTTAAAATCTAATAGGCGAATTTGTAGGTTAATGAATGGAGATATTAATTCATCATCATAAACCGTGACTCAGATTTCCACTTATTAGAAACCAGCTGAAAATATTAATTATGTAA
The DNA here is from genome assembly GCA_013399365.1 of Pampusana beccarii. Taxonomy (NCBI): domain Eukaryota; kingdom Metazoa; phylum Chordata; class Aves; order Columbiformes; family Columbidae; genus Pampusana; species Pampusana beccarii. Next base: position 1,528,710 of record VWYH01010051.1, read on the forward strand.
TTCTTTCTGTTTTAAGATTGACTTAATTCCTTGACCTACAGGAAGCTGTAGAAAAAAAAAAACATGCCCAGCTCTGAAAATATTCCTAAAATACTTACCTAATAGAGGCTGTGATCAGTAGCCCTGTGTGTATTTTGCTTTGCTAAGTGTCAGAGACAAAATATAATTCTTAGCCTAAGATGTATTTTATTAAGAACCACTTCTCAGAATAAAGCATTTGCCCCCTGATTAAGTTGTAGTTATGACCTGAAGTATATTTAATGCCTTCACTCCTTCTTTGTATGTATCAGAAAAAAAATCCAGCATGTTAAGTGTACAGTGACACGAATTCTAATACTTAGTACAATGCCTTACTAATTATTTTACCTAAAAGTTGAGAATACGGTTTCAGATGTAGCCACAAGCACTGTTTTATTGTCAGCTTAACTTTTCTACCTTAGTTCTGGCAATCAAACCGTCTCTCTATGGTTTTGCTCTGCTTTGGGGACTAAAGGATTTGACTTTGCTTTTTAAGTAGATGAGGCTCTGTTAAGTAGTGCGTTGCATTCTGATTCAGTTGTGTGTCAGAACTTGTGTTACGACTTTGCTGCATGTTTGTGGTGGTTTTCCCTACAGTTGTTTCAAACCATCATTTCTGTCAATTCAGTGATTTCTTATATCTCTTTTAAAAATATACATATATATGTATAGCTGCAAAGCATGGTGGCTTATTCACCAAACATTAGCAGGTCTGGAGAAGCCATTTTTTACGTCATAGACTTCACTGGTTCTTTCCACACCAAGCATTTCACTCTTCAGTAAAATATTTAAACACTGTTCTGCTACTATCATTTTGTTTTCGAAACCCATAGATGAGAGTCCTGCTGAATTTCCTTGGATGTGGCAGCAACTGTGACATCATGCTGTCATTGTTCTGTGTCACGCTGGTGTTGAAGTGAACCATTTCACTTCAGGTGGTGAACTCCTTGAGCTCCCATCACATGTTCTCAGGAGGTTCCTAGTTACTCTGAAGTCTTCTGAGCAGAAGCTTATCCAAGTCCTTAGTGTATGGCTGTGTCTGCTGAGAAAGAGATGCAGTGGACTCTGTCTTTTCCTATGAGGAAAGTTCACAGAGTTTGTTTACTGCAAGAAATGTGGTGCAGGTTTTTTTCTGGGCAGAACTTTGGTTTTCTATCAAATATGACCACTGCTTTTAAAACTAAGAATTTGTACATACAGCTGAAATTCAAATATGATGAAGTGGAAAGCAGAGATTTTTCTTCTCAGAGTAATTTTTTTGTCGATGTGGAATTTACTGTCCAGTCTTGTTCTTTGTGTATGTGTCAGATTTCAGATTCTCTTGTTTCAGTCCTTGTATTTGAACTTTTCATGTGTTGCAACCTATTTCAAATGCTACTAGGATGATTACGTTGTAATATCCTGCAGTTTTTTATGGCTGAAAGATCTGGGACCATATTAAAAAGGGTGTATGATTCAGAGTGCTTTACATGCTGAAATTTCAGCAGATAATTATTGGAGAAGATGATCACAAAGTAGTCTGTGGAATCAACATCATTTTGGACCAAAAAAAAAAAAGAAGCATCAGAGAAAATGGAAAGTCAGAGACCAGGATTTAGTTGTGAACTCTGTGAGGAAATCAGATAACAATAGTTTTGTCTTTTGGGTAACACAAAAGTGGCAATTGATTTTGTGGCACCTTTTTTCTCTGCATTAGTTTTTGCTCCTGAGCAAAACTGAATCCTTAGCAGATATTCTTGTTTTTTTAATAAATAGTTTTTCATTGTTTCTGTTATGTGCATTTGACTTTTAATCAACCACATATTTTCTCTTCTCCTAACTACAGCTAATCCAGCAATTAAAGAAGACACTTTGGTTCTCAAGATTGGATCTGTCTCTATGGCTCCTCAGGCTGACAACCCTCTTAGTAGAGCTGTGCTCAGAAAAGACATTTATCAGTAAGTGTTGGGGGAGGAGTTTTGGTTTTCATATATACTCTCCGAAAAATTCATTCTGGGATAAGTTAATTGATCCATAAAACGGGTACATGCAGCCTGTAAAAATACTTTTCACGTACAATCTTTTGATATTCAAACCCAGGTTTTTCTGATTTTCTTCACTTGTGGGCTTTCAAATCCATTTCGACAAATCAAGTTCTTCTGTGAAGTGCTGATGAATAACAGAATTTAAATGTCAAGTCACTACGAAGCTTAAGCTCACAGATGAGAACATTTTAAAGGGCTTTCTTTTATTCAGCTACTACTAAGTTCACCTAAGAGAAAAGGAAATTTTTTGTGACTACCAAAATGCTCAGTAGCCATATAGTGTGAAGGAGATAGATCTTAATAATTTAAATGGTAAACATATATTCAAGCTGTAGAATTCTTGATGTCATGTAGATCAAAGCTGAAAGGAACACAAACTTCTAAGGAGCTCTTTCCCAGTAAACACATTTTCTGTGAAAATGTCATGCTCTGGATTGTGTCACTAAGTATGTGCAAACCACACTAATCATATATAGGCAGCAAAACTGGTGAACATATGTAATCAACGTGATAAAAGTAATATATGATCCTTAGTAGAGTTGGCACTGTTGCCAGACATGAAAGTATGGTTGCAAATAATACCAAGTGAGAAAAGTCACAGAAATACAGATGAACAAGTGTCTTATACTTCCCTTTGGTCTGTTTTTCAGATGTGGCAATATTTTTAACTACTTCATAGTGCTCTTCAATAGAAATTACAAACATCAAAATCTTTTCCCAGCAGTAAAACATTTACTGCCTAGAAAATGACAGCAAGTTTTACTTTTCATCAAGACTAGGATTTTTAGGAGACTCTTCTGATTGCTTAGAAGTTGTAAGTCCTTTTCTCTGTATTTCCATGTGGAAATATTTAAATTGGGTTTTTTTTGCTTTTACGTTTAGTTATAATAGGGTTTTTTGTTTTGTAGGGGTTTTTTTGTTGGTTTTGTTTGTTTGTTTAGGTTTTTATTTTTGGGTGCTGTGTCTGTTTTCTTATGGAGCTTTCATGGAAGAAATCTTCAGCCTGGCACCAGCAGTGGCTTTGGGTGGCAGGGCCTGATCCAGCTCTCAGTGTGCCCACAGGTAAAACGTCTTCCCAACATTCCTGGAGGCTCTTCCTGCTTCTGCCCTCCCTGTCCCAGGAGACTCCCATCAGATTCTGCTTTGAGAGTTACAGAACAAAATGTATATTCCACTCGTCTTCAACAGCAACCAAAAATTCATCAGAAAAATCCACTATCACAAGGTCAAATCTATGAGTTTCAGCTTCCGTAAGGTTGTTTCTGTCACCTAGGGGAACCGTGCAGTGTATACACGTTACAAATGAATGATTGAGCAGGAGGAGGGATATGATTTACATCTAGAATCAATGAAGCTATGCCAATTTACATTTTTCAGTCTGATATCTTTGCATCTGTGGCTTTACCTGAAATGCATAAATTCCATGCTTTTCAAACCAGAAGTCACTCAATTGCTTAGAGGTTCTGATGCCCTTTTGCATTATGGGCATGTGGGTCTTATATACATAAATGCTCTCCGGACTAGATTTGTGCGGTATATATTTGATTTCCATAGTTTTATACCGTTACGATATGCTCCAGTCCTCCTTTAGAAATTAAGACGTGGAATGTGTAAGGCAGAAATAAGCACTGGGCCACAGGCATCTCCATCTGGTTGTTACTGGCTTCTTTGTGACCGGCCTCTCCACACCGTGCCTCCTGTGGCTTTTTCTGAGAAATATCTGCCATTTTCAGTAATTTCCTCTAACTGCTTCAGTGACCATTCTTCCCATTTCTCAGCAGCTGTCAAATGACTCAGTCTTATCTTTGTTCCTTTAATCATCCAATTATACTAGCTTTAGTGTTTTTAAAATACGTCGAGGCAGAGTGTCAAGTTACTTTGCAGAGTTTTATGAGGCAATATTGAAGTTGGTAGTGGGTGGTCTTTTGGTTTTGGGAAGAGGGTTACTATTTTGATCTGTTTAAGCAACCTTCAACACTTTCAAGCAATGTGAATCAATATTTTTGTGATTAAAGATATTAAGATTCCAGTTCGGAGTCAAAGTAGATGCATTTTCTAATTACATACTCTTTAATTGAGAACATACTGTAGTTACAGAAAGATGGTTGAGGATAGCCGTTCATTTTCTCATGTGGCAGTCACTACTGTTAGGCCAGTGGAGTTAATGTCCCTATTAGTCAGTTTTTCTTCAGATAAGAAGATAATATACAGGTTTTTGTATTGTTAGGGCAGGTCTTGAAAGAAAAAAACACAAGAAAAATGCAAAAAAAAAAAAAAACAAAAACAAAACCCGAACCGAAACAATAGGATATTTTTAACATATAGGCTTGGTATTAGCATTTGTTTCTCCAAATATGAATGTTTTAACTTATACAGTATTTGCCCTTTTTAACCTGCCCACAGCAGATGGTACTAGATAGCAAAATGTGTAACTGGTGCTAATACAAAATGCTTAAGAATCAAGTACTAAAATAAGCAAATGCACACAATGAGTAACATGTATTTTTGGTGAAAGATTTCTTAGTACATATCAACAGAGGTGCAAGTGTACAATATCCAGCTTAAGAGACTCTAAAAAAAAAAAATTACAGCAGCCTGAAGAATTAGCTGCTACAGCATTCTAATAATCCCAACATGTCATCTTCTTTCTTTTTCCAACCTCTGTTCTCCTCTTATTTGCTGCTGCTGCTTTTAATAGAATAAAAGAAAATAAATCATTGTCTGAACCACTGTCTTTACAGTGTTTCTGGAGTGGGGATACAAACTTAATTTGTGGTGTCACTTTGGTTTAAACAGTCTTCTGTTTAGGTCTGAACTATAACCACATGCAATTAATGTCACTTTTGTAGTGTTTCATGAGAAAGAAGGATTTTTGCTTCTCATTTAGAAACTGGTCTTTTAGGAGAGCCTGAGAAACTTTTTCATGTCTAAAGGCTGAATGGAATTTCCAAATGTCTTTTGAATTTTTGCCATAAATTCATACATGAAAAGCTGAATGTGATCATGTATCATTAACAGAGTGCCAGTGCATGAAAGGTAAATCTGGTGTGGTTGCAGGTCATACTAAATAAGCTGGGCCACTTCTGGCCTGTAAGCTGAAGTGACTCTGCCTGTGTCGTAGGGAAAATAGCTTACTTGCTTAACTTGGGCAGAGAACTAAATTGAAAGTGGAATGTTCGAAAAATAATGTGCCCCAGGAGTTTGGGCACAAATATATTTTTCAGGTGATTGTTGGAATTCAGAAAGAAAGGTATTGACAGAGTAACTTCAATTTTCTTATGCCATAGAAAAATTAGTCTAAAAATAACGATTTCATCCAGTAGAAAATAGACTAATTTAGTTTAGACTATTAATACACACAGTAAACAAAGGTGCATGTACCATAACAGTAAATACATGGCTCTTGAAAGAAGTACAGTGACACGTTTTCAGCTTGTCGTAGTAAGAGACAAGCTCTCATTTTCATTTTTATTTCCTACTAATCCTAGGAGTTGGTTTGTTTGTTTTAATGATTTGTCATTAATTTCTGCTTCTTAAACCCCAGCTAAGGTGTGTTTGTCTCCAACAAATATGACCAGAATTCCCATCAAGAAACTGCCAGTTTTGTTGAGTGGAACTCTTGGAGATACCACAAGGCTTTAGAATGGGGCCAGGGAACAGAATAAAGGAGATTTGGGGTAAGGGTGCAAGTGAGGCAGCTGCCTAGCCTGGTGAAAGAGAGGGAAGAGCAGTTAATTAAAACTCTGGAGGAGTCAGTCAGAGTAAGTGAAGTTTCTGCTAAGCAGAGAAGGAGAAAACCACATTTTTGTGGGTTTTAATTACCTGATCGTATTAAACTTGGGGTTAGGGGGGCTGCTGCTTGAGACGACTCGGCAGGCTGCAGAAAAACAAGATGATGTGGTCATTTCTGGGCTTGTGTGATCATGCTGTCTTTGGAACATTTGAAGTGGCCAAATGCATGCTCAAATACATTTCACAAAACAGAGGTCTAGCGGTTTTGGGAAGAAAGAGTGCTGAGATGGGGAAATCCTCTTAATGCCCTGATAGAGGGAAAGTCAGCTAGTTATTTGATGTCGGAGAAATTACATTTATAAATGCTGTAACTGCAGGAAAAAGCAAGCACCTCTTTGGAAGCAAGAAGTGGCATTTCTCAAGCCTGGGCTTGCTCTTGTTCAGCTCTCTGGTGTCTAGTAAGATAAAAATTCCAACTGAAGTTTCTTCCTGATGATCTTCGTAAGACTCTCTGATCTAGGGATTCATTGGTACCTGATATCAAAGGTATACTACTACTATAGTGTTTAAAAACTTAAATATATTTTACATGGAGAGTGCTAAAAGCAGTTACATGGCTGATTCTGTTACAAAAATCCAAAGGAAGCATAGAATCAGGGAATAATTTCACTTGGAAGGGACTTCTCTAGTTCATCTGGTCCAGCTTCCTACTCCAAGCAATTCAGATCAAGTTGCTCAAGTCTTTCTCCCAGCAATAAACCTAGCAGACTATTTAGGTCGGTTTAATAATCACTTGTCGAAAGAACAGACTTTTGATGGGTATAAAGCAATTGTGAGGGCACCAGGCCAGAAGATCCTTTTCCATGTATGAGATGGATGCAGCAAACAGAGTAGCATCTCCTGATGAGATCCATGAGCCACGTTTCCTTCTTTGTGTGTCTTCATATGTTTTCCTTTTGTCATTTCCTTAGTTCTTTTATTAAAAGTAGCTAATGTAGAATGTCAGCATGAATACATTACAATGCTCTAAAGAAGTGGAACTAATCAGATGTGTCTGTAGTCATCTTAACCAGTTTTCTGCCCAGTAATCTCACATTCTGTGAAATAATTTTGTCATCTTTTTAGATTACAACAGTCTTTTCCTGTATATACAAACAGTGCTTAGTGCAGTTAAGCTCAGCGTAGTTAAAATCCTTGAACACTTTCATTCAGTGGAAACATGACATGAAAAGGACAGAATTAAAAAGGAAGCTGCGTATGTTGGGGGTTTGTAAGAATGAACAGCAGTAGTTGTGCTGAGCTGCCAGCAGAACTGGACAGTGTCAGTAGGAAAATGCCTGAGAAAACTTCATCATAAGACCCAGCAATTCTGATTCTCTGACTGAAAACCAGGAGAAGTAGATGCATGGCTCTGCTGAAATATGAAGCAGAACAGAGTTGAAATTGAGATGACATTTAGTTCTAGGTCTGTATTGGGATAAGGACCCTATTATACCGAAAGCTGTGCAAGTTGCCTGCTCAATTATATAGATAATTACCAGTCATCCCAATGTTGCTGTTTTTAGCAAACTCTGACATGAAGCATTTAATTAATAGAATTTTAGGGAGTATCCATGGACGTATAAAGTAATTTTGAGGCAAAATATTGTTAAGAAAAAAAATGGAGTGTCTGACAAAGAGCACAGAGAATACAGAGAGCACAGAGCATGTTTGGAGGCTGTTGTGAAAAGGCCTTGCTTGGAAAGTCCAGCATCACTATTACTGAACTATCAAGTCCTGGAAGCTTTCCTCAGCTTGGCCAATAAGGAATCTAATTGTTGTCCACGCTCTGGATTCATCATTTTTAAGATCCAAGGGTTTCATTCATGTCATACATCAAAGCTTAATCGTCCAGGTCTGAATGTTCCATGGTCATTTTCGTGTGTAGATCTTTCATAGATCAAAGCATAAAGCTGTCCTTAGACTGTTTTCAATTTGAGAATGTAAATGGAAATTCTCTAAACGCCACCACTCCCCTTAAAAAAAGTTACATGTGAAGAGTTTAATCATGAAAAGCTGTAAATTATTTTGTATTTTTTCCTAAAACTTTTCACAAGTGTTTTATTAGAAATGTATCTAATCTACTATGTTTTTCATTCTTGTTGTTTACTGTTTTCCACTTTTTTTAATTGTTCACTTATAAGTAACAAAACAATGATGTTTCTCTTGTAAAATATCTGTTATTTTTCTTTATTTCGAGCAGCTTTATCTCGAACATGCTTGTAATAATCATGTAATGCCCATAATTGGTTAACTAAAATCCTTCAGTTGACAAAAAAGGAGGAATAAACAATTTTGTGTGTCTGTGCTGATAGTACTGGAGCGAGGGGAAGGAAAGAATGATGGAAGGAGGTTATGCAAGAAGCACATATGTAGCCAGCAGTCTGTGTGGAAATCTGTTTTTTCTTTCAAATGTGGTTTGGAAAATCAAATGCTTTTCAAAACTTTTCAACAGCACCCACATCTATAAGCATCTTCTCTTCAGAAATATTTTTTGTTCAGTATTAAATTACTGTGGGACATATTTAAGTTCAAAAAACTATATGTTTAAATCACTGTTACAAAAAGCCTGGATTTTCTATAACTGTAGTATGAGCAAAAAGGTTAATTCTTTGTTTTCCTTTTCAAACCAATTAACAGTTAAAAAACCATTTTTTTCCTTAGAAGTTTAGTATCCAGATAACTAATTGTTTCCCAGAATATGCACCTAATTTGAATAATTTCATTTTAAGAGTTGATTATTTTATAAAGGGTCTAATTAAAAGTGTTTTCTGTTTTCCTTTATTTTTTTGAATACTTCATTGAAGCTTATTTGATAGGCAAACAAGGAATTAACTAGTGCTAACTTGAGTTTCTTTATTTTTCCTTGAATAAAGTCAACAAGATAATCAGTGAAAAAAATGTACGAATACCTAGTTTTTGATGGAAATGTGCGCAGCGTATTAAAACGGGCATGTGTACCATAGGGAATCAGAAAAAGTAAGTGTTACAGTGCATTATAGAATCTCTATTGCAGTTTTTCGTTAGTTTCAGAATGTTTAAAACTGCAGAGGTAATGTTATGTAAGAAAATAACTTTTAGACTTTTAGGAAAAAAAATTAGTATTTCACTGAAAGGTATTTCCCTTATTACATAGAGGTTGTGAAACAGGATTACATTACCACCAATTTCAGGTCTTTTCTTCCTGTGTTAAGGCAAAAAAATTTTAACAGTGAATATTTTTAAACTCGTCCCTGTAATTTATTTTTTAGTTTTTCAGATTTCAGACCAGGATGTTTTTGTTCCTCAGGATGTGCCTTTTATTTTTTTAATAAGATTCTCTCTACAATTAATTTGGATATGCAATCTTTTTATGCAATAATCTTTAGCTTTTTTAATTGTTGAATTGGAGTATAAATCAAAATATTCATATTAATTACCGAGTTCTAAACATTGTCCTTTACTACTGTACTTCAACTCATGCATTTTTTAGCATAAGGACCTTGGGAAAGTCATCTTTATCTTCCATAAGAATCCTGTAGCTCTCTCTGGAGTAGGTCTTGGAAGTCTTTTCCTACTTTACATTTCTGTCTTCTTCTATCTTTAGTAGAAAGGCAAAAAAAAAAAGTCCACTTAGACCTTTCGCCCAGTAAAATATTCATATATATGGATAGCATTACATGGAAACACCACTCCTAATTAACATTGGCATGTTCGAGGTTATTGCAGCAGTTATTAATTTAAAACCCTCAGTGGAAACTAATTGTACAATAACAGCTGGAACTGCCCATTTCGTTTCAGAAATGTAGCTTGTTAATTATCTAATACCAAAAGCTATTCAAAGCTAAATTTATATTTGGAATTCAACTTTAAAAATGTTCAACTATAACTATCAGTCTTATTTTTTCTTGAATTGTGAGTTTTACTGGTATCCGCAATATTTAAAATACATTTCCTTATAATGTGATAGACAAAATAAATTTCATCGTAAGAAAAGCATTTCAACAACTTCATTTGTCCTATTTAATTCTTCAGTTAAATCACTGTGTGCTCAATCCACATACCCACTTTGTATTTTCTCTTTCACTTAGTAGCACTGAACTTTTAAAATCTGATTCTTAGGTTAATTTTAATTTCTTTGTGCAGTTCCTCATAGAAAGCAAATTGAAATATTGTGTCATTTAAGCATCCATTTGTTAATCAGAGCAGTTCTTTTGGAAACCTTATTAAAAATGTCAGGGGAAAAAATGTCAAGTAAATGTCAATAAAGATTGAATTCAAAGGAATAACCAATTCATTCACACAGAGCAAAGGTGAAATCTGTGAAGTCGTCATTTTTTGAAGTCTCCTAGTAACCCTCAAACAATGCGTGCATTTTAAATAAAAAATAATATTCAAAATAACTTCCCTCCTCAATGGTTTACTGTTACTCTCAATTTTACTTTGAGAACTTAATATTCATCTCTCTGCAAAATTCTTCCTTTCAGTTGGCCGCTCTGCTCAGCCGAGGTGTTTGCACAGAGGTGCCAGCAGCATCCCAGCCCTTCGTGAGGAGGAGTGGGGAGGAGGGATGGAAACAATTTTATGGAGATTTGCAGAGATGTCTTAATGTGTGCGCAATAGTTCTGCTCCAGAGTCAGGCAGAGATTTCAAACAGTGTCTTTGTAGATCTTTCGGGTTCCTCCAGGTTTGGCCTGGGAGATGATGGGAACTTGCTCCTGTGTTTGGCAGGGGCTGTGGTGGTGAGGCGGGCTGAGGAGAACCTTGGAGCTCAGACACTTTGTGGTGCCTGTTATCCAGCAGCACAGGGCAGCACGGTGGTCTCCTCAGGTCCGTGCCTGGCTGGCTGTGACTGGCTTGAACAAACACTTCAACCTCATGCTCCGTGGTCAAGCCTTGTTTTGGCTGTTGGCCTCACCCCAGTCCGTTTGCTGAGTGGTGGAGTTGCAGCAGAGCGAAGATCTCGGTCTCAGTGCTTAGGGCAACTGCATTTCAGTTTTCTGGGAAAGCTTTTGAGTTTACAGCATGCTTATGATTGTTTTGTTGTTCAGGTATAACTCATTCTCACTAACACCTGTGTGTGATTTAGAACTAAATTGGGAATAGGTTTTCAGACTCCCTTTAAATTGACCTGTGGGTTCAGGTCATGAAATTCTCAGGTCAGACAGTTTAGCTGTGAACTTGGGAGACATACATGAGAGAAGCATCCCTTCAAAAAAGGAGTCTACAAAGTGTTTAATAACATATTTTGTATAATTTATTGTAGCATGTACTCTGTTTCTTTGACTATTTAATCAAGATGCCATCATTTAACAGCTTAAGGTCAGAAGTAAATAGCAGTTGTAAAACTTTCACAAGGGCATTGCTTTCTCTGTTGTGCTAGCGTGCTACGCTTTGTTCTATAAAAAGGTTTCTCAGCTGTGGGTGATCTTAACTACCGTATGGTCTGCAAAGTCAAGGCTGAGTTAAAGATACACGGCAGCCTGAACTCAGAGTTTCCTTGGTCTCCTGATATTTCTTGCTGTCTCAAATACCATTTTAACACAGTTAATTAGTATTTGCTATGTGATATATATGGAGCTTGAAATATAAAGTTCATACAACTTCAGTTTTGAAATCTGTAATATGTTTATGGTGACTGAGTGGAGGAGAGATGAGGATTTCCTTTGTTTGTACTGGTTTGAGGTGCTGTTTAACACAGTTTTTTCCATTTCCTTTTTTTTCTAAAACCTGCAGTTCTGGTGTGATGAAGCCTATTATAGTGAAGCCAATCAAAATAAAATCAAACTAAATAAAAATTGTTTGAGCTTTAAACTTTCAAACTTTTCATTATATTCTGTCATCATTTTACGTACTGAAATGCTCAATATTTTGTACTACTTGCCTTGATATTTCCTAATCTTTAAATAATGAGTACTTGTTATGCATAGTTTTGGATTTTTTTGGTTGGGACCTTAAGATTGTTGCAGTTCTTGTCGTCTTCTCCCTAGGAAGAGTAATTTCTTCTCATTTTTCTTTCATAACCTTTTGCATGGTTTAAATGAACCCTTCAGAAATCTTGCGTCCTTTTTTTGCCTCAAGCAGCACTGAAACACATCTCCTTCACTGAAATCAGATTGGGTCACTGTTCGCTTCTTTTAACTCTAATAATGGCTTTTCTTCCCATTGGAAAATATTTTTCTAACTGTTTGAGTTAATTCTTGATTTACCATGGTGGAGAGAAAGCATGTGAGATGTTTTGAGCAGAGGAGTATCTCACCCTCCCGCCAAAGCAAGTGATGTGCAGGCCTAGCCAGGCCCGGCTGAGGGGGTAAAGTATGGCCCTGGGCTACTGTGGGGCAGCCCGCAGTGGGCTAGATTTTTAACATTCCTTTAGCCATTACTTTTGTGTTCCTTGGGCAATGAGTTCTGTGCCCACTTAGGCTGCAAATCTGAACTCCAGCTTTTCTAAGACCTGCTTCTCTTTGCAGCTCCGTGGCGTTGCTGGATGTACTTGTGCATAGTGAGTGGGCTGAGGGAGCTGAAGGAGCTCAAAGTTTTGGGGGCATCAGGCAATTTTTTTCAGTTAGGTCATTGCCCTGAGCCTATTTATTGTATAGGTACACAAGGATAGCCCTAGCAAAAAAAGGACTATTGCAGCAGTCTGGGCTTGGGTCAGCTTAATCTGCCATCATGCTTCAGCTTTTGAAACACAGCACAGAGTCTGACACTATGAACTAAGAATTTTAATAAAATTCTCAGATTCAGATTAACATTATTAAACATACTGTAGCAGTTTAAAAAGATAAAGAAAAAAAGGCACAGAGACAAATAAAAAAGACATTAAAAACCATTTTAAAATCCCAGAATACCTTTCACAGTCGACATACTCAGCAACTTGAATGCAATTAAAAGCTTTTTCAGATAAGCCATAAAACTGGAAAATGAAAGGAAATCTGAAAACTAGAGTTATTTTTTATGTGAGTTGTGTTGTATGTTTTATGTTACAAAGCAATGTTATTGAAGTTTTTACATTTCTTCTTTCAAGTTACCTCCCTTTAATCTTTTTCTGTAACCAAGTAGCTTTATGTTTTGCCTGTTATTGTAAAATACTTGGGGAAACAAGGGGAGGTGTTTGAGTTTGTGTTAATGTGGGAGAAAATAATTAGTTGGTCCTTAGGAATTAATGCCAATTGAAGAGTTAGAGTGGTCCCCCTATACAAATTACTTAAGTAATGTTCCGTGACTGTACAAACTCCTTACAGCTTCTTCCCAGGGTTTCCTTTGCAGGTTCTTAACATATACGATCAAATCCGCATATCAAGGTTATTTTTCTGTCTTATGTAATGAAAAATTAACATCCAAAATTCTCTTCTGTGATAAATAATTTATTCTAAAATAATTCAGGAAAGCTTTTAAAAACTTACTCTTCTATACAGTTTTCTTCTTAACTGTTTGTGAGTAAATATAAGTTCCCTCAGATTTCATTTCAACAAATGTTTTGTTTGTTGCAAAGTATTTTCCAGTAATATATAAAGCAGATTTTTTTTTCTTTGTAGTATTTTAATTATAACAGGATCTCAAGTTAAATATAATGCAAGTTGTGTGCTTCTGTTACTGGGAAAACCATATCCCATTTGTAATGAGACATTTATTAACTTCTGTATACAGATTGCGGTTCATTCCGTAAATATTTGTGGGTTCTCTGATGTCCCTTACAGGGTTTTATCTATGACAAATTCATACCACAGTTCTTAAACTATTTTTTGGATAGGCAGATTTCTTTCTTTTGCAAAAGCTTTTGTCAGTGTCTTTCTTTTCCATTTAACGTTGTTAAGTATTCCTACTTTGGTTTTCAATTATTTAACAAAAAGAATTATCAGCAATATAGAGAATGATTACTTGTTATTTGAGCATATTTCTCTATGGGATACTATTCAAAGCTCCTATGGCAAAATTAAATCCTTCTAACTGTTATCCTGAACAACTCAAACTGTTGTTGTTTGAGTGAGTGTGGTTCCTCGCCCTTACTGATTTTCCAAGATAGCTTAGTGCTTAGCCACCTTAAGCACAGTCAAAAGTCATGCTTAATGTTTCTTATGTTTAAGCTCTTACTGTGCACACTACTTCATCTACCATTGTTACTATTAAAACTGATTATGCTGCAGTAAAAAAAAATAAAAACAAAACCAAACAACAGATTAAAAAGTTATATACAGTGGTTTTGCTGCATTTCAGAAGCTGTTCTTTTTTAAATTTTTTTTAGGAATGGTTCATATTCTTATGGGATTTATTAGTTGTAGGACACAAAGATAAATGTAGCATTCTTCAGCCTCTCCAAACGTTTTTCATGCCCTCTGATGCTTTTGGTTGTTAGGGTTTGTTTTCGTTTTTGATTTTTGGTTTGTTTTTTTTTTTTTTCCTGTGAGGAGGCAATAGCTAACACTGGTATGTTAATGGCTAACACAAGTGCATGCTGAGAGTAATAAAATACAGAGATAGTATCAGGCATCGCCATTGAGTTCAATGTCAATGATTGGCATAAATCACAGATACTCCATTTTTCTGGCATGATAGTGTGCGTTCTCCAGCAATAAAAAATAAACAGGTGTGGAGGTGATACAAATAGAATGTAGGAGTATCTATACATAGATATATCCTGTACTTGAGCAGAACAGAACATTTGAACTGTTCCTCATAACCAAAGTTATTTAACTATTGAATAGTATTATTTAATCTTTGATGTGACGTTTTTTCGAGAAACAAGGAGAAACTTGCAGATTAACAAATCCAACTGCAAAGCAAATCTGAAATTTTTCTGCTTCCAAATTTAAGGTTGGATATGTATATATATTCAAGAAAAATTCAGAGGAATGCAATTCTCTGCTGTGTGTTGGTTTAGACTCTCTTTTGACACACTTTATTCTTCAGACAGCTTGCAATGGTTGATTTTCCATGTTCTTGGCATAATAAAAAGTGCCTGGTATGTTAGGTAACTGCAAGCATTGTAGAAGTTGCTTTCTAAAAATAATTTTGTAAATCTACGTATTGTATTCTTCACACATTGCCGCTCAAAAAAAAAAATAAAATTAAGCAACTGTATTTGCTAAACTGGACTCGAACTAGTGACATATGAAAGAATTTTGCCGTTTCCCAAATGGTCAGTGTAGTGAGCTGGCTGTTTGTGTATATTTGTATCTGTGTAGTGTCCTTGCATTTTTTTTTAGCTCCAGGCAGAAAGTAAAACTCGGCATTTTCTTTGTAACTGCCACCATCTGTATGGTTTGGGTGCCTCATGGGGTCAGTTGAAATACCTAACATTGGAATTTGTAGTCTTCATGGTCAATGTTGTGAATATACAGGGGCAGTTCGAGTAGATGAGGATGACTCTTGCCTGATACTGCCCTGTAAGTTAGAGCTTACTTAAAACCTCTGTTAAAAAACATCTCTAGCAGGATTTGTGTAGATGCTGAATGGTAGGCTTTAACCAATTTAGTGGGAAGGTTTTATGTTTAATGTTTACAAAAGCAGTGGTGTATTCTGTGGCTTCCTATGGCAGGATGTAGGTTTCTAACAATGTGTTGTCTCCTGCTGCCAAAAGTTACCTCAATGACAGTTTATAATGAATGAGAATCCTCTTGAGTTTATGCACTGATTGATTTGTCATGTCCTTTACCTGTTCTCTCTGGTCCTCTAAGATTTTTATATATTTTATACCTTAATCCTAAAAAGAAGTTTTGAGGTCCATTTCTTAATAGGCTTCGTTTGTTTTCTTTTTCATCTTTTAAAGCATATTCTAAGTACATTATAAAGCCTTTAAATAAGTAACTCTTTTGAAGTGGTGCATCTGTGTGCATGTGAAAGTTTACTTTTAAAAAGTTCAGTATATTGGTATCACAGTTTAAGATTTAGCAGTAATATGCCTTGAAAACAGAAGTTACCAATTTATTTTTCACCATAGAAAGAAACAAAAAGCTACAGTTGCTTCAATCTGAAATAACTGTTCGTAAATTTGAGTTGCGGTAATTGTATTTAAGACATGGAAGAATTAATGGGTTTTAAATTGACTGTAAGAATGGGACACAGAACGTGTGGCTTATAGTCATAGCTTTGTTACAGATTTTAAGGTGAGACTCTATGTATCGGAATTTAATTTGTGAACTGACCTTTCAAGCAGATCTCTCTTGAAGGTTTGCTGCGTCCTTCCACATCTTCTGGATTTTTCACTAAATATTTGGAAAAAATTAGTCATTTCAGTGATGTGCAAAGTACTTCTCAGTAGCTTTAGTCTCCTGTTTTCTTTTAGAAAACCTCCTAGATTTCTCTATGGAAGTTTACACCCTTTGTCAAAGTTGTTATTAATAGTTCTTGAAAACTTTCTCAAATGGTGGTAAGTCAAGGAGAATGTGCTTTAGGTGTGATTCCATTAGTCATACTTTGAGAAAAATATAAACGATATAGTAAAGAGGAGCTGAAGTCTCTTGTAATACCATACCTATAGATGTTGCCTTAAGTCCCTAAAATAATTGGTGAATTACTGTCAAAAGGTATATTATAATCTCCATAATCAAAGTATGCTGTAGTGGAGCACTTCTGTCCCCTGCTTTGGTTGTCCTTCAAAACCAGAACAAACTGGAAAATGCTGGTGGGGAAGTGTTTTTTTCAGTAGGACATTTTACTTTTGTAATGGAAGAGATGGGTGTTCAAAAGCTTTTTCTGTGATTTAAAAAAAAAAAAAAAGAAAGAAAGAAAAGGAAAAAGACAACAGGTTTGGGGACTATGCCTTATCTGGTTCTCAAACAGTTGACAAGAAACCTGTAAAAATCCAATAGGGACTAACGCAAGACAAGGGAGTTTGAGGGCACTCTGTTCTTTGTTATGTTCAAGAAGAATTGTCTAAGCAAAGAAAGGAGAAAACTTACCAGATAAGTTGTGTTTTGTCCTGTGTTTTGATAAGGCCACTTTGGTTGTTCAAGTCTAAATATTTTACAAAAACTAGACAGGAGAAACACCAATTTGAACAAATTGTCTTTTGGCTCTTCATTGCTTTGAGAATTAAAATGAACATACCTTCCTTTACACTCATTGAACTAGAAACACTTATTAGCACAGAGTTGATACTAAATTTCCTCTAGAGAGAACTAAATGTGGAAATGGAAGAATCGTTTTCCATATAACTGAGATCTCGCCTGCTGACCAGCTTCTGTTTGTATAGCGAGAGTTTCTGCCCACAGGCATGTGAACTCAAAGCTGTAATTCTCCCAGGAAACTAAAAGTGGTAAAACCTGGATATTTCGTGGGCACCGATGATTTTACATTGACCTCTGAACCCAAGTCTTATTCATTACAAAGAACGTCGCTGAAGAAAAGAAGTCAAATTACATTTTAATCACAAAGGGAAAAGTTCAGACTTACAGATACAAATATTCAAGATGTGCTTTCAGGAAAATTAATTTTAGGGAGGTACACTATCTCTAAAAAAGAAGAGGGATTGGGAGAAATGGAGGTACACCAAATTCCTTGCCTGAAAATACAATACAGTAGATGCAATTATTATGCAGGCATGCATCATGTCTGAAGAGGAAGGAGACTGTGGCAATTATCAGAGAAAACTGACGTGCATCAATGTCTTCAGAAACCGGTTGGTTTGCAACATAGATTAGGAGGAAAGTGGCAGAAGAACGCTAAAAATACTATTTTGTCATGAAAAAAATTAAGCATTCAGGCAAATCTGGATTTCTCAAGTAGGCTAATTGCATTTTCAACAAGAAATTTATAAGCTTATCAATTCGGTAATGAAACAGTCGCTTGCTTTTTGCAATATTTAGGTGATTTTTACTTCCTTTTCTGAAGTTGTCTTGATATATCTTCACATATTCTGCTGCTAAATGATTGTTGCAACAGTCTGAGCTTTCCTCTGTGTTCAGTAAAATTTGACTGATGACCAGGTATGAGTTTGATATACTGACACAACAGTGAAAAGAAATCCTGTCCCATGTCAGCTTATCAGACACACTGTGGACAGTCTGTCCCTACCTGCTACCATTGTACCAGCTTGTACCGCACCCTCTAAAGAAATCCCATGCGTCAAATATATGAAGTCTGTGTTCAGTGAAACTCAACCTCAGTATTTCCAGGTGAATTTGTAGAACATCTGAAAAGACTGAGGTATTGTGCCACTAAACCAGGTGAATCAGCTAAAACAAAGTAAAATACAGGGTGAAAGCAATGGAAAAATCACAGGATTATTTACCTTAGCTATGTGGTAAACCAAGTACACATGAAATATTTGAAAAATCAAAATTAAAGATCCTTTTACTGCCAAACAGCATTACATTTTGAGATATAATT
The DNA here is from genome assembly GCA_013399365.1 of Pampusana beccarii. Classification (NCBI taxonomy): domain Eukaryota; kingdom Metazoa; phylum Chordata; class Aves; order Columbiformes; family Columbidae; genus Pampusana; species Pampusana beccarii. The sequence continues at coordinate 1,546,832 of VWYH01010051.1, forward strand.
ATTTCTTCCGTGAAACAAAAGCATAAAAGTCTTTGGGTTATATTGTGTTCTAGCTTTTTTGCTAACCCGCACCCCAGACTTCCACTCCGCCCACTTAAACTCCTCAAGCTCTTTCCTCACAGACTCTATTTAGAGAAAGTCTGTTCCACTTGTTTTTTCTAGAAACATTTGGCATCCAAAAATATCACACAGACCTTCCTTTGGAACTGTGCATACGTATCATTTATACAGTCTGTCAACTGTATATTTATACTATGCTCCCTGAATTTTGGTGAATGCTTCGAAACTATCACGAGATTCCTCGAACTGTCTAAACATTAAACAGTGTAAAAATGAAAAACTGATCTTTAGAAGTTCAGACTTGCTCATGCTGTTATTTTTGCTGAGGAATTTAAACAATACAATTATAAAAGTAATTAAACAGAGGACTTCTAAATGCACAGCTGCAAACTTCAGCGTTGTTTCATTCTACACTTTTTTTTTCTTTGAGAGAGACTGAAACTGCTGTATAGTTTACCATACCTTATTGTCATAGGTTCATTCATATTGTGTTCGGGACACAACTCTAGAAGACAACTGCACTGCACAGGTTCTTCAGCTTCTTCGCTCTTTGTACCAGAGCCTTTAGGACAAGGGGCTACTTTTAAATGTCTGGTCACTCACAGGATATGTAGAACATTTCCTGCCCGTAGGACTAGAGGAAGGAAGCACAGGGCCAAAATGTTTGATGTGTGATCTACTGTAATTCCTTTCATGTGTTTAGTAGCTTTCATATGATCAATGCACTGCTACCAGTGTTGACCTTGGTGTGATCCAGTTGACTAAAATCTGACCTTCCCAAACACAGAGCAAATGGAATTATAGCAGCACCCACCTGGCACCACCACTGTAATTAATGGGTGTGAGGGAGTGTTGCTATTTTCTCCTCTGAATATGTACCTACTGAGCTTCAAAATGAAAACATGTAATAGTTCCATAAATAGCATACATAAATGGTATATTGATAAAAATTGCAATAGTTGATTTTTATTCATATTTTTATATATTTCTGTTCTTACAGTATTGTATATCTGATGATCTCAAAATGTTTTCTGTGCGATTAATTCATTATATTCGCAGCATCCTTTTGGCATTATGCCCACAAAATATATGAGTAAACTGTTGAAGACGTTAGTTTTGTTGCTTAGACTGACATAATAAGAGAGTGTAAAGAGAATAGGAATGCGATCTGCCTGTTTTGCTTTGGTGTGCTCGAGCCCTGCGGAGAGGGAACGGTGTCCTGCAGGCCCACAGGAGGCTGCCCAAGCTCCCTCGTCCCACACCTTCTGGTGCACAACGTGTGAAGACCAGGCAGACTTAGCTCTTCTCCCTGTCCATGCGTCCGGTTCGGTTTGTCACCTCAGGCTCTAAGAGTCAGCATCTTCTATTCCCTTTGAGAGGCTGTCAGCCACGTGTGCAAAATAGGCACAGACCACTGAATTCCCTTCTACAGATTCTTCTTCTATGGTTTCAACACCAAATCTCTCTTCTCTTGCATTATGATAGTTCAGTGAAAATCAGTCCTTTAAAAAATGGGTTTGGATGAAAGTAAATATCTGTATGACTAAATAGTTGCAGTTAATGAAACTGGTCGAGTAGAGGACACAAAGTAATTAGCCGAAACAAAAGTGATATTAATTCTACAGTTATTCCTCTCTGAGCAGTTTGTTTAAGAACTGAGATTTTTGTCTGTGTTGTCTATTTTAAAGAAGAAGCTTACAAAGTAATCATAAGGGAAAACCTGCCTACTTCAGCTTGGCAAGAAAAAGCTGCGTAAAAAAAAGAGCATATTTCATTAAGATTTTTTTGAAAAAGTTAAGTAATTTATGTACTATCATTATATTCCATATAAGAGTTATTGCTGCACAACTGGGAAGTGTAGAAGCAGTGAGATGGGACAAGTCTATTTCTGTCTGTTCTACTGACATTTGTTTCAAATGTGGCTGTTTAATACCTAGCTTGGAGATATTTAAGAGAAACAGTTTTAGGTAGTCATGTGATGGCTTTGCTGAAGATCTTGAATACTTTCTCTTAACGTCATTCTCTGTTTGCCAGGAACTGAGATCTTCATAGTAATAGATTCTGTGATGTGCTTGAAATGTCTAGAAGCTCTGAGTGTCTTGAAATAGCAGTAGATCAAACTCCTTTTCAATGCTGAATTTTCTAAACATAGTTCCAACATGTCCTTATTTATTCCACACTCTGACGCTGAAGAGACTGAAAGACCTGTAAGGACACTCATTTAAATCTTGTACTCTCTTATTTGATGATCTGCTCCGGATGATTGTGTGGTAGATGGTTTGTTCTAGACATAATTGTATTTTGTTGTGGGTTTTTGGTTTGGTTTGGTTTGTTTTTTTTCGCCAGGCACTTTGACGTTCATGTTTTGAATGATGTCTTAGCACACACTAATCTGAAGCTGAATCTTCTTTTTTTTTTTGATGACTTGAAAGTACCAATTTCCATAATTTCTCCAATATGCTTGTCCTTGTGTTACCTGAAGATCTTTATAGCTACTTTATAGCTACTCATACTCTTCTTTAGCTTTTTTGCACTTTTACTCGTTCCTCTCTTCAATGTGATATGTTCATCTGTAGGTATACAGAACTGAAAACTAAGCAGTACCCAAGAGACACAAGTCAGACATTTATCCAACATTAGTTTACAATAGAGGAAAATTGCCCGTTGTACTTCTTGCTTCATTATATCAGTTGTTTGAAGCAGTCTAGCACAATCAAAAGAATTTTTTGTATCTGTTTCAGTCATTGCTTGTCTTTTTTTCAACATACTGATTGCACAAACCATCTACCTGTAAGTTGATTTATGTCTATTCACAAAAGCTGTAAACACTGCAGATCATTATGGAGTTCAAAATATGACCGTTGATGACTACAAAACTTATTCAGTTAGAACTCAATCAATAACTTCTTCCTCTGTCTTAGTAATGTGATTTATTTGTCCACCATATAAATGTTTGGAAGTGGTCAGTCATTTTTATTTTGCTCATGGAGCTGGCACTGATGTTTTCTTGAACATCTGAAGATGAACCCAGGTACCTTAACCACTTTGACTTACAGAACACCTACCAGGTGGTATCTTCTGTAGGTAATGCTGATGTATCTGGCTGCACAGAACACAACACAAGAGCTAATCGGAGGGAATGTAGTTTTCATTGTTGAAAAGATTCCTCTAAAGATTAAATGTAATGTTAAAATGAAAAGTGAGTATAGACGTATGAACGAAACAGTATCACTTACTAATTAGTAATGCCTTAAACAAAGGATCTTTACTGTGCTCAGTTTATATTTGTATTTAATAACAATTTGCTGGTATCCAGTCCAGAGTATGCTGCCAGCAAGGGTGGAGATGGGGCAGTAGTGAAGTTGTTTGGAGGCTGAGCTGGAGAAGGAGAAGGTGCCAACAAAGCCAGTCACGTGTGGCACAGCTCCTGGGGAAAAGAGGCAGAAACAGTGAGAGCTGGAGTTTACTGCTGACAGCATGTGAGAGCTTGCTCTGCTCATCCGGACGAAAATAATCTGTTTCCAATATCCCAGCAGTCAAAATCCCTATGCTTGTTAAACCGCAGATAAGTCTCCCTATGGACAGATGGCAAGGTAGGCAAGCAAAGCTGAGGTTACCCTTTGGGGAAGACATGCAGCTCACTCACTAGGGCAGAATGCGTACTCAGGATCACGGACAAAATTTAAGGAATTTGTTAGGGCTTTCCCTTCTTGCCTAAGGATGTCTCGTCCTTTTTTCTTGCAATAATAGAATTTTCTTATCTGCTGCTTTTCTTTAATTTCAGCATTGGTGCCCTGACCATATCTTTTTTCTCCCCCTTGTCCACTACTGTGCCCTCTTTTTTTTTTTTTTTCCCTAACTTCTCATTCTCCTTTTGGTATTCCTCACAAATACATCTTTTTAATATCTCAAAAATTAGGCAATCCAAGTCTTCCATTCTGAACTCTCACGCTGCAGGGTTTCTTTTATTTCTGTTCTAACATCATGTCTTTGTATGTTCTGTGATGTTGGAGAAGTTCTGTTTCTCTCCCAGTGGCAAGTATGAGCTTCTTTGCCTGTGGCAAAGAAGCGTCTATTTCTATAATTTAAAAAACAAACAAACAAAACCAAAAAAGTTGCCCTTTTTTGGAAAGCTGCTTCCTGTCTCAGGTTTTACTGATAGAGGCTCAGCATTTTCAAAGGCAGATATTGTTATCATAGATACTCTAGGTTTACCACATTTTTGTTCAATGCCCATCTTAACATCTGTAATTTCTCACTCCAAATAGAGCTTAGTCCATTGCTTCCCTCAGGAACAGTTGTTTGAATTTCTTATTTGGTATTACGCATTCAATGGCCTGTTGAGGAGAATAGGTTTAGGAAACTTTATGGAATTGAGTTCAGACAAAGGTCAGTGATAAATATTACTGTGATTTCTACACTAGTTCGGTCACATCTCGTTTGAGGTGATGGGCTTTCAGGCTACATTGGGCTGGGACTCCACGAGCTTAAGCAGGAGAGGAGGTGGTCTTCTTGGGTACCATCTATATCCAGGTCCAACAAGATGCCATTGGTTTAATCCCTGTAAAGTAGAGGAGGGTATATATTGATCCAAGCTTACTGTTTCCTTTTTAAATTAGAATAGGAAAAACCTTTTACACCAGACGAATTCTTCAATAATTGACATTTGGAGAGATTGGTTTGTCATCTCTGTACCTGGAGGCAGAAATCAATGCACACAGACCTAGCAAGTGCTAACAAAAATTAGCTGTTGTGTGTGAAGTCTGTGTATATTTCTTATTCATTACATAATATATATTCTTTAAATGCCATTTTCCTGGCCTGTTTAGCTTTTTGTATGTTTCAGATGAGCTATAAATGAATCACAGAATGTTAGGGATTGGAAGGGACCTCAAAAGATCATCTAGTCCAGTCCCCCCGCCGGAGCAGGAACACCCAGATGAGGTTGCACAGGAAGGAGACTCCACAACCTCCCTGGGCAGCCTGCTCCAGTGTTTTGTTACCCTCACTGTGAAGAAGTTTCTTCTCAAGTTTAAGTGGAATCTTGTGTTCCAGTTTGCACCCATTACCCCTTGTCTTACCATTGTTTCTCACCGAGAATGAATAGCCTTCTTTACAGTGGGTCTCAGAATTATGCCTGTTGAGCAGCATGTAGTAACTGGTTCAACATGAGCAGTTTCTTATATAAACATACAAAAAGCCCGACCCAGACTAAATCAATTTAAAGAAGAAAAACATTAAAGCTGTTACATGCTTATGGTTGTCTTTGGTTGTTTATGGTCTCCCTGTATTATTGGCCAACTGCTATATTCTACCTGCTGCAAGGTTCAAATGGGATAGTGAGGTTGTCTTCAGAAGGAGAAAGCAAATAAAATTGTAAAGCCTATAGTACATTTCATCTGGTAAAATGGCGTTTGTGCTAGGGATAGAGAAGTCATGAATTTGGGTTACTCTGTTTCACTTATATTGTTTCCTACAAGGATTTTGAAAGCTGCAGAACCAAGAAAAGGTAATTAGTAGATGTGATCAAGAATGGTAAAATGGATACCTTAATTTTGCATCTTAATGAATATGTGATTGGTCTGATTTTGACTTTTGCTGACTCTTTTTTTTTTTTTCTTCCCCCCCCCTCCTGTGGCATTACAGGAGAGCCCTCAATCTGGGAATACTTCGAGACCCTGGATCAGAGGTTGAAGATAGACAATATCAAATAGATCTTCAGTCCATAAACATTGGTACTGCTCATTGGAATCAGTTGAAACCAGAGAAGGAAAACGGAAAAGGAGGGGTTTTGACAGAGAGTGAAAGAAATTCTCAAAATCCAGCACTTGAATGGAACATGGCCAGTAGGTAGGGAGTTTTTTTAACTTACTTTTTCTAGACTTACATAGCACAAACACTGCAGATACCATTCGCAGTATATCTGAATCAAATATTCTGTGTTGGTGTTGCTTTACATTACAAGCAGATTTCCATGGAGTGTTGGGTTATAAATTTGAAATGCATATTACTATTATTGTTACACTGTGGTTGCTGTCTAGTTATGATGTGCCTTTGTTTCCAAACAACTCCAGGGCTGAGACTTCAGCTTCTCAGTCTACAAGCAATGGGAGGTTTGGGGTATGGTTTTTTGTTTTGTGTTGTTGTTTTGTTTTGTTTTGTTTTTTAAACTTTGCTTTCTATTTTTACGAAGCTTGAATAAAACCAGCTTAGACTAAGTTCAAGGAAGACGCAGTAGAACATTTCCTATTGGTTCTGAATTGGTTTTTGCACTTCTGTAGCTAAAACCAGATTAATTTGGAGAATTAGTTACTCAGCTGAGTCTCTGTTATTGTGTATTGTATGATAAGTGCACACAAAGCCCCAACCTCTAGTTAAACAGGGTTGAAAGGCAAAGCATGCAACCACTTGCATGGTGGTATTTTAAATTTTAAAGTTTTCCATCTAAAATAGGGAGGGTTAATTGGTAATTTGTGAAAATTTGAAAATTTTATCTTGGTTTTAATATACTTTTTATACTTAAAAAATGCATACAGGTGGTTTAAAACTAAATTTTTATAGACTATGAACCAGTCAGATTTCTCTTCTCCAATTGACAGGAATGAGGTCTGATGACCAAGAGCAAGCTTTCAGAAGTTATTTTGTGGATTTAGAAGCATTTTTACTGGAATGAAATGCGTGCATAATTTTGTGGCACCTAAGATGAGATTCCTATCTGAATTGAGGGACCAGTTCCTAAAAGTGATGTAGAAAACCAGGCAGATTCATAAGGAAAGGAAAAGAATTGAACTATTGCTGGTTTGATTTTCAAAAAAGGGGACATGAGAAGACTTTCAGAGATTTTTCTGAAAGGGAGGCAGGCTGTAGCAAAAGAAGCTACATGAGGATGGCACGCAGACTGAGCTTTGTAAGGGATGAATTGACCAAGAGAGCAAATAAGGTCACTCTGGAGGTGTGTGTGCAGGAAAAAGATGTGATCAAGAATAAATTCCAGTTTATCATTGAAAAACAGAGGGCAGGAAAAGCTGATCTAACCAAAGTAATGATAAAACCACAAGGAGTGGCAGGAGTACAGATAAAAGTTTAAATGTAGTAATAGTATCCATTCATCATTTATATGATCACCTAGTTCTTTCCTGTCTTTTAATGTGTGTGTGTTTGGTTTGTTTGTTTGAGGCGGGGGTTGGTTGGATTTGTTTGGTTTGGTTTTTTTGTTGGTGGTGGTTTCTTGTTGTTGTGTTTTTGTTTTGGTTTGTTTTTTTTCCAGATAGTCTAATTCCATAGACAATTTATCTTTTAAATTCTTAGCCTTGAAAAAATGTGTGCGACCTTCTAATTGGACCTTGATGTTGGGCAAATTGCCCATGAAGTTCTTTCCCACAAAACAACATAGAACCACTGGCATTTCTTGAAAGATAAGGAGATTCTGATCTCAGAAGGACTTTCTGGCCAGTTTGTAATTTAAATTAACACAGAAAAAACAGCCACTGAGGATCTGGCTTTCCTTTTCTTTCACATTGGTGACTGAAATGATATTGCCAGCACACTTTGGTCTGAGCTTTACGGTTATAGATTTGGATAGGAAATTGGGTGGGATTCCTGAAAATATATTAAGGGAAGCAGCTATTACAGATAATTGGAGTTCTCTCTTTTGTATAATTGCGTGGACATTCTTTTTTTCCTCAGCAGATTTCCAAAATAAAAATTTATTAGCATATATTTGACAGATAAGTGTGTTTGTTTTGAAATTGCTTTTGAATGAATCTTCTACTTGATTTTAACTCAGATAATTTGTAATGAAATACATTAGCTTTTCCTTTCTGGTTTGCAATCCTGTATTTTAATTCCAGCTTGAATTTGTTTAAAGTTGGTATGAGTGTTTTCTTGTCCTTTTGGCTTAAAATTTTACATATTTACTAGAGTTCTTTTTCAGGACTTTTGCTTTTTAGTTGGCAGTCAGTTTTGCTGCATCTGGGTTTATTTTATGATCCGTGGAAGTGGTGTGCTGAGAACTGGAAGAACCTGCATTGAGCTCTGCTATCCGCTGAGATATTTCCAGCATGCACCAAGAGGGTAGCTGCGTGGTGTTTTACATGGTGCTTAGTGTTTTCAGGGTAAAGTTTATCTTAAGATTTCCTGCAGCTACCACAGAAGCTTTATTCTTTGATCTATTTGTGATACTGTTTTTTAATTTTTTCAGTTTCTTAGGCATGTTTAACCTGAAACGTAATGGATGATGTTTACTGAGTTAATTTAGGGTTAGTTTCTTTTTCTTGTTTTAGTGTATTTCTTTTTGGTTTTACGTATTGTTTAGATCCAGTGTTATGGTTTATTAGATTCACTGGGGTTTAAGATTTTTTTTGAGATCTGTTTCCCTCATTTCTTAATTCTTAGGTACCATGTCATACAGTAGAGGATGCAACCTATATCCAAGTATTTCACGCAGTTACTGTATAGAAAGCTTCAACATAGATACCAGGCATTCATTTTCCATTCCCATTTCTAAAATCATTACTGTATTTTTTAGAATAAATAGTTGTGAAAATTCTGAAGTAGATTATATTGTAATTCAGTCTGCTGAAATTTGTTCTTGTTTTAAAAATCTGCATGAAAGCCAAATCATTCTACATATAAGATCTATGGATATCATACGAACACACATTTGAAAGCTTTTCACGTAATTTATCATTTAAATGATTTAGCAGTCTTCACACAGTGAGTAAATCCTTCAGTTTTTCCCACGAGTTTTTCTGGAGTTCAATAATTCTAGTACTTAGTATCTCATGCGTTTGAATTTATTAAACTTTTACATTGTAATTTGGAAAGCAGGCAATCTTGCTTCGAGATGAAGTGTTGACTCTTTCAAGGTGTTTAGTGTCAAATTCTTCAAGAGGCGCTATTGTGAAGTGCTGCTGTGATGGGTTCTCTGCCCCCGCTGGTCACCCGGGGAAGGATGAGGGAACTGGAGCCCTCTGGGAGGGTGGATGCCCTCTCAGAAAAAAGAGACATCCAAATCCTGTGGTGTACTGAGGATCAGGGATCATAACTCTTCCCATTATGAAATGTTTATACTTCACTGTAGATGTTATAAAAAGCTCCCTAATGGTGTAATATACAAAAAAGAATACTGGAAACAGTCAGACAGTTCTAATAAGGTTATGTACAAATGAAACCTGTCCACATTTATTCCCTTTACCAAACAGCATGTGGGGAACTGGGAGTACTTAACCAAAAGAAGTTTTCTTGATTGAAAACTGCTTTTACAGCTTGCAGATCTCCTCCTCCCTCTCCCTCCTCTCAATGGAAAAAACAACAGCCCTGAAGGAAATAAAGAAATACATCCTCTCTTGAGGCCTCGCCCCCGTCCCTGTGCAATCCTCTGCAGCTCCCAGCAACAACTTCTGCTTCCTGCAGCCTGAAAATACTCTGCTTAAAAAAAAAAAAAATTAATTGAGCTTAAAAGCATTACTTCTCTGTGTGGTAGTGAATTGAGTGTGGCAATATACTGCATTATAGTTTTGTCTCTGGCATAGCACCATCTGGAACAGCTCTCTGCGACTCTCATTGAGTGTGTCAGGGAGCCAATGATCTGTTGTACAAAACTGAACAAAATACCACTTTTCCTTTGAAAGGATCCTCAGAAAGGTTTCCTGCAGATTTTTCTTTGAATAGTTTTCATTTTCATGCTTTATTTTTAAATTTGAAGTGCAGCTTGCCAACTTGTAATAAGGAAGACTAGAAGAAAGTGGTCTGTAGATCCATGTGTAAGGAAGTAGGGGCATCCCTGTGAATCTTTTGGAATAAAATCCAATACATTTGTATTCAGTCTTGTACTTCAGGTGCTGTTTATTGTACCTGAAGTCATGCTTGTATTCATGCTGTAGAAAGCTTTACTCAGTAAGATGGAGTATGTTATTTTCTTTATTAATCCACAACAAAGAAATGTTGCACAGCATTCTCAATGAGATGAAAATTGGCTTTACTGAGGCATAATTTTATAACAATAATCATTCTGTACAGCCACACGGTATACGTTTGTTCATTGTCTGATTTTGGTTATTAGATAGTCCCCAAAATGATGCTATTACTGCTTCGCTGTCTCGCAGTGTCGCTGCAACACCTCCGAGAGCTGAAGGGCTGTGAAGGGTTCTGCCCGCTGGGAGTGGGAGGTCTGGGACATGACCATGCCCTTAGTAGTTAGATATCCTGATACATTGTGGATCAGGGATTGCATGATTTGTACAACTACACAGGAAACCTGCGAGTGAAAAATATTTCATAAGTCCTAACCAACATAACACCTTTTGTTTTGCATGCCTCACACTACTAGAGAACACTGATTATGTGGCCTATTCTGTGCTAATACTTGGGTGTTTTTGCTTTTTCAAGTCGTGGAATTCTTTGTGAGGACTCATCTGTCAGCAGATAGTAAACTTAATGGCATAAATGAGCTCTTGATTGACATTCATGCATTGAATGTAAATTAATTTCTCTCTGATCTATGAATTTTTAACTATATAAAGACTCAAACTCTGAATTCCATAAGGTATTATTAAGGAAAAAAAAATTATAGATAAGAATAAGGCAACTATTTCAAGTTTCACATCTAGATTATGTTTAGCTCTTACTGGCCAGTATTTTCTGTTGTTTTGATTACTTTTTCCACGTAAGAAGCTCAAGTTATAGTCTTCTTTTGTGCATTTTCACGGCTCATCCAGTCTCACATCATCACATCTCCTTGATTAGTGTAACATCATCTCTTTGGCAGTCCCTCCTCCTCATATAAATTCCACGTGCTTCTGAGTGCATGTAATCAAATACTGATGATTTGATTTGATGTAAGCAAATATTGTTGCTTTGATTACAAAATTCTGTTCTTCATGGTTTTTTCTCTCTTCTTCCCACAACATTTTTTGTCATATTATATATGTCTTTGCTTTCAAGATACTTCCAGACTCTGTCTATCAATTTCCCCTTATGTATATTCTTTCATTTGCTTTGACACATCTGCACTCACTGCTCATCAGACCTCATCATACCAGTTACTAAGGCTGCTGCATTTAATTTTCAGAGCAGCACTTCCTTGCTTGCTCCTAGGCTAACCTGTATGTTATGAAGGCACTTCCTGTGAACATTCACAAAGTTATTGCAATGCCTTCTTCCAAATCCTTCCCCAAAAATTCGTTTGTGTTATATTGTGATATAAAAACTAAATGGACAGCTTTCAGGTTCCCGCTGCATGGGTATTGTTGCCTATAGTGCTGTTAGTTGTTTCTTTTTACTTCCCTGTCTGCAGGTTTGGTTTGTGTTATATTTAAATTGTAAGCCTTTGAGTACAGAGACCATTTTTGTCCCGTGCTTTGACAATGCGGGTCTGTGGTCCGTAACCAGAGTTCCTGTTATTGTGCACATACAGCCCAAAGTCAGCGCACCTCCAGGCCTTATCACAACTGCTTTGCTGCCTTGGTGCTTTGCGTTAGCATATGGTCTTTCAAATGTGCTGTACTTTTAAGTGTAGATGATCAACTGCTTTAACATCTCTAAAAGCACTAGCTTTTCCTTTTTTTTCCAAGACAAATATATAACAGATGCATAAATGAACCATGGAATGAATGTGCTGCAGACATAGAGCCATCATTACGCTCTTCACAATCAAGTTTTTTCATAAGCTCATGTGGCGTACACCTGTGTTAAGTTAACAGTGCACTTAGGTGCAGTGTGGAAGACTTAATAATTCAAAATGGAATTTGTTTCTTTGTTCCTTTTGTGCTCTTTCTCATATCCTCTCCTTTCATTATTTACTGTGCTCTGTTTGCCTTCTGTTTGTACTTAACAATTATTTTACTAATACTTGATTTGGCTGAGCTTCAAATTCACCAGCTAGAAATATAGAAACTAGTAAGTAAAGAAGGACAGGGATACCATGTAAGGGTGATTTTTTAAAAAGAGTTTCGAAAACACATCAGCCATCAATCTGTATTACCAAAAAAGTCCTTTAAGATGCAGTGTACTGGGTATCTATTAGAATAATATTTGAAAATTAAGAAAGGGGGGATATGTATGAGCTGAAAAATAATTTGAATAACGATTGAAGAGAGCCAGCTGTGGATTTGGGGGTCAACAATTAACTTGCTTTTACAGCTCTGTTTCATATATTGAAATCATACTTCCTAGAATTTTTATGCCTCTTCAAGTGGAAGTTTTCTAATGTACAGCTGTGTGTTATTTTATAGAATTGATCTACTACTTAGCTCTTTATTTTCCTCAAAAACAAAGGCATTTCTTTCTCATCCTATTGAGAAGGGGAAATAGGAGTTGGGTAGAAAGCCATCTGGTTTAAATTTAAATTGAAGGTGATGGCAGGGAGAGAAGCATTTGTCGAAGTAGCAAAATCTAAGACCATTTTCTTAGTTGAAGGTGTGTGCTAACCACTGGCTGCTCTGCTTTCTAATTTTAAGATCTAATTAGGCTAATCTTGCTCTAAAAAACATCATTACAAATCAGCAAAGCTATAGCTGACTGAAATATAAAAGCTTTTGATGTAAGATGGTAATTTTCTCACACTCAATACTTGGCTTGCTCTTAAGCATGCTGCATAGTACTTATGGTAGCGTGCAGCCTGCTCAGCAGTGTTTGTGAAGGTCATTTGAAGCAAAAGTTTATTAGACTTATGCTCAGTAAATACTAGGTCTGTGCTCCCTAGCATCTGCTGTTAACTTGTGTTTACTGTTGCCCTAAATAAATTTAAAAGCTTTAAGGCCTACCCACATCTGACAGTTTATATTCCCTTATAGGTCACCGTGTTTTCTACATGTTTTGAGGACACTTAAACAAATTGTTAGTAGAATTTGAAGCATCAAAATCAAAATAGTCTAAGCAGTAAGTTGTCATCTATGGATTCTGAATCTTTGTATCTTGACTGAATTACAGTCAAGTTATAATATCTATTTAATTCCTTATCAGCCTAACTCTTGGCCTACAAACAATCAGAATTTGAGATTGTGTATGTTTCAACAGCATCCCTTTCAGAACCATTACCTTTACTAGACCATTGTGCTGGTTTGAATGAAATTGAATTAATTTTCTTCATGCAGTTAGAAACCTTTCTTTTTCATAGCTAATACAGTCATTATTTGGACCTAGTTAGTGAACAAGACGACCCTAGGACAGAGTTAATGTTTTTAATTGCTCTGGTCTGAGAGCCAAGGACGTTCTGAGCGCTCTGCTCACAGGTGTGAGGCAGCGAGGAAGGGGGGCATGGATGGGACAGAGCTTGACTTGATCCAGGCTGATCAATGACAGTATTCCAGCCCATTAGCATCATGCTTCAGATTTCAGGAGAGTCGGGATCTTCCGGTGCTCTCTTGTATTCTTTCACTTCTTCACTTTCTTCGCTCTCTTTGTTGGAGCCGGGAAGGTACAGGGAGTTCTGTTCAGGACTTGCATTAGTTTGGCATTTTTGCCATCTTGCAATTTGCAGAGGCCTCTGGGCCTTTCTGCCTTTTTCTCTCTTCTCTCTCTGGGATCGGCTGTTGGGACCAGGTGCTGCTGCCTGGGCCTGGCTGCTCAGTGTGGACAGAGTTCATGAGGAATTGCACTATCTTTTATTTTATATTCTGTTTCTATTTTATGTGTATATATCTATATGTATATACTTAGTAGTAGTGTATTAGTATTTTTTTATTTTATTAAACTGTGTTTATCTCAATCCAAGTTTCTCCCTTCGCTTTTGATTCTCTCCCCTATTTGGGGGGCAGAAAGTGAGTGAGTGAGCAGCCATCGTGGTTGTATTGCTAGCTCGGGTTAAACAACGACAACGATGTGTATCGATGTCTGTTGTTAATCTTACCTGTTCCACATGCAGTCAAGAGATTGGCATATAGTCAGGCGTATAAACATATTGTTTAATGGCAGTCACATGGATAACTCCAGCTGATTGTAAGGACTAATTGTCTAATTTCAGAGTTCGTGTGTTTGGTGCATTTGTGCAATTTCTGCTGCATCTTCTTTATTGGAGACAGCAAGATTAAAGGTAATGGGGGGACACCAAGCTGATACACAGATATGTCTGAAGAGTCCTGCACAGATCTGTCCTCTTCTCCTATACGGCAGTGTAGCTTGGTCTTATACCATGATAGATAGTTGCCTAATTCAGTGTATGCTTTCAACTTGCCTTGTTTCACAGTTGATAATTTTCTATTTTGTAAGCATAGGAAAACTTACCTCGGACCAATAACTTTTTGATGATATCTATAGTTCTCTGTGGTGAAATGCAGTTTTTTAGCATTTCTACAAATGATGACAGGTAAAAAGAATTATCAAAAAAAACTATCTTGATGGCGGGGTTCTCCTAGGAATTTGAATTGTATCCTCTTTTAGGTGCTGAGCACCATCTTGATCTCATTACATTTTTTTTCTTTGATCAGAGGCTCTCAGATGGCATTTTGTGGCAATAGTTTATTTGACCTGACCCAGAAGATTCTGGCAATTTGGAATGTGTTGTCACAAGCTATTAGTGATCCATCTATAACAGGATTGCCCCTCCAGGCTTAGTAAGGGAAAAAAAATAAACATCCAGCTGGAAAACAATTGTAATTATCAGGTTTAATGGTGCTAATATTCTTGGCAAGCAAACGTTGATATTTAGATGAAAAGGTACCAACTAAGAACAACCAGTGACAGAAGCAGTGGAGGAAAACTGGCATCCCTCCATTTTCGAAGTATTTTAAACATCTTGGGCAGTAGTTATTATTAATGTTTGAGACCTAAAGTATTCATGGGGTTTGCTAGTTTAATTTTTCATGTCACTGATTTTTGTGTCAGTTACATTTTGTGCAGAATTCTTTCACCACAGAGTCATAATGCATGAATTCAAATGTTACGCAGGCTTCAGGACAGCTGTTCACAAAGTGAAGGGCATCCATAGGCAAGTTTGAAAAATACTGACTATAAAGTTTATATCTTTGTTCAAATTACTTTGTATAGTTTATTGAACAGTAGAAGAAGCAATGTCAAATTTCAAGCTTGTCTACTTGGAAATAGGCTAAAGAGTTGAATATTTGGTCATACGTTTTCTGTTAAGTGAAGGTGAAAGTTTGTCTTCAGGATTTGAATTAACATGATTTGTAGTGATGATATTTAATACTTGTTGAGGTAGCAATCAAATGCCAGACTGGTATTGAAGCAGTTTTGTACTACATGCTGAATGTGAAGAAGAATCTGAAATGTTTTTGCCCCTCAACAATTTCTAATGTGTTTTAATATTTATTTTTTTTTTTTTAGCATAAGGCGGCATCAGGAAAGGAGAGCAATTTTAACTCCAATCTTAACAGATTTCACAGTTCGAATAACTGCAGCTCCTGCAATTATTTTTACAAAAATTGATGCTGCAGAGAATTTACACCCAGAGGTCAGTACAAAATGTGAAACGCAATAGTGTAATTTTTAATATGATGATAATCTTACTATTGTACTGTTCCACCATTTTAAGTGTCCAGGTCATTTCAAATACAGAGATCACCAACTGAAAAAACAAACAAAGACACACACACACACACAAAACCACCGCTAATCACTAGCTGAAATGTTCTTTATCTGCTAGAGAAAGAATTTGTATGAAGCGTTCTATATTAAAGGCAGCCTGTCCAGAGGTAGATAAGCCTGTTTGCAATTCAGACAATGGGAATCCTTTAATGATTTCCAGCAATGTTTTTAAAAATATTTGTGATGGAAAGGTGTTGAGAAGAGGTGCTATAGTACTACATTGCAAAACATTCTATTCACAAGCTTCACATAAAGAAGCCTGCAAGTATAATCTTCTATAAGAAGAAAGTTGAGCAAAGTTATTTTAGCCAGATTTTCAAGCCCACAAATTTCCACACAGCATCCGTCCCCCAACTATTACTGTGGGTACTTCAAGGTATTCGAGATTTAACAATCACTTTTACCAGTGGGCCGTGGGTCAGCTTGTTAATGATTAGTCTGTGAAGAACAGTTACGCACAAAAGGTATTGGCTCACTTTTTGACGTTAGTTTGTAGCTTAAGAATTAAAAACATTTTATGTAGGGGAAATATCAGAAAGTTTTTGTCAGCTCACAAGGGGTATTTCTCATAACAGCTGCCTCCTGGGAAAAGCAAAACTGGTACAGAAGTGTAAAGGGTATTGGGTGTGGATTGCAATGTATAATAGGTATACATTATTGGAAAACAATACATAATGGGTATAGAAAGAAAAAAATGACAGCTGCTTATTTTGTGTAAAGCATCATCACAAGGGCAGATGGAAAATTATTTAATGTAAAAACAAGTAGAAAGCTTAGACCATGTCTGGGATGCATAGAAGTCGTTCAATTAAAAAAAAAAACACAAACTCTCTGAGCTTCACGAATGCCTGTGTTCAAGAATTTCAGTGTTCTCTGTGCATACATTCTTCTTGTATCTGTTCCCTGGGTGACATTCACTGATGAAGGGAGAGGTCTAGTTAAGCTTTTGAAGAGCTTGAACATTATGCAACCTTCTCATGAGAAGGGGCAGTACTTCTACTTATTAAGCAACCATTTAGTATTGGTTCTGGTTTTCATCTCTTTAGCACTTGCCAACAGTGGTGAAGAGCTTTTTATGTGCTAGGTAATACCAAAAAAACAGTGGCCATCCAGTTAGCTTTGCCAAGTTATTAATAATGGTTTACAGACAAAGAGGAAATCAATTAGGTTGGTTATCAGTGAGTTTCAACACATGATTTCATTATAAATCTATCAGAGTTTATGTTTTTTTTAAAAAAAAAACAACATACTTTTCTTGGAAGGAAAGGAGAATTGTAGTCATTGCCAGGAAATGAAAAAGAAAGCCTGACAGTCCACTGTTTGATACTACCAAGAGATGGAAAGACCTCACACGTGAGATGCATTTCTTGCAAAATTTGTTTTAATAGTTATGCTGTTGAAAGCAAAGCAAAGAATGAGCTGCATCTTGTTTAGAAGCCACTTACTCCTAAAAAGGCCTAATTAATACTATATATAATGTCAAAGTATTGACTACAGCAGAGAATCACAATATAGTTATATAGAAGCTGAAAATCATTTCCCAAATAGCTGTTATCTAGTATTTTCCCTTAATTTCTCCACAGGAAATCTTGGTGTGTGGTCATTCTTTGGAGGTAAATGTGACAACAAACCTTGATTTCTTCCTCAATGTGGCTCAAGTACAACTTCTTCAGCAGCTGGTACAAGCCAATATGGTTGGACTCGAACCTTCCAGTGGCACCACTGAGGTAGGTTTTTCCCTGGTTTGCAGCTGGTTATTTCAAAGCACAGTAACTGTTTATAACATCTAGACAAAATTATATAGGTAAATGAAATATGTGTTTTATTGTTGTTTGTCTTTGGTCAGCTTTAAAGTGCATTCTAATATTGTTGTAACAAATAGGATATATTATTTTAACAAAAATATTATTCAGTAAATTGGGCTAAGGTGATTCCGCAGCATCTTCTGTACAAGGAGAATTATCTTATGTAAGGGGAGAATTATCGTATGTAGAAGGTGAAGGAAATAAACTTTGAAGTAGGTTTTTGAGGTTCCTTGGCATTTAATTTTAACTTCTATTGAAGCTTTGGCATCTTCTTATGAGTTCACATGCTACAGTGTGTGCTTCACTAAAGCCAGTAAACTATAAAATTTTCCTTGTGCCTAGTAACCACTGTCTTCACTCCGTCCACCTCTGATTGTTCTCATACTTCAGTAAGAATGGTGATAGTTCCTTCATCCTGTGAACAATTAATCTCTCATTTTTTCTGGAATTTTATGGTGTTCAGCCACTATCTCTTGAATTTGTCATTCTTCTTTATTTCTGGAAGTTGATACCTCAGTTTGCACTACAGGCCAGTCACGAGTTGTGACAGACTTGGATGTTTAAATTATTAAACTTCTAGATAGAAGGAAAAAAAAAAGATAGGAGAAATGAAAGTGAAAACCGTGCTGTAAGAAGAAAAAAAAATGTATTTTTTTATCTTCAAAACCAGAAATCTGGTCAGGCTGACAGCATTTTTTAAAGACAGTAGAATTTAATATGTGGCAAGGCACTAATTCCACTGGAATGGTTGTTGGACTTATTGAAAATTATTCACAAATAAGAAGAGGAGTTAGGGAGAGAGATAAAGAGCAAGACACAATCAGCTCTTCCTTTCTGAGAATCTAGATAATGGGAGAGCTGAAGAGACTTGTCACCTTTGCTTCCTGAATCTCACAGATTGAGCATCCTGGTGAGTCTGGGTGGAAGCAGGGAATGCTCTAGAGCAGCCAAACTACTTATATTCCTCTCTCCTCACCCTGTCAAAACCCCAGGAGTTGTTTGTATCCTGGTAATCTGAGCATCACATCATCCCACACGCTCTTTTATCCCTTCCCAAGGACAGACGGAAATGAAGGGCGTTGTTTTCTTACCATTTCAAAACATGAAAGCTATAGAAAAGAAATGCAGTGTATCTTTCTTTTCCTTGGATATTTTGCAGGCACAGGGCTTCTTCTGGAGATGAACGTGATAAATAAGTATATATGGGAATATCTTCAATAAATAATTTGTGAAGCACTGTTTTCCCGTTGTCAGTGGAATGGATAGAATCAGAAGATATGAATGGGTGCCAAGAATTTTAATTCTGAGTTGGCGCTCTGCAGAAGTGCTGCATGACTGATGTGGACTGTACAAACTTAAAAGCAATTTACTACATAATTTCAGAAGTCTTTTTGTTGTCTGCATCCCAGCATACCCATTTGTTCTTCATTGACATCTCTTTAGCATTATTGAGGTCTCCTGTAATGAGTAATGGGAATATTTCTGGTTCAAGATGGTGTTTGTTTTCTCTTTAAGTTTTAGAATTAAGTCTTGATTGACTTTCCTGAAAATGTAAAATCCAGTAGTTGGTTACCTTTTGTCTAGTTCTGTCTTCAGTGTTCTGTAGTCTCGTTTGCCGATATGAAGCCATCCCGCCCTCTAATATATGCTCATTTATTATTATCCTCATGTTTCTCCTTTAGTCATCAGAGGAAAACATAATACACGTTGTATACTGGTTTTATCTCAGTGAATGAAATCTGGAGCCTGCACGTGGCTGTTCATACTCCATACTTGCTAATTATGTCATTGCAAGAATCAAAACATAATTTAGGTTGTAAAACACCTCTGGAGACCATTCTTTTGCTCAAACAAACGATTAATGTCAAAGCTAGGTCAGGCTTTTTAGTGCATTATTCACTCAAGTCTTACTTTATCTCCAAGCAAGGAGGTTGCACTGCCCCTCTGAGTAAATGTCCTGTGCTTATCTACACTCACTCTGGCAAGTTTTTTGTCTTTATAGCCTTTAAGAATTTTGTTTGATGCAACTTTTAACCGTTGCCTCTCAACATTGCACTATACATCTCCTCAAGAACAGTCTGACTTCATCTCTTCATAACCCTGCTTTAGGTACCTGGAAACGGTAATTTGATACCCCACCACCATCCTTACCCTTCTCTTCTCCCATGTGAACAAACCTAGCTCTCACTCTCTCCTCATAAATCCTGTGCTTTAACCTGTTACACCTCTTGATGATCCTCTGCCCACTGAAGTTTGTCAGTCTTTTTCTTCTCTTATTGACATCAAAGCTAGAGACAGTACTTCAGATGTGGACTCACAAGTATCTAATACAAGTAAATAATCTCACCTCTGATCTGCTGGCTGATCTGTTGTTAATGCTGCTCAGTAAGTACTTAGCCTTCAGCACCACAAGGGCATGCTGCCATCAAATGCTCAATCTGTTGTCCACCAAGACCCTTCAATTCTTTTCTGCAAAGTTGGTCTCCAGCCTCTCTTTGGTTTGGGATTTTTCCATCTTGGGTGCAGGACTTTGCATTTACTTTTGCTCTTCATGAGGTTTCTGTTAAACCATTCCTTCATTTGTCAGTGTCCCTCAGAATGGCAGCCCTGCCCCTCAGTGTATCAACAATTCCCCCCATTTGGTGTCATCTGTGAACTTTCATATGGTATATTTGGTATCATTGCTGAGGTCTTTACAAAAGACATCAAACATCATCAAACCTTGAGAAATGTCACTCTGTAACTAGAGTTCAGCTGCACTTTGGAACAGTGGCCATGACTCTCTGATTTTTGGGGTCCAGTGTGTTTTTTTCACACCTTGTAGTCCACTCGTTCAGTTCACACTTGAATCCAACAGTTTGGATACAAGTCTGTTGTGGAAGCACCTGTGCAAACTTTGCTAAGGTCAAAGCAAATGGCATCCAGTACTCTATCCACAGGAACAATCATCTCATCATAGGAGGCAATCAGATTGTGGTAAGGCATGATTTGCTTTTTGGTAAATATGTGTTATTTGTCCGCAACAACATTTTAGTCTTCAACTGCCTGGAACTGGCTTCTGTGAAAATGTGTCTGTCACCTTCCCTGGGTCTACAATGAGGCTATCAAGTAGGTTCCCTGACTCCTCCTTGCTCTTTTTGAAGATGGGCATGACATTTACTATTTTCCAGACATCAAAGGCTCTCCCAGACAACATATCTTTTCACAAATGATAAGGAAAATCTCAGCAGTGGCACTAGCCAGTTCCTCAGACACCTTTGGATATGTTTTCTCTGATATTTTAAAACAAAATATTCAGTTGAAGTTATCCATCCTCCAAAGGCTTTCCTAAAGTATTGCAGATAACTTAAGCTGTTATGCAGGCAATAGTGATACACAGAACCTGTGCTGTTTCTCCTCTTGTATTTCAATTCAACGGTATTATTCAGTAAGACAATTAGTAGAAAATAACTTCAAGATTTCCTTCCCCCCCTGCCCCATGCCTTTTTTTGTTGCTTTGCAGATTTAGAGCTTCTGGTTTGTACCATTTGAGGATTTTCACCAATATTTCTTCTAGATGCTTAAGCATTATTAACAGAAGAGTAGGAAGAAACAGAAGAACTATATTCCCCATGGGAAACCACAAAATGAAACTTAAAAAGTTTGCATTTCCAATCAGAATGTATGAAACCTGTCTTGCAAACGTGCCCCGAGGTAGCATGGCAATAATTTTTTTGGAAGTTGAAAGGAATAGAACATTGGGCTTTTTTTGCAGAAGAGGCATTTTTACACATTTTGGAACAAATATTATTTTGGTATTTTTACATGAATTTACAACACTGAACTGTTTGCTTTAAGTACTTTTTCAGTTGTTTTCAAAGGTCTTCAGAACTTATGCACATATAGTGCTTTTCTTCAGGGACACATGAATGAATAAGCAACCACACAAATAAACAAATGTATTTAAAAAGAGTGGACACAGGCATTCTCTGAATAGGAAAGGAGATAAAGGAATGTCTTGAATTTCTTGAGGTAACTGACCATAAATGAAATTGCTTTTGTTGATTGTCCTTTTTTTCTGCTAAAATAATGAAAAGGTTGAGATTTATTCTTATCAAATAGTTTGTTGAGTATCTATCAAAAAGCGTACTTCAATAATGAACGATTAAGCTGTAGGATTTGAGAGTTGCCTAATAGTAGGAAGAGAATAAGAATGGTAAATTCTTTTTTTTGTTTGTTGTTTTTGTGTGTGTGTTTTTTTGTTTTGTTTTTTAAAGCACTGGTGCCACTTTAAAGAAACAGCAAATTAAATATACATTTGAAATGCATAGAAATGCATTTGAATTTTTACAGATCAGACCATGGACCTCTGAAAGGTGCAAAAAATTATTGTTTCTGAAGGTGTCCAGCTGATTTAAAATTCTGTTTTGCTAGTGGGTTTTAATATTTTAAAGAAAAAAACATCCAGCATATTAAATACAGAGAATCATTGTTCAGTTTTACTGTAAAGCTTTAGAGAAATTTAAGGTCTGAAGGGTCTTTTGAGCACCACAGTTGGAAGACAAAAGGAAAATTAGATTGGAGCTCAGATTATGAATGGAATTTTGTATGACAGTTACTTAAGGCAATAAGTGTGTTTGCTTGGTTTTCTGTAGACATTCCTGTTATTACTAATTGAGATAATAATGTTGATTGTGTATCTTTCCTGCAGGCAAGCCGTTCAAACACATTTAAAGATGTTGTGTTTAACCTGTTTTCAGGAAGCCATTTTTACAGTATGAGCTGTAATTTGAAGGAAGAGTCAGTAGTGATGAATTGTATATTCATCTCATTGTATTTGTTTCCTGTTAGTCTGTTCAAACACAATTATGCTTACATGTGTAGTTACAGTTTGCTTTTTAGCATACAAAACTTAAGGTAGGATAGAATCATGCAATAGTTTATGTTGGAAGGGACATACAGAGTTGATGTAGTGCAGGCATCTGCTCCCAACAGGCCTCATTAGATCAGGTTGCTCTAGGGCTTCGATCAAATATTGAATGCTCCCAAAGACAGAAATTAGACAACCTCTCTGGCAGCCTAGTTGACCAACCAAATGGTAAAAACAAGCAAAACAACAACAAGAAAAAAACAACCCTAATATCTAATTGGAGTTTCTTGTGTTCCTACTTGTGTCCACTGCTTCCAATTCTATCACTGGGCATCTCTTACTCTCTGACAAGGGTCTGGCACTGTCTCCTCTATGGACTGTGATCAGGTAGTTGTATCCATGCCCATGGATGCCATCTGTTTAAACTTTTTGTCATCTTCTGATATTGCTGTCTTGATTTTGCAACTGTGGTGGTTGCCCTCCGTTGAACTCAGTTGATACTTTTCGTGTACTGTGAGGACCAAAACTGGACACATATTCCATATGTGATCTCACGAGTGCTGAGTAAAGGCCAAGAAACACTTCCCTCGATCTACTGACCGTGCTTCTGCCAATACAGTCCAAGATTCTCCTGGCCACCTTTGCTGCTCAGACATATCACTGGCTCATGTCCACCCTGACTGCTCTGCAGCCAGCTTGTATCATTGCTGAGGTTCTTCTTTCCCAGGTACAGGGCTTCACATTTCTCCTCATGTAATGTCTTGAGGTTCCTGTTTGGGTCGTTCATCTACCCTGTCTAGGTCTCTGTGGATAGCAGCCCTGCCCTTGCACACGTTCACTGCTTCCCATTAATGAGGACTCTCTGAGCTCAACCACTGAACTAGTTTTTTACCCATCTAGCAGCTCACCCATCCAGGTAGTAATATCCAAACTTGGATACAAGAATATTGTGGAACTTTTAAGACCATTGCCAAAGTTGAGGTAAATGACATCCACTGCTCTACCCTTGTCCACAGGTGCAGCCATTTTATCATAGAAGATAATCAGGTAATCTGATAGATACCTGCTTTGTGGATTCTGAGGAAGGGCAAAGCATGTCAGTCAGAAGAGTTGCTTTCTTCATCTTAGATTTGTTGCTTAGCTGTGTTTATCTCATTTGATGCTTAGCAATGCTTTGCATTTTTTCAGAGCAGATACTTTCTACTGCTTGCAGTAAATGTCCGAGTAAAAACTATGAATGGATAGAGTTTGTCTTTTTCTGCTTCACTCTAGCTCTCTTTCTGTAGGCCTCCCTGCTGATTCTTTCTCCAGCAAGGTGAGCACTCGAGAGTGACAGCTGTGTGGGCTGATGACAGCTCTTCCAGCAAGCAGCCCTTTGAAACTAACCAGTTTTCCAGAGAAAGACAACGAAATATTTGGGGATTCTGGGTATGATTTATGGGGCAAGGCATGGATCGTAAGAGTCAAATGCGTACACCTTGGCTGCAAGATGAATGTTCTGGAGCTGTGAAGCCACAAATATTTAAGTAGTGCACACATCAAAGGTGAAGTAGAATCTTCTAGAATTGTATAAAGAATTACAGAGATATACAAGGAGTTATATAATTTAAAAATGAAAGGAAACATTATTCATGACAGGGCAATAAACCACCAGATGAAATACAATATAGGTAAATGTAAAGTGGTACAAGCAGAGAAACAAAACCAAAAACAAACAAAAAACACTATTGTCACCTCAGAACAAGTTTTTCAACTTATCACACACAGTTCTATGAAAGGGTCAGGTAGAAGAGAAGGAAATGTATTGAATGTCATCAACCCCAGCACAGATCACTACGTGAGTACACTGATAACCTCTAATCATTCAATTGCCCTTGTACTCCTACTCTTCGTTGACTCATATCCAGGTGAGGACGTTCTTCCTTATTCCGTGGAAACTTAGTCAACTAGACACACACCCTGAATTGAGCTCTTGTTCCCAGCTAGCAAGTTGCTTATCAATAGTGGGAATCTTTTGTCTGCAGAACAGGCTTTTCTCTCAGTTACCTAAAGCCACAATCTTACAATGTATTCTCTGTTTACAGTATTCCAAGTCTGATGAGAAGACCCATCAAAATGGGGACCGGGTTTGAAATCAGAGACATGCTTATCTGTAGTGAGCTTGTTGCTTGATACAGTTCTGATTTTTCACCTGTCTCGCTCTTTAGTCACTGTCCAAAACATTTAGTTTGAAGTTCAGCTCAGTCAGCTGACAATATGGCTATTCCTCTGCTTTTCCTCTCCCCTCTGAAATTAATCTTCCTGGTAATAATACAGGCATTGCTGTTTGCATGATGAATTTTCAGCTTTGGGGTTTTTTTGTAGATTTGCTCATTAATTTTTTGTTAGTTACCAGCTTTGCCGTTTTGAGTTAAACTTGAAACATTTTCAGTGTAACTTAGAAACATGGATTTGCATTCTGTGCTTTATCTAGGTTATTTTACCTTGGATAAACAGCAAGAAATTATCACTAGTTAATGAATTATCTTGTAATAATAATTCTCACAGTTACAATTATCTTGTAATTACTTCTCACAAGTAACATAATTGTGAGAGGAGAGTCTGCTGCTGATATGTTTATTCGGTCCCTGAGGCCTCATCTGTGAAGGAATTTCAGAGAAGCAGCAGGTTTCTCAGCAGCTGCTCTCCCTGTTGCACCCGACTGGGCCTGGTGCCTGGACAGCTTTTTCTGAAGTATTAACCTGTTTCAATGAAAAGCAAGCAATCTTGTAATGGCTGAGTTTGTGGCTCTTCAAGACTTGAAGTGCTTGTTTGTTCTTTATTTTTAAATGAAAAAAAAAACCAACAAATGAAGAATCTTTTATGCAAGGAAGCTTAGCATATCTGAAAAAATATGCAGTGACAAAAAAGTTATATTCCTGAATATTCCTGTCTGTATTATTCTAAGTGAAATTTCCAATATTATATAATTAATATGTATTTGCTGTTTTTAGTGTGTAAATGAGGATATACTGAGGAAAGGGATGGAAAGTTTTCAAGGAACTGGATTTAAGCAGATTGGAAGCAGGTGGCTATCCACATTGTATCACAATTTTGGCATGCTGGTAGTTAGAAGACCTATGCCACTGAAATTAATTCCCACCCAACAGATGTGTAGTACCATAAAGGGATGCAACCTACTTGATACCAGTCACTGAAAGGAAAACATTTTTTCTTTTCATGTTTTGCTTTAGGTACAATGGATATTACGTGTGTGTCTCACTCACCGAAAATAGAACTAATCTTCTTATCGAAGTGTTACATAAATGCACATTCAGCCTTGCTGTTCACCCAGCATAATTAATGTTGTATAGAGAAATGTAGGGTTCTTCAAGCGTGTGTGGGTTCACTTAGCAGTGGACATTGCATTGAAAACAAAGTCATTTCTGTTTCTACGTCAAATTGAAAAGATCTTTAAATTGTATAATTACATATTGTCTAAATGTACTGGTAGTAAAAATCTTGCAGTAATCTAATGGGATACTAGTAATTTTTAAAATATCATGGTTATAGTAAATGGATTTTTTTGGATCCCTGCCTTTAGCCCAGTACCATATGCAGATATATGAATTTGAAGTGTAACATTTCGTATTATAATAATAATCCATACTAGATTATGATAAACTTATGGATGGAGTTTTAAACAATCAAGTAAGTAAGACTGGAAATACCCTGAGTTTACAGCTGCCTGTTTTGATGGGTTAATAAACATTTGACCTTTGGAGTCAGGGAAGCAGTTGTGGTGGGTCTTGTAGGGTTGTAGACAACTAAGAAATTTGTGTTTGTGCTTTTCTTCCCCCAGCCTCCTGTGGCAGCATGGTGGTCTAAATCTGAATTTCAAATAAAATTAAGAATTTTAGGTTCAAGTCTTGGAAAAGCACTAATCCACTTAGCATTCAGTCCAACACAAAAAAAGCTCATGTGCAGCTCATTATTTCTAGGAATAAATAACTTATGGGAATGTTGTTACATGTCATGCTGTGAGCAGTGATGTTCTTTCTCTAAAGAGAAGGGGAAGAATGTAGTCATTGCCTTTTCTTGTTGACTTGTAGAAAATCAGTACGAATCCGTAGTATCATAATGGGTACTTTTTCAGCACAAAATATTATACTTTTAACAGTTTCTGTCTTGTGGTATGTGGTAGGTAACACATAAAACATGCCTTGTACATGTTCTAAGTACTTCACAATCTTTTGTGAGAGTCAGTATATATCTGTAGTTTAAGAGTATTCCTCTCCTTTATAATAGACATTTCTGTTATCTCTCAGCGTTTGACAACATGACTAGGAGCTACTAGTGCAGGTTATGAGGTTTATCTTACTCTTCACAAAATGCACTGGTACTTGGAGCAAATGGGAAGAGAAGTTAGCTGTATTACCACTCCAATTAGGACAGTTACATTCTAAAAATGTGTATTGCTGTATTAATGACATTTCTAATGCAGGTCCTCTTTGGTGAAAAGCAGGAGCATCAAATCATTTTCTCCCCTTAAAAAGTATGCAAACAGAAAATTACAAGTCTTCCTGTGCCTGGTAGTTTTATGTTCTTACCAATAACTTCAAAAACCTGAAAAATGTAGGCCCTGCTTTTTAAAGACTCCCCAAAATACGGAAATAGAGCTGAAGTTGCATCCTGATATTATTTTTTGTTATAGTCGACAAAACTTTCCTAGCGTAAGTGACCATACCATTTTCTCCTGTTTTTAAAAACATCGGTGCTACTTGATATCTGCTAGAGAAGATCTCTTTGATTTCTTTTCAATTTTATGTTTTTACAATGTACAAAAATTAATATTGACCCTCAAATGAGGACAATATTAAAATATTGCTGTATCTTTACATTTGTATGCTTTTGTTATTACTAGGAATCTGATGCAATTAGTTCTTTGAGGCAGTCTTGAAGGCTGAATTTCTAATTTTGCTCTTTAGGCTTTAAAGGGAAGAGCTCTCTTAGTTTTCCTCTTTTCCTTTTTGTCTGGAAACCATATTTGAAATAGCAAACCATATTTTAAAGCTGGAAGAATAAAGAGAAAATATACTGCGTATATAGTGGCTTTGAATCTCATTGGAAAAAATGCTTTCATGTGTATCGAAGGAGAAGAATGGGAAAAATTGGAGGAAAAAAGCAGCATT
Organism: Pampusana beccarii; assembly: GCA_013399365.1. NCBI lineage: Eukaryota > Metazoa > Chordata > Aves > Columbiformes > Columbidae > Pampusana > Pampusana beccarii. The sequence continues at coordinate 1,574,260 of VWYH01010051.1, forward strand.
TGAGATGTGAAAAAACTTCACTCTCTTCCAAATATTTGACTATATAAATCTTGAGGATTGTTGAACCACTATAAACATTGTTAATCTTAGTTAGGAAGCTTGATTTCACTGGAAGTTCTTGGTAAATAGAAGGATTAAATAATTGTCTTCTGCCTCAAAAATAAAATACATTGCGGTGCTCTGTTTTATGCTTTGCTTACATAAATATAGACAGTCATCAAAGTAGCAACCCCTTGTTTAAACTTTAAAGGTGTGATTTCCAAATGGACTGTATTTGCTGGTTTATAGGGCAATGTTGTAAAGATTAGTGTAGACAAAAATATTAAAGAAGTGATGATTTATAGGTAAATCTTTTTATTTCTTTAAGTATTTTAAGATTCTGTAAGGAGTTTCATGCCAGGTCTCCAGAGCTGTGTTTTTACTTATTATAAGCCCTAGCTTTATACTCTTTTATAAATTCATCTTTGATGTACAGTAGACCTATTGTACTGACTTCATAAAGTATAGTCTATTATTGCAAAGAATATTGCTTTGATCTGCTTGACAGTTTTAAAGTAAGGACACATATGTGGTGTTTGATAAATTACCTGAGGGGCAAAGAATGTTGCTGCCTTTTCATAATTATTCAGTTCTTCAGAATTAATATACGCCAAATTCTTACAAGAAGAAGATGTAATACCTGCACATGGAGAACAGAAACAGAAGTGCTAGGAAAAGAAATACAAATATAAGAGTGAAATGCTGTTCATGTCCTAATTTTGTTCAGTGATTCACCTGAGATGATAGGTGCTATGTTAATAAAAGGACCATATTTCCTCATGCCTAAAAGAATTTTTGATATTCTCCTAAAAGTCTTCCCAATATAACTGATAACTAGTTTACTTGCTGATCAGTGATAGAATAGGTTAGTTCTAAAGGAGTTTATTTCTTAGTCTGGCAAATTCATCTCCTGGTGTCCATCACTTACCACCTGGAGATTTTTGGCAAGAGAGCATCTATTTGTCATACTAGCATTTAGAAGTGCAAAATACAAGAACTCCACTTTGAGAAAGAAATGAAATACAAACCAACACTCATCTTGGTCTGCTGCAGTCCATGTAGACATGTGTGGATAACGTATCGTACTGCAAGTCACTGAATCTTACACTCAGTCAAATATGGCCATTGATGTCATTACCAGTGGTTTTCTGTACAAAGGACTCCTCCATAAGCTTCAGAGTCAGACCACACTTTTGGAAAAATATTGATTTCTACACAAATAATAACTTTGCTTAAATTTACTCTGAAAAATGTTCCTGTCTACTAACTCTGCTTTGAAGGTAATCGTGAATACAAAGCACAGTTATTATTATCTTCCCTGAATAACTTAATAGGTACTTTCAAATGCTTCCTTTTTCTTCACAAAATCTCTGCAAGTTTTATGGCTCTAGGAGGGAAATCAGTTACACTAGTGAACCACAAGATGCTTGCTTTTAAAATTCCAGGCAAGTTAAACATCTGAAGTGTTTTCCAGAGGATGTCATCTAAAGCTTTCACCCATTTTCAGTCTTCTGCCGGTGTATTTTCCCTATCCCCTCCATCCCTATTTCTCAGGTCACATGCTCTTGTTTGTTTATTTTCTATTAGCCCAAATCCACATGTCAGTAGGATACAGGTCCATACCAGTCCTGTACAACCTGAAATTCTGATAGGCAGCTAATATACTCATAAAAAACAGCATCAGCTATTTCTTGGAAGAATCATAGCCAAATTCATCATCTTTTCAATCTGTCATTATTCACAAGTTTTTGATTGCAGTGATGATTGCAGCACTCAACAATCAGTTGCAAATACGGAAATATTTCCTCAAAGCAGAAGTTGAAACAAAAGAATTGTCCCTGGTTTGGATCCCTCTCAGACCTCCCCTGCCCCTTTCTGGCATTCTGGCATTTCTGCCTGAGCAATGAACAAAGCTTCCAGAATTCTTCTTCAATAACTTGCTGTTATTCTATCTCTGTGTTGCTAGCCATTAGAATACAATAGATCCTGCACAAATTCTTCTCTCAAAACACATGAAAAAAATCTTCTTGCTAAAGTTGAGGAGAAACCGTGTTTAACAATTGAGTTGGTGAAGGATGGACCTGGATGTAGTGGTAAAATGGTCATGCAAAGAATGACCTGAGACGGAAATGGCTGGTTAGAATCTTTATTCAACACTGAGGTGTTCACACACTATAGGTGTTTAAAAGACCTGTAGATGAGTTTCTTAGGGACCTGGTCTAGAGGTGGACTTGGTAGTGCTAGGTTAATGGTTGAACTCCATGATTTTAAAGGTCTTTTCCAAGCAAAATTGTTCTATGATTCTGCGTTTCAAGCATCATTCACAGCTAGAGCAAATAGCCCATGGACAGAAGCTGTCATTCGCCTGGGGGCAGCGTTGAACGAAAAGCAGGGAAACCTGGTGTGGGCAGATTTTTGTTTTCTTTCAAAAATTCAAGGCACAACCTGCTGGCCAATGTTTTCTGCGTTTGTAATGCCTCCTTCTAGGTATTTGCCTTCTGAGCACTCTGTCTAGGCTACCCAAGCACTGGCCTCTGCAGTGTTCATCGGGCTGCCAGATGACATCTTGCTTCTAGACCTGGCTCTTGGCCAGTCACTTGGAGTAAACCCCACCAGCAGATGTGGCACGTTCCAGAAGGCTAACCTCCACGTTCTGATAACTTGCAAAGACAACCACCAGCTTCCTGAATAAGTTATATTAATACTGGGAGGGGGCAGAAGCAAAAGTTGTTATTTTACCACAAATTATTTTTGGAGTCTAACTAATGTAAAGATTGGATATTTCATAGCAAGCAGCATATTACTTGTAATCATCCCAATAACGGGAAAGGCTGGAGAAAGTACAGCTCCTATCTGCACAGATACCTAAAAAAAATCAGCAAAGGCTTCGGTGAGAAATAAGCAACACACTAATGGCAGCAAGCTAATTTTTAACTGAGAGGTCTCCAAAAGGGAAAAGGCATAGAATACTCATCTGTAACAGCTGATTCCTGTCTAGCCTGGTTCAATCAAACTGTTACTCATTTGTCACATTAGAGACATAGCAGTAACATCTATAGAAGACCTAAGTCATTCTCTGTCATTGCAGATTAACAAACTATTTCTGGTAAGTTATGTTATACCCTGTAATATGCAGGCTCAGAAAGAGTATTCTGAAGAAGTATTTCTCTGTGCTTGCTTTATTTATACTTTTTTATACTTTTTTTTTAAGCATCCACGTAGAGCTGCTGTCAGAGAGCAGGAGTCTAGAAGGACCTTAGGTCTGACCCAGTAGGACCATTCTTCTGTTCTTTTGTAGTTTATTTCTGTTTCTGGCAATTTCTTCAACATTCTGTTGTTGCTATAAGTTCACTGTAAGATAAAGAACGTGATCAGCAGGAAGTATGTAGGAAAGTGCTATTACAATTGCATCACACATAAAATTTGAAAGAATGATAGTTAATGGAGTTTATAGCAGTCTTTCTTGCCTGTGGTATTTTAACCGAGCAAGCTGTCTTGAGTGAAGAGCAATTTAATGAAAATTTAGTCAAGGTTATCAATGTATTACTTCTGTGGAGAATGGAAAAGAAAATGGTACTGTATTTTTTTTTGAAGGCAAACATTTTTTGTATAAAAATAATAACAACCAGAAAACTGGTAAAACAGGCTCCAGATAATACTACTTAAGAAGCCAGACAGACAAAGTGTGAAGTTGCAGATGCACATGTTGCACAGATGTTGTGTTCACTGTTTAGTATCCTTATGGAAAGCTTGTGTAATTGGAAGTATTTTTAGTATGTTGAAACTCTGAGAAGTTGGCATCCTCATTTACAAGTTTCTTTTGAAGAAGCTGTTTATTTTTTGTCTTTTGATTTCTGAAGTCTAAGGTAATCAGTGTTAGAGAGCCAAAACAGTCTCAGTTTCTGTCTTTTTTTTATTAGGTCAGATGAATTTAGGTATGTCTTGATATCCAAAAGTGTGTTGGCACATAAGGAAGGTAATGTTGTGTGAAGATAGCTTCCTGAGGGTTTAAAGACTTTTTTCATAGTCCCATATCTTTGATATCCTGGACCATGAGATGCTTTCTGGTGGGTTAGCATGACAGTAATTGGAGAATCACAAATGTATTGCAGCTGGTTAATGTATTTGATTTATGAATAAAATTGTTAGCAGCAACCTCATTACCTGGTATCCTGGTTTGGGCCGGGATATGGTTTCCTAGTAGCTGGTATAGTGTTGTATTTTGGATTTAGGATAAGAAGAATGTTGCTAACACACTGATGATTTAGTTGTTGCTGAGCAGTCAAGGACTTTTCAGCTTCTCATACTGGCCTGCCATTGAGAAGGCTGGGGGTGCATAAGGAGTTGGGAGGGGACACAGCTGGGACAGCTGACCCCAGCTGACCAAACGGATATTTTATACCATATGACATCTGCTCAGTATATAAAGCTGGGGTAAGAAGAAGGAAAGGGGGGGAAGTTAGGAGTGATGACGTTTGTCTTCCCAAGTAACCATTAGGTGTGATGGAACCCGGCTTTCCTGGGGATGGCTGAACACCTGCCTGCCCATGTGAGGTGGTGAATGAATCCCTTGTTTTGCTTTGTTTGTATGCGCAGCTTTTGCTTTACTTATTAAACTGTCTTTATCTCAACCCGTGAGTTATCTCACTTTTGCTCTTCTGATTCTCTCCACCATCCCTCTGAGGGAGAGTAAGCGAGCGGCTGCGTGGTCCTTAGTTGCCAGCTGGGCTTAAACCATGACATCTGGGATGTGTGGACTGCATTTTTGCATGAGTAATCAGTAAATGTATCTTCCTTTTTTTTTTTTTTAATCTTTTAATGATCATACATTTAAAAGCATGAGGTATTATAAAACTTCTCATTAGGTTACAAAGTGTAAAGTTTAAGATAGCAGCCCTAAGAAACAATGTAAAGAGAAAGTAACAAAATTTGGATTGGTTAGATTTGAAGCAGTTCGAAAAAGGGTCTCAAGCAGCTTAACAATGGTTATTCTCACTGTTTATTTTACGGCTATGGAAATAATGTAATATTTCCAGAGAAATGTTTTCTCAAATGAGAAGAACTGCAGAAAGTTGTAGTTCCTAAGCACATACCACAACTAGATCTCCCAAATAGCTCTAATTTGTGTCATCAGAGTTAAGAGGTGTCTTATGCTACCATTCCTACAGAGCAGGGCCACTTCTGTATGCTTTAAATCCAGATTATGCCTTGTACACCCTACATGAATTTGTAAAAGGGCATCACTTCCATAACCTAAAAGCTCACAAAGTTTTGATATGGAGGAATGGCGTTTCACATCAATCTGAGTATTGTCCTTAGAATGTGAAAAAGGGAAATGAAGAACTAGGTGGTCTCTCTTTGAGATACAGAGCTAAGAAAATGTTTATTTTACGATGAATTGTCTGTTCAATAAGCATTCTGACTTACGTAGTTCAGAAAGAGCAATAAACATATGAAATAAGATAGATATTAAACTTAAAAGGTAAAGAATTCTTGGGATAGTAAAACCAGCTTGAAAGTATAGATTCAAAGTGTATTTCCTTTTTGCTAGGAAGGAAATATTTTTTCCTGCTAGTTTTTCATGTCTATAAGCATGCAAACTATGCGGGAAAAAAATGGGATGATAGGACAAAGGGCAATGGGTACAAACTGGAACACAAGAGGTTCCACTTAAATATGAGAAGAAACTTCTTCACAGTGAGGGTGACAGAGCACTGGAACAGGCTGCCCAGGGAGGCTGTGGAGTCTCCTTCTCTGGAGACATTCAAAACCCACCTGGACACCTTCCTGTGTAACCTCATCTGGGTGTTCCTGCTCCGATGGGGAGATTGGACTGGATGATCTTTTGAGGTCCCTTCCAATCCCCAACATTCTGTGATCCTATAGCCCTTACTGTGCTTGATTCAGGACAAATTTCTCTAACATATGTCTTAATGTTTTCTGTGACCACTTAATTTAAGGCAGTAAGATGTTCATGCGTATCAAGATTTCACATAAAATATAGTTGGGGAGGAATTTACTCAAAACAATAATCCACAAAATGTTAGAAAATTATAGGCATCCTTCGAAATCTTCTTTGCATGGACACTTCAAAGAATATTGCTTCAACGTTAAAATATATGTGGAATTGTTAATGAATGGAAAAATGTAAGGAAAAATACAAGTATTTCATCTGAATACTGTGAAGCTTCATATCAATGACGTTTAGAGGCTTCCTGCTTTCTTCAAGTGTAATGAAAGTGCCATGCTGGAACACAGATAATGGGAAAATACCTCAGAGGGGCTGTTGCTATTTTCTGGAAAAAATAAATTATAACAGCAAAATAAAAAACGGAAGGAAGGATAATTAATCTCTCAGGGTTTGAGGGTTTTTTTTGTTTTCTCTTTTGGCTCTTTTCTAAGTGTTTTAAGATGGAGCCTCATGGGACAGAACAATTTTTACCTGAATTTTAGGTGCAAGTTAAGGTTCAGTCCACCTTTTTTTTTCCCTTAGCCTACAGTACTTGATTATCTGAATCAAACCTCCTTTTCTATGCTCTGTGAATTTCTTTTATCTCGTACTACCCTTAGTGGAATATGCTAAAAGACATTAATGTTCTGTCCAATCTCTTTATTACATACTCTGCCTAGCAATATTTTGAGCATAACTTGTGGATATTATTTTTATTATCAATAACTGAAATATTATTTTACTTTCTTATCAGAATAAAATGCATTTAATAACTAAATGGTACATAAAGTTAATTTAAAACTTTGCTGTTTCAGAGCATTTAATGTATTAACAAAAATCTGAAATATTCATTACAGAGATAATAAAAATATTGTTATAAAATACGTCCAAAACTTAAACTGTTCTTTAAATTATAGAACATGTGCAAGAAATCAAATTGATTCATTAAAAAAAAAATAGAAAAACAGAAACTGTAAGAATTATTATAGTTATGCCATAAATAACAGATATAGTTGGCTGTTGAAGTGTAGGCAGGACAAAAATCAATAAAGACAACACAGTGGCTCGAACTGACCCTAAACAGAAGTGTGAGAGAACACGTGCTTGGACTTTCTCACACTGTGGACATTGAATGTGTCACAGTGGTGATTTGCTTAATTGTCTGATGAGGAGACGAAAGTTTGAGTGCTGGGTCACACGATGTGTGACTGAGGGTTCTGCACTCTTTGATCTTCACTAATCTGCTCCTTTGAGTCGTCTAACGCTTGTCTACAGTGGAGTTTGCTGCTGGGACAGCCTTACCTTTAGACGGCACCCGTTACAGTTTCTTCCCTGTATGGAGCATCACCTGCTTGGTAGTGAGGAAAACTTGGTTCTTGACAGTAATTATAAACACATGGATTCTGTAATTTGCTTTGTTTTAAAGTGGAATAATACGTTTTTTCTTAAAGGGAAAGCTGAGGAATAAAAGGAGGAAGGATAGCTGAAGCCAGTAAGGAGTTAAGTGAAGCAGTAGTCAGGGGCAGTGAGCAGTCAGCTCAGATTTTGAATTTCCCTGGTTTATGTGCAGGAAGGATCCTCTCTTTTCTCTGGCATTGCTTCATGAGAAAGTATTTTTCAGGTATTTTAACCTATTTTTGAAAGTAAATAAAGCTAATATGATCACTCCCTATGTCAGTCTTTCTCAAGTAATATGTAATGTTTTGTGTTCTCAGCCAAATTAGAAAGCAGAAGAAAATAATTAGTCCTAGTGAATAATAATAAGTCTCAATGTAAATTAATTAATTTTTTATCTGTTTTGTGAAAATCAAAAATGAATGGTGAGAAACCAAAACAGGTGTTGCTGCTGAGGCAAAGCCATTATTCAGTAGCTGGCAGTAGATGGTGTTTGGCCACTTGTGTGGCTTGTATGAACCGGGTGGTCAACTAGGGATAAATATGCTGCTTAATTTCATACTGATTTTTTTTAAGGCCAGAATTTCACTTTACTACTACTCTCTCTCTTAAGCAATGAGGCATAGTTTTTCAGAATGTACTGCTATTAATAATATTCGCTGCCTTCATACTCTTTGAATTTTTCTGGCCAGCTGTAGTCTGTTTTCAAATTCAGGTAATGCTGCCTCTGAGGCTGCCTAATAGAATGTTACATCCTATAACTCATGCCAGAGATTTTGGCAGGAAACAAATGTGGGTATATTCTCAAAAACTCATCTGCCTGTTCTAACAGAAATTCAAGGTCTCTTCATACTGTTTGAAGAATGCCAAGAATACTTGTATGAATAAATTTTATTTTTATCAGTAGTGAGTTTAAACGTAAAAGAGAATAGCCTTCTATGTATATAAAACCAAATGGATGCCAAGATGTTCAAGAGGTCCAGGTTATTTCATCGGACAGAGTTCAGTGGAGTTTACTGTTTCCTCACAAATGAATTTATATGAGTCTGAGTTGCAGTAGTTTCCTTGGGCAATTTACAACCAATTGTACGCTAAGCAGGATTACCTACAGCCACTTTTTAGTTTAATAATTTTTATGATGTTTTAAACCAAAAATATTCCAATCCAGGATCAGAATTCTTTATTCATTAGATGTTAGTAAAAGAATGGCAGATTAATTGGTCTCATCTAAATCTTAAAATCTGTTTTCTGCAACACCTTTGTAAGACGGTGAATGTTTAATTGTAAGGTGACATACATTTCCTATTCCTGTTCATGTTAAAGACCTGGAACCTTGAAACGTGAAAGGAAGTTATATGAGTTAATTTGAATGATGGTGTGTTTTTTCTGAACACATAGTACTATGAAGATGTGTGTAAAAAGTTAGAACCTTTGAGATGCCTGTGCATGGAACTGATGGACAAAATTTACACCGTGTCTAACTTCTTTCTCTTGGTATAGGTTGTCCTACAAATTAAGCTTATCTACTTAGGTAGTAATCAGAGTTACTAGATTGAATCCTTTAAATTGCATGAGAGTTATTTTATGACAAGAAAGATTCTAATAAAATTAAAATATCTTGATGTCTAAAACCTACTTTATTTCCCTTGAGGTAGAAAAATTGTTGCTAACTTCATTTTTTTTTCCTTGTGCTTGCCTGGAGTTTGGTATGTTGTGCAATAAGTTAAAATTAATCTTTATTTGCAATACAGTAGAATTTTCTTTCATATTATAGGTAGGACACTATTCTAGCGGTGCTGAAATTGTGCCTCATACAGAGTGTTCACACATAAATGAAAGTCACAGGTCAAAGATAAACTAATCTTGAAAATTTGTAAATGATGGTCTTCATTTCAATCTAGAAAAAAAAATAGTGATGACTCCTCCCTTTCTTGGGAAGGCAAAAGAGATTTCCCCATCTTTGTTAAAAGTAGATGTAAGTTTTTTGCATTAGATTCGTGCTTTACAGTTTCTTTTGAGCCAAGTTTTCTTTGTTTCTTTCACATGTTGACTTGTTAGTAGTTCAGATGAAAAAAATAGACTATTTGTATTATTTTGGACAAATAGGCTATGTATTTTTTTGTTTGTCTGGTTATCTGGACATTATTTTGATTTCTGTAGAGTCTTGCTTTTAATGCACTACTTAAAATTTGTGGAATGGATAAATCTTTTGAAATATAAATGACATTAATAATCTGATAATTTTTACCATTGGGTGATTCTTGTCGTACAATTTTAATGTGAACTTGTAGCTTGATAGTGTCAGGAAGGGTGCCAAAAGCATAACTTCTTGAGAATGCCAATAAAAACCCTTAGCTGGAATACTTGAATAAACTTACATCATTTTCCTGGTAGTTTTACCAGTACTTGGATTCCCACATAGCCACTTGTCGGATGTTTTCCTGAAAATAAAGTGAACTTTGGTTAGTTCAAAGACACTATCAAAATAAAGTCCTTGCCAGTATCTTGAGTCATGTCCATACCATGTTTCCATTGTTAGGAATCTTTGTCTCATCATTTGATTCTGTTGCCAAAATCAGCAGGGAGAGAACTTTTTGAAGGGCTGTGCAGTACTCTTTGGTACTTCCTATGAGCAAACATTTTCATTCCAGTAGAAATATAGATGCAGTTCTTGTACTGGGAAAATGACTGTGGTTTTACTGAGACGCTTCAAAGCAGAAATCTTACTTTTCAACAAAGCAAAGATGAGGTCAGGGACTGAAGTAAATTCACACTGAAATAGGAAGTCTTAAGAGAAAGGGTCAATTTTGCAGATATGAAGGTAAAACACATGAGGATGACTCAAAAGGACATATGCACATATGTGGCTGTGCACACATGCAGAGAGGTTTCACAAAAACCTCTTATGACAAATGCTCTGAATTGTGGAATTTTTAGAAATGCACCATTTAGTTTTATGCTTCAAATCTAAGCTGGTTTTTAGCATATTTTAAATTGCTTTAGAGAGTTTCATTCATCCCCCTGCAATGCTGTACAAGTTGCATCCACAGTCACACCATGAAAATTTTGAGATGTCTGAATTTAAACTAGGTATTTTGAATGGAAGAATATAGTTTGAACTTTATACTTTAGTTGAGGTTACCAAAAGTAGACAATAATTCTCTGATATTAGTATCCTCACCCTGATCAGCAACGTTGATTTATGGGATTATGTGGGTTTCTGAGCCTCTCTGAATCCCAACAATTCATTTTTGTTCTATGCCCTGCTTGCAGGGAATTTTACTTGTAGCTTGTAATCATGATTTTCTGCTTGTCTTGAACCTTTGAATGTTGCACTGGACTTTTGTTGGATGGGGCAGAGAATGTTTATTCCTGGACACACAGTGTTCAGACTGGAAGGACAGTAGGCAGACTAGCTGTATTTCATTTATTTCTGATATGATTGATATATTCTGCTGTCTACCACAAAAGTCAATATAGTAAAATTACAGTGAACTACATTTCAGTACAGTGTCACACTTGAGTGACAAGGCCCACAACATACATGCATAGGTTCTGTGGCTTCTGTAAGTGTAAAATCCAGTATGGTTTGTATTCCCATTTAGATAGTAAGTGGTATTAATAGTTGTCATACTGACTTGCTTTGTAGAGTGTTTCTAATGAGTATGGAAGAGATTAAAGAATAGGACAACACTTTTTTTTGTTTACATTTTTACAACTAGCTTCACTCTGAGTTACTGGTTGCTATATCAAACGGTGAAATCATAGATTGTGATAAGACACTGATGTGAGTCATGCGTATGATACTAATAACATTTACTGAATCAAATTCAGGTTTGCATCTATTTCCAATTATTCTGAATTTATTTCTGCAGATAATTGGCCACCACTACCTATCTAAAGAGAAGACATTGTAAATCTCTCAATGGTTTATACATAGTGCACAACCTTGGTGTTTCTGCTGTACTAGCTAATGGGCTTGCTTTATAGCGTTGCATATTAGCAATTTATTTTCCTCAGTGGATGTTTCTAAGCAGTATTTCCAACTTTTTAACTTCCGCTGAGACTGTACCTTCCCCCAGTTACCTGTGACTCATTGCATGAATCGGGACTCAAAGCTTCATTCTTGACTTCTCCTCAGATTTCCGCTAATTTTAACTTTCTCCATCAAAGCACAGCAGTAATAGTGACATAGTATTCTCCGACATGAATGGTGACAGTTATTTCAAATCATTGGAAACTTAGTTAAAACAGAGAATCCATGAAACTGCAAATTGTTAGCTTTTCCGCATAAGAATCCTACCTACAAGTTTCATGAAACTCCTATTTGTCTGAAGAACAGTGAGTCGTAGCTGTGCGTTGCTGTGTCACACCACTGCCTGTACCGCAGGTTTGGTATCTTAAAAAGGCTTTAGACACCAACAGGAAATGCTAAGATACCTCCTCAAAGATTGTTTTTGATAAAGTATTCTATAGCACTACACTAGAGGATAAACATTTCAGATGACATTTTTAAATGTTACATTTTTCCACAGGTGAAATAGATAAGGCAGTTCTGTCCATCTCTTACTTGGGCTGTCTGGAGATCCCAGAAGATGGCCCAACCTGAGCCTGCTTTTCAAAGGTTATTTTTTCAGTACTAGGAATGAGAACCAAAGTTTTAAAAATGGTGTGTGCGGAAAGCAATACCTTGCACAGCCTATATAGCTGAATTAGAAGCTCTTTGGAACACTAGCTTTAAGGCAGGACCTCACAAATATTTTTAAAGTACAAACCACAGACATGTTGTCCTTACGCTTTGTCCATTTGCATTTCCAACACTGCATGTTTTCTGTATGGCCACTGCAGCAGTTGTGTAATTTAAAAAATACACTTAGAATAATATTTAAGAACGTATTTTAATAACATTCAACAAGTAGGAAAAAAGCAGAAAAAACCACCATTTTTTAGTGAACCAACAGGAACTTCACAGCCCAAAATTGGCAAAGGATTACTTTTATTAAAAAACAGTATATGTAAACAATATAAAGAAATACCTGCAATCGTTTTGCATCTTTAATGTAATATGCCATAATAATGCCATATAGAAGCATGGAAAGGCCAAAAGCGTTTTACATTAAGAAGAAAACTTGTCCTTGTATCTAGGCCTTCTAATTGTCTTTAATGTCGTCATCAGCCCACAGTTAGATGGCTCCAATGAAATCTTTGCCATTTTCAAAGCTTCTAACTGCAGTGCTGACTGCTGCAGGATGCATTTCATAATAATTCTCCGTTGATTTTCTACTAAGGTATAAAGTCAAATCTCAGCATGGTCTGAGCGCTGGGTGCTTTGAAGCAGCCTCCCGGCACTGGGAGACCAAGGCAGCTGGAAGACGGCCAGGCTGAAGATGCTGCTCCGTGTGTCATCCGCTCCTGAAGCGGGCTGACAAAGGTCCTCTTTCTAACCTTTCGTTCCTGCTCTGATACGACAACTCTTTTCTTTAATTATTTTTAAACAAGTTCAGAGAGCACAATTTAGTGTGCAATTTTGAGACTCATTAAGATAACCCAAGCTGGGCTGCCACAATCTGTCCTTTTCATTTTTCGCGTTGTAGTAGCACAATGAGCCAGTGAAGGAAACAGAACAGGCCAAACAAACAAGTACATTTTTTCTCAGTTATTTGTGTTTTATTCCGGTATTATTTTTTGGATGCTTCAAGACCTTGAGATGGTCATACAAGGCACGGATGAGGAGACACAAATTCAGTCTGGCATGGAATTGCACACCGAGGCTCTGAGAGACAATGGGGATATTTTGTGATGGCCTTGTTACCAAAAACACACATCTGGAATTCTTAATTTCCTAGTATTTAGTCCACATGCCACTTCATGTGCCTGTCTTTTTATAAGATGCTCTGGACAAATTGAAGCATGATTTAGTCAAGCATTAGGCTAGATACAAGTTTATCTGCCTTGATACAAGTGAGATGTAACAACCTTAAAAAAAATAAAGAGCAGTAAGGCAGAAAAGATAATTTTCCACACATCTGGAAGCTTTAAAACCTGAGGCACTCGAGACCCCAGCACACGTTTCAGTGAGCGTCGTGTGCCTGCAGCTGGACATTTCTCACTGGAGACTTCTGTACTGTGGATGTTTCTGTTTGCGGCATGTAGTCTGACTCAGCCTGACTTACATTACTGGAAATAATGGAGAAGAAAGTTTGTTTTGTAGGGCAACTTCTGTACATGACGTCTTCTAATCTGCTGTGGATTTAGTTATTTTGATTGCCTTTAAGATGCTCAAAACAGATAAAGGCTCTAATATATATTCAGGAAAAGATCGTAGCATTTGATTTTGAGTGTAGTTCATTTAACTGTACACTTATTCAGTTAAAAGGCAGCATGTAAGTTCTGTATTGTGAAAGTCAATACCAAGTAACTTTACTGTGTTATAACAATTACTCTTTTCGTTGTTTGTACATTCATTCATCCTTTCCTAGAAAATGATGCTTAAATTTGCATTCTGAGGCCTTGTTGAATCCTACTTTGAACCGTTGCCACAGTATTTGGCACTTGCTTCAGTGTCTTTTCGTTTATTTTACAGAACACTGAATATTAGTCAACGGGAGACTATTCGAATTTACTCCAGTGGGAGTAAATAACTGTTCATGTCTCATCTCCAGATGTCATAACAGTGAATCATCTGATATTTCCATATTTAATACGATTAAATTATTTAAAATCTTGCAGCTAAGAATTTTTCAGTGAATTCTTACTTTAAACACACTCATTGTGTGAGGAAGTTTTTGATCCATGATTGAATGCCCGGTCAAGAAAACATCAACGTGTAGGACCCAGGGCTGTTTTGCACCTAAGTCCAGTGTTGTGACAGTTGCCACCCAGTAGCTCTGTGATTTCCCGGGACTGGTCAGTGGCAACACCACTTAAAATAATCCCATGGCAGGCTGTGACATGCTGGGCGCGGAATTAGGTAATTGTCTGTCACTAGTGTTTGAGAGCAAGTTTGCTGTTGTGAAACCACAGCATTAATGACTTAGGATTTTAAGTCCTTGAATGTTTTTTGTTGTGTGGGGTTTTGTTTCTTTGTTTTGTGTTTTGTTTTGGTGTTTGATGGGGTTTTTTTCTCAATATACTTAGGCATATAGTGAATGAGAGTTGATTCAGCTTCCTGAAAGGTTCAGGTAGCTTGATGAGACAAAGTTGTTTTCTATAAGATCAGATCAACATTAAACCACCATTTAGTTCAGTATGTCCTTCTGCATGGAAATGTGACCCAAAACTGAGACTGTTCTAATGGCAGTTTTCTGCTCAGAGCTTTGTTAGAGAACGTCATGCAAAATCAAGTTGAATTTCAACTACTTCTTTTTGAAGTGTCCAAGTGAAATATGCAAGCAGACTCCCATGGAAAAATACTATTTCTTCGCTTTAACAACGACAACAAAAATGTGCAAAAAATGAACAAACCCTCATCTGATCTGAAGTAAACGTGTATTTATTTTAAATCAGATTTTTTAATATAAAAGCAAAGATATGAACTTCAAATTCTGAAGTTAAATAACACCAAATAACACCAAAAAAAGCTAATACTTTTAGTAATATATTAATGAAAAAATACTGTTGGACAAACTACTCTGCCAGATTTCAACCTTGTCTTTTAAAATCAAAAGGGTTTCTTTAGAAAAAAATATATTGAACACGAAAGTTTCTTACTGGCCTTTCACGGGGTAGCAAAATAAACATACTGTTTGTATTAAGATTAAAAAAATAATTCTGTTTGCATTAGAAAAGATTTAGCATTTGCATATACCCATTCTACAATTGGAACATTTAGCACAGCTTTGATTTATGAATATTTGAATCAGTATTTAACAGAATGTAGCCTCTTACTCTGCTTTTGAAGAGCTGGAAAAACACTGCACAATGAAGTTGAGTTTGTGTTTCTTCTTGCCGTCACAACTTTCACGTAATTGCTGCAGTATTGTGAAAACTACAATTCAGTTCGTATCAGGAGTATTTCTGTAGGTCTGGGAGCTCATGTGCACCATTACACTTCAAATCAGCATCATTTATTTTACAGGGAATTATGGTTAAAAAGGAAATTCTGATATTTTTGTTCCCTCATTTTGGCTTGATGTAACAGTTCTTACATTACTTTTTGGAGGACAATTGTGGATTCGTGTTCTACGGAAGTCTTTCTGCAGTTGGTTTGATATAAGTAGAAGCGAGCCTGTCCAAATTAAATTGTAAGGCTGAAGTTTTAATTTAAAACTTAAAGGAAAAACTTTATTAGACTGGAAGACATAATTTGTCAGTCTAATATATTTGTTTATGTGTATTTCATTATGCTTTCCATGTTTAATATGTCAATTTATGAAATATTTATGAAATATTTTTTCTAATGGTCAGAATTACAGTCAATCATATAACTCATATACAGAACAAAATAAAATTCTTGTAGTTGAAGTGTTCATTGTGAACAGTGTAGCAAACTTTAGTTAACCAAAAAAGGGGGTTCTTAAGATAGTGATATGTCAAATAAATTTCTCAACTGTTGGAGACCCTTTGGTGGAGTACATGAAGTACTTAGAACAAAGCCAGAAAGAAACTATGCAGAGTTTTCTTCGTAATTCCAATTTAGGCACAAGGTGTCGGGGGAGAGCGGGAAGGAAGGAAAGAAAAAGAACATATTCCTTTTCTGTAGCTCAGTTTGTATGGTATGCAAGATTTTTATTTCCATTAAAATATTGCTGCTTTTTAGCAAAAGACATAAAACTGGGTCATGTGCCACAGTGATGGAGCAGATATGATTGGAACTTTGATTCTGTGGTTTCACACTTGTGACTCTTTCCATAATTTATGTAATGTGCAGAATGATCTCATGATTGGCTGAAGGGGTTGGATCAGAGTTAAGGAACGACTCTGCAGAAGGCTGGAAATTTCACTTCAGTAGTGTCATTATATAACCATAATTAATCTGAGAAGCTGGAAAAGTTATGCTGATGTAGATGCTCTTGATCTAGAGCAGTTGCTCTTCCAAAGATTATGTTGCTTACAGTTATTGTATTCATTAAAGAATTATCCTGTAAAGTATCAGTAAAAGAAAATAAAACTGATAGCAATGTCTATAGTGAAATTTGCACATGCTTACATTTGTTATTATTGAAAACTCTTGAGAGATTAAGGAAGTAGAAATATAATGAAAAAAATGCTGCCCGTTGTAAAACACCTCTCTCTGATTTGGAAAATGTGTTAATTATTGGCCTAAAGTATTAGGTTGTGTGTTTACCTTGATGGTTTTACTGCCTCTCTTTATGGAGTGAAAACTCGAAGGCATGTCTCTACCATCTACAGCTTTTTATCAGGAATGGAAAATAACTAAGAGTTACCTGGTTACGATTGCGGTGACCTCAGATGGGAGTGCTTGCCAGTTTTGAAAAGCAAACACATTTATTTACCTGTGATTTGATGACGTACTTCTCTGTGTGTGTCCTACATAACATGCTATTTCATGCCCTTTTTCTCGATAGACGTATGTGTCATATGCCCTATTGAGCTCGAGGGGTTAAACTAGTAAAGTTACCTATCTCAACACATGAAAAGGAGGAATTAGCCACAGTTCCCTCGCTACTAGTGTAGCTTTCAACACCTTTTCTGTGGTGTCTAGTATTGATAGAATATATAACTGTGAAAGGACGAGAAAATGCACTGAAATGATCTAAGAAGTAAACTATCATCCTGATGTGTTTTTTCAAGCTATTGAAAACCTTTCCATACTGCAACTCATTCTGACAGTGAAACTGTAGAATTCCTGTGATTTAAGTACCATCTGGTTATGCTCAAAGCTTTAAAGCTATTATCTCAACATAAAATTTCAGCATCCTATACTTTTTTCTTCGCCAAAGTATCCATTTTTAAGCCACAAATATTTTTCCAGTCCTTTCAGATTTTATCTAAAAGTATATTTTAACAGTATTTAAATAGTTCTTAAACAATAACAATTTATCTTGATAGATGACATGCTGTGTTTTTTCATTTTATTTTAATTAGCCATTGTGGAACCAAATTCCCTTTTGTTTTATTCCTTTGAATACTGTTTAATTATAGTTATCATGCCAAATATCTTAAAGGTTATTTTACCAATACAGTTTCATTTAACATAAGCCATGTGGAATCAATAGTCCTGTTTCCTAAAGTGAATGCTTGGAAAATCTTACATTCATATGTTAAGAGTACACATCCTTTCCTCATTAGCTGGAAAGTACAGGGATTTTGGCACAGGTTCTGTGTGGAAGCATTGTGCAGCTTTTATATGGATTTTGTTTTTAGCCTTTGATGACACTGTTTAGAATAGGAAGTATCTAATAAGTAAAGCATTTTGTCTAATGTGCTGCCAGTGTGTTTAATATATGCCTGGAGGTCTGAAACATTATCTTCTCCACTACAGTAATATGCATTTAATTCTCTGAAAGCAGAAGGTCGAACTTTTAAAAGGAACTCAAAGTACATTTTCGACTAAAATAATTTAAAACACATGGGATAGGGGACCGGAGTAATGTACAGTTGGTTTTTATGGTTTAATCATGATCATGTTAATGCACACCAGTAGCTAATTAAAGAAAACTTTTATTGTTCATTTTAAATGGGTTATGTAAAGAGTAAGAGAATTGATATAATACAGCCCAATGATAAATGTTGCCATTACATTTGGTAACAGCAGGCTGATATTGCTGTTCCTGACATCTTTAAAGCATTGGCCCATTTATTCCATAATAAAGCAAAGAATCTTTTTAGAGTAGTTCTACTGAGAGTCATTCCCTCTCATATCCTTATCCCATAAGAAGAATACCTAAATGATTCCCAGGTTTATTACCAGGTGTATTTTCAGGTTAACTGTGAATCTTGGTTGGAAGGTTTGATGCTAACTGAGCTGAAATTGATGCAAGAAGTTCCAGTGGTACTTCTGCACCTTTATTTTGTTCCCGTTGTGTTATATAAAGCTGTCTTGCAAATCATTACTCACTTGTTCCAACCTTTATAATATATGTAGTAAGAGCATACGTAAGTCAAAGTTTCATTGTGGAACCGGGTGGCATAGAAAACTGTAATAGGATATGGTGTTGTTCACCTTTTGGGCACTGGTTCGTATTCCATGCTGCTTAGTACTGCACAGAAGTTACCATCTGACTGCTGTTCGGTGACCTGCGTGAATTGATCTGAGGTCTCAGTAAAGTTTCTGTAGTCAAATGTCCAAATAACAGGAAACTCAGCAGTTGGGACCAATTAGCACCCTTGCAGTAGTCTTCACAGAGGAACTACAGTCTGAATGAGGATGGAGGCAGAGCTACTTTCTTACCTTCCTTGAGGTGCTTTATGTAGATCAGGACATTTAATAAACACTTAACTATAAAAAGAGGTAAAAGAAAAGAACTAGGTTTCCAGTCAGATCTATTTAGGTGTGAGAAAGAGAGGATCCATTCAGAAAACAGGAGTACTATGCTTTCTCCCTCCATGTGGTTATACACATGCTTTTCTCCCTGGAAGGTTATCATTTAGTGAATGGCATTGTATTTTCAATCCCTCTAGCTAAGTCAAGCATAACCTACATGTCAGGTAGCTGCAGAAATTTCTGCTTCATAGAGAACAAGGGAATACCATGTAGTACCCATAAAAGCATCATTCACTACAGAACCG
This sequence comes from Pampusana beccarii, assembly GCA_013399365.1. Lineage (NCBI taxonomy): Eukaryota > Metazoa > Chordata > Aves > Columbiformes > Columbidae > Pampusana > Pampusana beccarii. Next base: position 1,593,335 of record VWYH01010051.1, read on the forward strand.
TGCTTTGTAGAAAGACTTTTCATCAACCTGAGATGATGGTTATAGAGCAATTAAAAATCGCTGGGCTTAGCAGCGTATGCCTGCTACTTCATTTCAGGCAGCATTTCCATGAAATGATATGTCAAGATTGTTTCACAGCTTCATCCCTTCTGTCTTCTGCTTGTCATCAATACGTGAGCAATAAAACCATCTATACCATTTTTGGAAGTGCCATCAGTGCAGGATATGGGCAAAGCACTTTACAGTCTACCAGGCAGAAAGGCTGAGGTGTAAATAGCCTAACTTCGCTAGGATATCAGGAGGAATCCAGATTTCTTGGCTCACAATGTATTAATTCATTAAAATGCTCTCTAGTTATTTTTACAGAGGCTGCATTAAAAGTGGTATCACATTTACAAGTCAGTGATATGAGTCTGCCATAGAAATCAGCTGCAAGGAATTTTATTGGTTATTTGAAAAATATGTACATGAGTGAATCTGAAAAGATTGTAACCAGAGCTGGCAAAAACCTTTTCAAAGAAAATCTCAGCTAGTTAATGGTTCTGTTTTAGGATTTCCTCTGTAATGCTTTCTTTTTCTAGCATGTTCATTCCTTTAAAGAAAAGGAAAGGGGGTTGCTCACTTTGTTTCATAAAGCATGATATAAAGGACCTTTTAAAACAACTGCTTCTCTTTAACTCCCCCACAACCCAATTTCTGCAGTGTATGTAGAATATATTAATATTGCTGCATAGAGACCAGAGTTTGAAGAAATTTGGTCATTCACTGCCCTTCATTTGTGTGGTTAAGTTGCTGATAAATTTTGCAAGTACTTGTGATTCATTATTATATTTTTCAAGAGGAAGGTATGGTTTGCCCTCCCTTTTCAAAGAGTGGAGAAGATAAAAAGAAACTATTGAAGTAGAGCCTGGAACAGATAAATGAAATCATTGAGTCAATGTGCAGGGGCAGCCAAAAAAAATCCTACAAAACCTTGGACATCATCAGGATGGAGACTGAGAGCAAGACAGAAGGCATCATTTTACTGCTATATATAGTGATCCCACTTTTTGAATACTGTGTAGGGAACTCAAGAAGTGCACAGTGAAGTTAAAGAGGTAGAGGAGGGAAGCTAAAATGATTAAAGGTACTGGAGCAGCTGCTTTATGAGGAGAGACTAAGAAGGCTGGGATTTCCCTGTCTGGAGAGGAGAAGGCTGAGGGGAGCTATGATCAAGGTTTACAAAGTCATAGCAGCAGAGATAAAGCTGAATGTGGACCTGAACATTCAAATCATGCAGTACAACAGATCAGGGAAATGAAATGACACTAGCAGGAGATTTTTTTTTTTTTTCCCTTTGGTTTAAACCAAAATGGAACTTGCTGCCCCAAAGGGTTGTGGAGACCAGACGCTGTCAGCACGTTCAAAAAGAAAGTGGACAAATTCATGGACAAGAAGTCCAGAAATGGTTATCAAAACGACTACACAGGAGTGTACTGCTGGCATCCCAAATGTGACAGCTGTGGCTGCTTGGGGAGCAGGAGAGGAAGATTGCAGGACTTGGCTAGGGTCCACGGTCTCTCTTGACAGTCTCCTCCTAGTGCTGTCGGAAACAGTGCACTGGGCTGGATGGGACACGGTCCTGATGGAGTTGGGCATTTTATATGTTAGTTCTTGTACAGAGCAGGGCAGAAACCCTTCTGGGCAGCACAGATGGAAGTGTTAGTTCTGCTGTGGAAGCTACACAGGGTAAATGCACAACTCTGAACTCCATAGGAATCAGAGGTGTTGACCTTACATTATTAGCAGTAGTATTATTATTGAATTTCTGCACTTTTTTTCCAAATATTTTAGCATATGCTCCCTACCTTGTCGTCAAGCTCTTTGTGGGATTTCTGCTTGGTGCACAAGCAGTACTGGAAGTGTTTTCTTCCTGAAGCGCCTACTTGTCTTGGGTATCTCTGTCTCTTGACCTGGTACTGTGTGGTCCCTGGATGGACACAGCCTTGCAAGTTGGTGTTTCGCTCTTGCGTTTCCTGTGATAGAAGGAAAGTTCTTTCTACTGTTTATCAGTGCTGTATGTTTTTGTTTTGAAATATTTCTATAGGCAATGATTTCTTATGTGAAACCCTGTGAATGTCACAGCCAAGACCATGTGTAGCCTTGGTGAGCCTTGGTAAGCTGAGAGCTCACACCCCATGGCAGAGACAGTCTTTAGATAGTGCTGAGCTTTCCTTCGGCTTTGGTGTTTTGTATACGACAGCTGGCATTTCAGTGACTCTTAAGAAAAATATTTTTGCTACAATATAATATTTGTACATTTCAGCTTGCAATTTCTGTTTAGTCTTTTTGTGATTTTGTGTGATTGTGTGTGGTTGGACTTGACGATCCTGAGGATCTCTTCCAACTGAAATGATTCTATGATTCTATGATCTTTGCAGTAGATTAATATTACATCATATTTCATTCAATTATGGTAAAATATTTTAGTGTCAGAGAGGACTTTTTGAGCATCAGTGCTCAAAACTGGAGAACTATTCTGACTAGACTTTTTATTTACATTGTATTATTTCACAGATATATCATTTTCTATTAAGCCATTAATTTCTTGTAGATTCTTTAGAGCTTAAAGAGTTTAAATTAAAATATGTATGTGTGTATATATATATATACACATATATATATTATTTAAGCCTAGAAATCATTGCTCCCTTTTTTTTTTCCTTCACATGTTCTTTTGGCACTTCATGTGTTGTGAGTCATCATTTCACTGGAACAGACACCTGCTGTGTTTTCATGAGTGATTACTGTGTTAAAGTTTACTTGGCAGATTTTTTTTATAATCCTCTTTTTTGACATCATGTTTATATAGTGATTGTTTGCTGCCACTGAAATGGAAATAGTTGGGATATGGATATCATGAGTTAATATAATATTTTCCTTTGCAGGTTTCCAAACAAGAGCAGAAAAAAATGGATGTGTCTGATGGAGGAACAGTTGAGACTTCCTCGCGTTACAGCGGGGCACAGGACAGTGGAATTGGCAGCGACAGTGTTAAGATCAGAATCGTTCAGATCGAGCAGCACAGCGGCACCAGCCAGCACCGCATTGCCCGTCCTTCCCACCAGTCTTCCATCGTGAAGAATCTCAATTTCATTCCATTTGACATTTTTGTCACAGCAAGTCGAATCTCCTTGATGACTTACTCATGTACTGCCTTACCTAAATCAAAGTCAGTCCAAGATCAGAAAGACGGTGAGAAAAAAAGCAAAAGTTCCTTGAACCTTCCAGAAGCGGGCTCAGGTGGCAGCCCTGATACCACGAAGCCCAGCCAGCCGTGCATTTCCTCCGTCACAGCAGATGATCTTTTGAACAGTAATATTCCCCTGGCTACTGGGAGAAAAACAGGTCTTTTGTCACTGGAAAGTCTGCATGCTTCCACAAGATCGTCTGCTCGACAAGCCCTGGGTATAACTATTGTTCGGCAGCCTGGTCGCAGGGGAACTGGGGACGTAGAGCTACAGCCGTTCCTCTACCTCGTTGTGTCACAGCCCTCTGTGCTCCTGAGCTGCCACCACAGAAAGCAAAAGGTAGAAATATCAGTGTTCGATGCTGGAATCAAAGGGGTGGCCTCAGACTACAAATGTACAGGTAAGAGCATTTAGCATTCACTCCAGCTTGTAACTGCCAAAATAACTGCACTTCTCAAAGTTACTGGGGCAGTGGAAAACAGCTGAGAGACCTCTAGGATGTCTTTAAAATTCAAATGGTAAATATACATATTTTTAGGATTATACCGCACAGCTGAATCAAGTTAAGTGTGTAAAATGTTTGAAATTAAGATCTAACTTTTTAGCAACCAGTTCTTCCTGTTCCTTGATATTACTTTCTTATTACCAGATTGTGATGGGGATTGTTGCATTACTCTAACTTCTCAATGTTTTCTAAGGAAATAAGAGTTCTATCCAAGCTGATTTCATAAAAAGCATTTTTTTATGACTGACTATCACAGTATTTTCATATATTAGCCTACTGATAAAATTTAAAGGTAAACATTGTGGAAGCACCTTGTGTATTGATCATAACTAAGAAAGTTATAGTGATCTTGCAAATGACATGTAATGATGTCATGTATTTTAAGTTTTCATTCAATTAATAGGGTCTTGCAAGAATTTCCCTCTCTTAATCAATGGTGTTTCATAGTTTTTTAATATGCAAAGGTTATAACAAGAACTATCAGAATAACTATTCAGAAGAAAATAATCTGAAAATTTCTTTTTCTGTCTTATCTGTACTGCTGAAGAGAGAAATCAAATTATTGCAATTTGTGTGTCTGGCAGCCAGTAAAGATCTGCAGAATGTGCAGCCAGAAAAGTATGTGGTTTAAAATTGTTCACTGAATAAAAGCTGTAGGTAAAAAAACATGGCTAGTTGTTTGTTGCCAGAGTTCATGCAGCCCATTAGTTGTAAAAAGTAGTATACTTTTTTTTGTGCGGCTGTACCGAATCTTTGCTGAATGGGACGGTATCTTCTGAAAATTGGCATTAAAATAATGTGCTTATGCAAAAGGCTAAAAATTCTGTTTATGATAGATCTTAGCTTTTTTTCAGGAAGCTGAATTATAGTTTTAAGAGGGATTAAAGAGTGAGGAAGATTAGACAACTGGAAAGAAGGTACTGAAAACAGGGAGAAGATTCATTCTCTGACGTGTTTTCTTTTACAATTCTTCCATTTTCATCTTTCTCTGCTGTGCTGTCCTGTCTTGAAAGAAACACAGCTGCCTAATGAATTTGATTTACTCCAGATTCCCATGTATATTTGTTAAATACTATATAAAAGGCGGTCATCATACCAATTAATATGAAAATAATTAACAAGTCAATTAAAAAAAGCAAAGCTTGAAGCAAGGTTGGAGTAGTTGTAAGTTACAGGTCATAACTTCGTTAACTAAGATAGTGTTCTGGAAAGTTGTGATAGGACTTCTTCGTTTCTCATGTCTGAGGCATTCAAGCGTGTCCTTGTAGACAATGCCACCACATTACCAGTAAAGTGGGCAAATTCACTACAGTCTGCTCCTACAGTTAATCCTGAAGTCTTTCACCATCTTCATATCTACGTGAGCAAATCTAGAAAGCACAAGTTGTAAGAAGGTCTTCCTACAAATTGAAAGTAAATAAGAGAGTGCAGAAGCATGACAAGAAATTTAAATAATGAAGATGGTAGGAGCATACCGTTGGAGAGTTCCTCAGTCACCAGCAGTTGTTCAATGAGACCCGGAAAAGTCTTGTTGGAGGGCCAAAGACCAGCCCTACGTGGGTCTTACCCTTCTCTTTGGCTTTTTGTCTCCGTGGCAGGCAAGGGTAAAGAGGCAGGAGTCAGATGCTATGTGAAGGCAGAACTTCTGGTCTCATTCTGCTGCCTTCCTCATGTGTCAGACAGAATCCCGTGCTTGCTACTGAAGCACTAGGCCTCTCTTCCAGAGAGTTTGAGAGGTGGGTGCCGAAGTTCTAGTGCCTCCAAACAGCATCCTAAATATATTAATAAGTTAATAAAACTAATCCACACTTGAACTCACACACTAATTCACACAGCAAAATAGGTAGTGTAAAGTTTTTATTGCCTCTTGTTTAGGAAGACCTACTGTGCTTGTAATTGCATCATTCAGGATTAATGTTGTGATACCACTGTAGTAACATGTTAGGTTTGGAAAGTTCTATTTTTCATTTCTAGCACGCATATTTATAAGGGAAAGTAGCCAGGAACTATGTGTTACATATGTGTGTGTGTATATATATATGTATATATATATATACACACACACTCTATATATTGCATATCATATAATACAGCTTCAGCTTTCTGTGCTACCACAGTTGATTTCATCAATCACACCAATTTTTCTTGATTTCGGGGCTATTTGCTGACGTTTTCATCGGAAAGAAGAGATGTCATCCAAACGAAGAACAGTATGAAGTTTATTTCAAAGAAATAAGTTAGCCTCTTTCCCTCTGTACAATAGGTGTGCACTATATTCCTGCATTTCTCTGTATATCAAGGACTGGAGGGTAGGAAGAGGGCATAAATGATGTTTAATTTAGAGTGAATGTTGCTAAAGAATATTTCTAGTTAGACTTTCTAGAAGACTTCTCGCTTCTATATGTATGCATGCAGCTATCTCTCCACCATCTAAGGTAGTACAGGGAAGAGGACACAAGCTGTTAGTTCAATGGCAGTAGAATCAGGTCTTATACTGTGCTACTCCTTATAGCTTTTCTAAAAGAAAAAAAGTGTACAGTTGTGAAACAACCCTCAAATCTTTCAAGGCAGAAGCAAATACAAAATTCTGTTGTGAAATTAGGAAGGTCTTATTTGTTGATGGATGTTAGTTCCAAAAAAACCTTTTGGGTAAAGAGAAGCTGGTAATAGTTCAGACCTAGTTATGTTTTCCATCCCTCACTTCCCGTTAGTGTATTTCTCACAAATATATTGCTCAGCTGTAAATCAACATAGAATAGGCTAGGATTTAGAACTACTTCTAACAGGTAATTTGATGAGAGTCTCTTTTATGAAGCTTTGAATAAAATAGGGAAATTACCCTGTAAAACTGCACCAGCGTGAATTTTAAAGAGAATAATAGTTCATCCTCAGTTTTAACAAGATTAAGCTTACTGCCTTATGGTGGTTTACTGCTTTGAACATATGTAGAAATGAAGGTTTTAAGACTGTTATGAAGCCACATGTATTTTATTTGGGACAAGGGTTTTGTTCTCGTTTTTGAAAGATTTCAAGTTAATAGAGCTTAAAATTCAGGATCTTGCACAAAAAGCTGTCACTCTTTTTTGGTGAGAGTATTGCACAGTGGCTGAAAAACCAAGTATCATCCAAAGAACTTGGTTTCTCTGTCACTAGCTATGCTATTTTTTGTTTACTTTCGAAAACATGAAAGAAATGATGATCATAATAGGAGGAAATAGGCTATTTAAAAGTTAAGTATTGTTAATGTGTTAATTAGCAGTTAGTAGCAGCACATTTCCATCAGGCCAGTGTCTGTATGTGGGAGCATTTGCCTGCCTTGGAGCTAAAAACCTGATGGTGGTGCTTTCAGTTTCCTCAGTCCTTTGCAACTGAGTCCCCTGGCAAGTCAGTTTGTAGGAGGAGGAGACTTATTAGGTTATTAAAATGTTAGCTCAGTTTTATTATGGTTGTGCTAAACCGCTTCCTTTGTGTTTAAAATTATTTTTGTAATTGTACGGCTTGATTGCAGTTATGCTACTGCCAGGAATAGGAACTTCAAAGTAAATAAATAATTGGAATAAATATTAACTATTTAACAAGCACCATTAAAAACACTAGTTGCTCCCTGACTTTACTTGTAAGATTCTGTATAAATAGCCGGAAAGATTCTATAAAACAACGGGGTTTTTTATTCAGCGCTCATCCTACGTTTAACAAAAAGGCATCTGCTAACCGTTAGTTTTTGCAAACAGAGCATTGGCCATTTCCACTTAAATAAAAGTGGGTTCAATTGTTTTTAATGTAATCTTGTAAGCCACTTTTATAAATATTTTTTTAAATCTTTATTTGCTTTGTTTCAGGTAATGTAATCCAGATACAAAATTGCCTCATTTCCTGAGCATTGTGCTCTCGGCATTCCTGAAAAATCTTTTTTCTATTTGTTTGTTTGTTTACTTTCAAAGAGGGGGTTGTGGCACTTGGTCGTTTTAAGGGAGAGAAGATTCTCAATAAAAATCTGTTATGCATGGAATTTCTTCCACTTCTGCCAATGAGGCGTTCGCAAGAAACGGGCATTGCGAGGCCATCCAGAATCGTTCTTGATTTTTATTTTATTTTGTTTTTACACCCACGCCTTTGATGGCAGGGGGTCCATGAGGAGCAGATGCAGTAGCTCAGACCACATGTAACCTCTCATCTCGTGGAACGCGGGCTGCCTGGGCCGCGGTGTGGGCTGCCCTGCGGGAAGGCCCGTTCACCCCCTCGCTGGCAGCCTGTGCTTCCTACCAGGCACAGGGGGGATTCGAGGCTGTTTCCTAGCACAGTATCGGGGGAGTTCTGCTGGAGCGCCACCTGTTCCCCTCCGAGTATATTTATTGTCCAGTACATGTGCATCGCTGGACATGGGGGGTGCGACCCCCACCCGTAAAGACGAGCTGGCCTGGGAATGTGCATTCCTCAGGTTACTGTAAGTGCTCAGTTGTGAACTTCCTGACACAGCACTTGTGAGCGTGCTAGTAGAAATGTTTTCCCTCTTGTGCGCTTTAAATTCCAATGGAAACAGTTTTTAAAACAAGACTAAACGTTCCCCTTCAGCGTTTGAAATGCAGAGGTGACTGCAGCATCTACTGGCTTTTAAAATTGACTGCAAACCAAAAGATGATTCATCCATTGAAATAAAAGCGCGTTGCAGAGCTCATTCGGTCTGGGGAAGGTTCCAGCTGAACAGGCCAAGCTGCCGTCCGCGCACGCCCTCGGTAGCCCCGTACCCTGCTGGCAGCCCCTGGGGTGCTGGGGGTGGCTGAGCCCCCCGTTAAAGCCTCCCATGGGCTGTGTCCCCTGAGCTGCCCTGGCTCTCAGCTACAGAATGGAACAAACCCACATTTTGGAGAATGAAAACCTTCCAGATGTGAAATTTCTCCTGCTTCCCTCCTTTCCTTCTCCCTTACTTCCACCTTCTCTTCTGAAGTTAGTTTTTTGCTGTCTGGCGTTTCCGTAAGAATGAGGGGATAGCAAGTAAAATCAGAAGCTTGCAAATTCAAATAATGTTTAGGAAGATACTTCATAAACGGTGAAGTTTGGAGCTGAGGTTTAGACCTTAGCAAGACTGGAAGTGGCTTGGGAGGATTCAAAAATATCCAGAAATTATTCTAAAAATTAAAAAGAAAGCCATGGAGGCAGGGGGAAAGGGATGTATTAAAGGACTCAACTTCTCAGTCTTAAAGATTTTAGATTACAGTCTTGGTTGTCAGTCTATGATAGTTGTCTCACCATTTTTATTTTGCTGCCACAGACAAATTCTTCACATGGTGTAGAGGATAGAATTTCTGGCCGTCCTCACTGCTCTTCACTTCTCAAGCCTTTCTTTTCTCTCTCTTGGCTCGCTGTGGAGTAATTCTAGCCTTTCCTTTTACTTATATATGCATCCCTCGGGTTTTCTCCAGCATTTTCTTTATACAAATAACTGCAAATTTAAGTGTTGATTTTTGTGAGAATCATAGAAAATGGAAATGGAAATGACCTATTATAATACATTATTCAGACCAGTTCCCTGCTGATGCATAATTGTTCCCCATTGTATATTTTATAGTGTTCTGTCAAGTGTATTTTTAAACATTCTGAACGTTTCCATCATTTTCTTGAGGGAGAAGAGTCCTTTTTCTAACAGCTCTCCCCATCAGGAATTCCTCACTTTTCAGCCTAAATTTTCTCTTTTTCACTCAGTTGCTTCTTTGTCAACTCCTATGCCCTTGGCATAAGGATTGATTCATACTGTTTTATTCGTTTCCTGATCCTAAATCCTATGCAAATGCATATGCTGTTTTCTACCTTAGAAAGTATTTTAATCAAGATACACATATTTCAATCTTTCGACCTTTGATATAAATGAAGTTGTCTTACTCATTTGGAACTCCCTTCCAGTTGTTGACATATACAGCAGCATAGTCGTTTTTGAAACCTCTGGATTTTAGCTTTCTTATCATTATGTAAAAACTTATTTATTGATCTATATCTGACATATTTGGATGTACAATCAAGATTGTTACCCGGGTTCCAAATTAAGGATACGCCATGGGCTTTGAAAGCTCTCAAATTNATCAGTAAGGCCAGTGCTGGGTTAAAAGTAATCTATTCGATGGACTCATGCTAATTTTGTGCATTGAGGTTTCTTTGTGTTGTGTTCTTAACGTGCAAGTTCTGGAGTCCTTGTTATTCATGTATCCCAGTGCCGCAGTGCCCCAGGTAATGAAGAGGTGACAGTGCCACGCTCCTTGGAGACATGACAGAGCAAAATAATGTCCTAGGAGCCCCGTAGTTCCTTTATTTTTTCAATTCCGTGCTCATGTGCTGCAATTCCTAGTGCCCTGAGGGCAGTGTTGGTATAGCTAATGTATTATGTCACGCAAGGATTTTCTGCTGTGTAAGTTCTTTTCATAAGAGATATTTTCTTCTTCAAGCAGCTACAATTTCAAAATAATTATTAGGTATTTTATAACATAAAGGATAACATTAGGATAACTGAAATACCTGTAAATATTCAAATGAGATTTTTGACTAAATTTACTGGATTTTCTGAAAAGCCAGTGGATGATCCAGATTGCTCTATACAGCATGTGATGATAGCTTTGAGAAATGAGACAAATATGGCATATTGCAACATTTTGCCCTATGTTGGTACACCTAAACATTTATACTAATACTTCTAAAGGAACAGTAACTTAGAGATCAGTTTAATTGATTCAGTGGTGTTCAGTAATTTTTACAATGCTTTACACTATTTATTCTGAAAAACAGAAGCGTATTAATTATTTATGATGAGCTGCTAGCATAAAAAAGATATTATGGTATTGATCCAAATTGGAGATAACAATCTTGTTTGTAACAACTACAAAACTATATTTTGAAAAATATTTGCACTTTATTGGGAAAAAAATATTGTAATTATTGTTTTCAGTTTACTTGCCAAAATCCAGACACAGGAAACAAGATATTCCCTAAAGCAGTTACTATAGAATAGGGTGTGTGCCACACCATTCTGGTTAATGTAGTTAAAGGAAAGCTCTAAGAACCATAAAAATGTAGATATTCACATGGAAAATACACAAATCCGTTGTATGCAGTGACAGCTCTTAAATAACTATTGAGAACTGACTTTATAAAAGTGTAGTGGGAATGAAGGGAAGGGAAGGCTGTAATGTATATGCCGTGCAGTACAAATACTGCTGTAAAGTCACTGCCTGAAAATTGATCAAATAAAAACACAAGAATGTGCTAACTTTTGATCTTTTCCACATAGATCTGAAGTCATGATCAATTGGTTTCAGTAGGTTCTTTGAAATCACATAAGGGTTCATATGTGCCAAGTTTTATATGAATCACATGATAAGGTCAAGAAATACAAATTCCAAAGCTAACTTTATATACCCAGTCCACATATGACTGTGATACCACGATACCATATGTTGACTGTAATAGTGGGCATGTAAATACTGTTCTTGAAAGGAATCCATTCAGTAAAACTCAAGTAGAGCAATTACAGCAGTTTTTAATTACTGAAAATATGAGAGAATAACATCAAGAAAATCTCCTTAAGTCGTTAAGGATGGGGCAGACATTCAACAATTAATGTAGCAGGCTTTATTGTTGAGAGTAATTGATTATTTAGATTTTAGGACCTGTAGTGCCAGAATTAAGAACTGTTACAATGAAGATCATGAGTTGCTAAAGATTAAAAAGCCTTTTTATGGTACCAAAGGTACAAGAATAGCACTAGGAAGAATTTAATTTTAATGTAATATTATAAACTGATCAAAGGAATACAATTCAAGGTGTTATGCAAGAATAGCTATTGATTAGCTATTGAGTGAACCTCCAACGAGGGTGGTATAGCTGTATTGTCGTTATGCCCTATTCCTGAGATCTGGCAACATTATAGTCTTTTAACCTTTATCATTTATCTTTGTGTTTGTATTTTCCTTGCCAGGTAAGAAAAATAATATCTAGAAGTAGCAGGTTTTGAGCACAGGTTCTCTTGTAAAGACTGCTTATGTGTCATCATAATTAAAGCTAAAACTGTGTGCTATTTGAAGTCATATTGTGATGACTGATATATTTTAGTCATATTTTACTTAGTATTTTTGCAGGTTCTCTACATTTTGTGTAATTACAGCTTTGCCTTCTTGCTTATGCATTCATGCATTGTTACACACATGCATCTCTCTGTAGGCACAAATGCTATGTAGTATTAGAAACATTGCTTACTCTGTTACATTTTATACTTTTAAATTTTATTTAATAAATTTTGGATGTAGCATTTTGTTATGTATCATATTCCTGGAATATCATTAATGACTATGATCATTATCACCTGTAGATGCTGGGAAGACTCTACCGGAAGCTCTGGATTATAGCAAGATTTGGCTGCAGACAGTAGCAGGAGAGGTGGATGCTAAAAGTGGTATTCCACCTCCTCTTATCACTGTGCAAATTAAAGATTTCCTTAATGGACCAGGTAAGCATTGCACTTTAATCTCTATTTTCTATTGTAATCAATTTGTAGGTATGCACACGTTAGACCATCAGAAAAATGTTGTATGCCATGCTAATGAATGTGAAATTTTTCTTCAGCAACTATCCAGAATTGAAATCAAAGTTGAAGAATGGTCAGTCCTGGACTAGTCATAGGTTGAAGTTCTAATTATTTTCTTCCCAAGGTAAATTTGGAAATTTTATTCCTCAAGAAGGCTGAGGTTGGCAAATTTCCAATGAAATGAAACCTACCTGCCTTGGGGCCTAGAACAACTGAAATTTTATTACAGTTATGTTTATAAAAGCTGACTTTTGAAATGTTTCTGAAGTTTTTTTAATAAGCTGCCTTCTCTTGGGTTCTTTGGAATCTAGATGCCTGGTATTACGAATTCCCATCATCTAAAGTGTTAAAACTGTAACATTTAAAAAAAATAGTGTGTCTCTTTAATTAACACAGAATATAGGTGGTGTAGTATGAAGGTTTATCAGCATTTACTTAAAATAATGTGACTTGAAGTTTAACTCCTAGAGAGTCAGAAACTTCTGTGAATTTAAGTATGTCACCCATTCTCTATTTTGTGAGTTATGTATTTATAACTACATTACTACGTAGGATATAACTGAGGTTATATTAAAAGTTAGAAAATGCATTTACATTTACTTGTGCTATCATAATTCATTTCTCTTACGCATATTTGTAATAATTTGTTGAATTGTGTAACAACTTTTTTTTTTTTTCCCCCTGGATATCCTTGCTTCACTCAGCACACAGAATGAGCTGTTGTCAGTCATTTAGTGAGCATCTCTTCAGTACTGGTTTTTCCTATTCATTCAGTTACTGATTCATACAGTCTAAGCCTGGTTCTACAGCAGACTTACTTATTGCTTCTGCGTTGCTTACTGCTTTAGGATCTGAGCACTACAGAAATACTAATTTACCTGCACAACCCTCTAATGGGTGATGGAATAGTATGCCCTTGCCATTTCATGGAGGGCAACTGAGGCACAGGGAAATTAAAGGCTTTCTCATTATATTAAGATTGCCAATTTAAAACACACAATTCAGTTTTCCAAGGTACTTAAAAGTATAGAAATTTAGATGTTGGAAACACATTTCATATTGTCTTTGGGTGAAGCAGTAATCACTTCTGCATATCACGCCCCAGGTCATCAAATTGAACAACTAGAGAATAAGACATACATATTTACCTGCTGACTATAAATACTGTGGTTAAGTAACTTGAAAATCCATTTTTTGCATGCAGGCAGGCAGGAGTCTCAAGGAAAGACTTATGAACAACCTCATAATTTCCCCTTTTTTGTTTTTCTGTATTGCCCTAAAAGCATTATTTTATGAGATTTTAAAACTACCTGGCAATGCACAGCTTTTCTCATATTGATCTTTGTTTGGCTTCATTAGTAGGACTTTGAACCTTCAGACCTACTGCATGTTCAACTGATAATAATAGTAGATTTTCATTCTAATTATGACCAGCACAGGAGGGGTAGAGATACCTACTATCACTGGCCTTTTGGTCACTGCTGTCAGATTAGTTTTCTTTTATCCTTTCCGCCCCCCCAGCTATTTTTTTGTCTTTTCTCCCCACATCTGGCACATTTCCGTGTTCCCAGACCTTTCATCTGTGCGTGCCCCTTTTCTCAAGGTTCTCACTGTAGTTTCCTGCCACAGCCTTTATATTTAATTTGTTGCACAACTGAAGGTGTTTCCCTTATGCTCTTCTGCCAGTAGTAAACATGGCAGTTGGTACCAGCTTGCAAAGTATCTATTCACAAGTAGTCTAAGTGTCTACTCCATTCTCAAAAATTCAGTCAGATCTCAGATCAGTACTAAATCTCTCCCCTCAGTGGTATTTGGCTAAATAGGGAACTGAAAACCCATAAATTAATGCATCATAAACTTCAGTCTATTTATTCTCACAAAGCATGTAAAAGTTCAGAGATTTTCTTCAGGATCTCTTCTTAGCCAAAAGGCATTTTTTTATCATCTTTTTGCTGCTAACTGGAACTATCATTACACATGATTCAAGAGTAATTACGCTGGATCTTAATGAAGTGTTTTGCCAGTGTGATATAACAAAACAGCTCTGCGATCCTTTGCAGATTTTTCTAACCTCAGCTGTTGTCACTATGAGATCCTCTTCAAATAAACTAAGCGTTACCAAGAAGCCTTCCTTGGGGGCTGGAGCTTTCGGTGGATGAGTAATGGAAGGCGCTTTCCGCATGTGATTGCGTCAGAACACCACATGCAAAGGGTTATGAAAGCTTGACAGCTCCTCAGCAGGCTACCGGAAAATAAATTACTAAGTCTCCTGGGGGCAAGAAGTCCTCTAACCACAGCTTCTTCCAGGGTGAGGTAGCTTGGCTGTCATTAGGCCGGGAGAATGTGTCTGCATCACCAGAGCCCGACTGAGCTGGCAGTTGTTCACTGAGGACAAGAACCTCAGCAAAACTCCTGAAAGCTCTTGTAAGGTCACCAGACAAACAATATTTGTGATGGGAGACATCACAGTTAATAAATTGAATAAATAATTGCACTGCTGGAATATGCTTATATTGCAGGCCTCGAAGGCCTACTCTTTTTCTGGTGAATGTTTGGCAAATAATGCTGCTACTAACTGGCATATTTTCTAAGAAGATACTGTGTATTTTCATATCCATTTATGTATATGTACTTTATAGCTGCAGGAAGTAAATTTCTAAAATGCATTGGATGCACTAGTAGGTGCTACCTGCTGGGTACAGCTGACCTGCTGTTCTGAGAAGTCAGCACATTTTAAAAGCTTTGCCTACACAGAGAAAAATCTAGATGTAGCAGTTAAAAAAACTATACCGTTTTCTGTATAGATTTTTAGTATTCTAAGTTCAGTGGTTTAATTGGAATGTCATTTTTCTTGCAAAACACGTTGTTGGTGTGCTGAGCTTAAATTTCAAATATAACAATCAAGCACGCTGATGTTTTATGATGCAAACTACTATACAAGCACTTAGAAGAAAATAATCTGCAAGTGGTTCCCAGTGTTTGCTGTGTTAGATAAAACCCATGCTCCTTGTAAATAGTTTGTCAGCTGAAGTAGGTAAGTAGATAGTGTTCCATAGAAAAACGGTATGGTTTCACCACACAGGAAACCAGGTTGTCAGTCCATATTAGCTCAGAGATCAAAAAACTACAGCAAGTAGCTAAACTTGGAAACCACTAATTAAATGAGAATAACAGGATACAATAATGCACTTCTTGCCACATGAGTTGATTATTTTGTACATTTTTGGCAACTAGAGAAAAATGGTATTTCTTCCAGATTTAAGGTAATAGGATCCTAGAAGAAATAAGCATTCATCATCAGGCCTGTGGGAACAGACCTCAACTTTAACCCCACAATGTATTAAAGGACTATTCTTTCTCTTTCTACAGTAACTAATTATTTAAAATTTTTAAAATTCCATTTACATCAGTTTACATGACCCTCTCTCTTTTATGTTGCCTCTGTTACTGGATTGTACATCTAATTCTTGCCTAATACGTATAAGTGAACTATTTATTGCTTTAGCATTACATATTATTCTTCAGGTGAGGAACAAATATGACCATCTTGTTTTAATGGTTTTGAGAATTTATTTTTTTCACCCTCTATTTCTTTCTTTGGGTGGTGGGTTTTTTTTTCTTTTTTCAATCAACTATGCTTTTTTAGCTATAAAAGCTGCCTTTTTGATGTATTCTCTCTGCATGCAAATGATACATAACGTGTTTATGAAGTACAGCTTCATACAAATTGCCTTAAAATACTTACACACGTAAAATCTAGATGGTTTATGCCAAAGTCCTCTTCCCCTAGCAGTTTCTCGGGAAGATGTTAGGCAAGATGTGAATTGACTGCGGTCCTTGATACTTCTCTTTTCAAAATAATTTCTGCAGAAGAAACAATCCAGACAAAGCAAGAAATGCTGTGTCCCACTGACAGGTAAAGTGAGAACCGGGGGCCTGGGGCAGTTGCTCTTTCCCTGGCGCGGTTGGGCACCACGAGGGGCACAGCCCTGCGTCCAGGGTTGCATAAAAAGCAACAAAAACCCCAGCACTAGGGCACACTCTCCAGCTTTCCCCAAAACCCCTGTTTGCAAAGGCAACAATTGTATCCATTAGCAAGGTCAGTGGTTTGGAGAAACCTGGAAAATAGCAGCTACCAGAAACCCCCTAGAATAATATCTCCAGCAGGTGATAGATTAGTTGGAACAAATTGGAACCATTGCACTTCGGCAATCCTGGTTTCTTTCAAGCTGTTTTTAAAATGTCGTCATTTTAATACACAATATCAGCCCTGCGGAACAGTCCACAGCAGGTTAATTTGAATCATATGATGTATCACTGCCCTCAGCTGACATGAGCTCCGTTCCATGTGTGAAGCCATAATAAATCCATTCCCAACCGAGGCAAATTCCCTGTGAGAAGGTGAACTAATCCAGGCCTCACACTGGCATGTTAGCCCTCCGTAATTGAAAGCAGGGCCACCTGTTCCCAGTACTGTTAGCCTATGGAGGGAAAATTAGCATTAGATCAGATACTTAATATATTGAAAAATCATTCATACTACTTGCAAGTTCAGCTGTGGGCTGCTTAGCATGACATCATATATAAACCTAGGAATGTGCCCACTTGATCCCAGTCTAACAGTTTTGTTAACCATGGTGTTTGTTAACTTTGAAATGAGAATTTTTTGATTTAATGAGAGCTGACACGTGAGAAGGGGAACTAGCCAGGGTGCAGACTTTTCTAATTAACTCTGGGTCATTTGCAAAACTTTTGAGCTTTCTAGTAGGGTTGGGTTTTTTTCCCTTTGCTCTTTTACAAACAAGTTTTTAAAGCACTGACACTGTAGCCATGAAATGATATTTATTTGATTAAGAGGGCAAAGAGAAATATTCCAAACAGGTGTACCAGCCTGTAGGTATTGCTTTGCTTTTGGCACATCTATTGTCTTTAGTATCAGTGTAATAACGTGTAAAATTATCAGAGTACCTTTCTAAAAGCAATGTCTACAACACTTACATTAAATGAAATTTAGTTTCTTAAAAGCCTAAGTAGTGAAAATGAAGACTGTACACTGAAGCCACATGGATAAGTTTGAAAATATGTTCTTAGTATCTTTTTCAATATATTGGCATTCTTTTTACAACTTACTTCAGACATTTGCTCAATTTTCTGAAATCCTCTTTTTTTTTTTTTTTTTCCTTCATGAATGTCTTAATACAGATGTATTATTCAGCAGCTAAAGCAGATCATAGTGGGAAAGTATTTATGGGTTCTTTTCCACAGACCTGCTCCATGATCTGGAACAATTCGTTTCATCGACCTGTCTTGTGCTTCAGCTTCCCTGACTCTCTTTTGAGAGAATTACTGTTTCCCTTAGCTAGGGCTTTCCTTTCGTGGTAGTGCCTCCCAATGCCCACGCTATTGTTTTTGACGCACTTCTGTAATATATTTGGTAGCTGCACAGTTGCTGCCCTTCAGTCAACGTCCTATGAATAGCAGTAATCCTCCATCCGTTATTAATAGCATCTTTGGTCTTCTTGACCTACAACAATGTATTTTGGTTCAATTGTGACAATTTAGGAAAAATAATAGAATTACATCACTGAGCTTTGTCTGAGATCTCACACCGCGGCACTGGCTGGCTAGAGCTGCTGATGTCTTTGGGTCACCTTTGCATAGCGTCAGTGACATGGCAGGTCATGGCAGTAAGAGTTGTTACCTCTGGGGAACACTCCGCGTGGCTCCCTGAAGGCTGTAGTTTACCATATGGGCCTTAGAGAGCTCCTTCCGTGGGGCTGCAGACAGCGGTGGGTAGAAACACTGAGCAGTGACTACCAGCCTCTTCCAGACTAATTGGCATCTGCCTCGCAGAAGCAGAATACAAGACGGACTGCAGATGGCCTCTGAAGCCTTGTCTCAAGTTTCTTCCTTCTTTTCCCTTGATCCAAATTGGGAATGATGAATTAGAGGATAAAAACAATTCGTTTGTATTCTTCTTGCTTTCCAATTTCTTTTAATTCGTCTCTCTTTTGATGCCTAACTGGGGACAATTGAGAACAGTACAGCTAGTCGTTTCATTACATGTCTTTCTCTTTCCTATTTTTATAAATTTAATTTTTGCAATTCAGCCTCTTCCCTGTTACTGCAGGGCCACCCTGACTCCAAATCAGAATCAGGGCTCAAGATTACCTTTACCTTCCTCAGATTTCCGCTGTTAGACCCCTCACATCAGGATGGGTGGCTCCCAGAGAAAGAATATTACTAGTGGTAAAATGTTTTGTGCCTGTTGTCTGCTCCTCTCCTGTCTAGCACTAGGAAACTCAATCCTCTTAAGAGTTCAGGGCAAATAGTAGTTTCTTCTATAGCAGTACTATCTATTAAGTTTAATATTTTACAGCCTTCTTGGAACAAGGGAGAGCAAGCCCCTTGTCCAGCCTATGGAAGAAAGACCTGAGCTTTCATATATTAGCTATGAGAAATAAAAGATCCACTGCAGAATGAGAGGTACGAGAAGTGAACAAATTCTTGGAAAATGCCATATTTTCCTCTCTCGCAGTTCAACATTTCTCATAGTGTGTGAAAAGATCCAACTCTTATATATATAGCTTATAAATCATTTTCATGGAGTTTACTTTCTGATTTTTCAGATTAAGCGTATACTATGGTAGTTTATTAGTCATAGAAATAGTAACCTGGTGTGCATTAAATTATGGCATATATTAGAATAAGCCCACTGACTTCAGTAAGAGCTGGGATTAACCTAAAGCAACTTGCTAGGAGATCTGTTATTTTAGTGTTGCTTATTCATCTTTAGCCCACCAAATAAAACGTCCTTTTGAGTAATATTATTATCCCAGGTTCACAGAATAAAGTGGTATCTTCACAGTACAAATCTGAATGTTATGGGGAACAAGGGTAAAATACTCATAACCCTGAATTTTTTTATCTGAAGCTCTAAGTAATAAGATGACAAAGAAAGAAATTGTTTCAGACAGAAATTTCAGAGTGCTGCTTATAGGTTTTCTTTTATAGATGTTATGATTTAGTTCAAACAGACCATATTGAATCCATTGGGTTTTTTGTAATAGATTTCAAAATACATAATAAATGTAAGTAATATGATGACTAATGGGTCAAGTGAAGTTGGAACTTTTTAAATGAGAAAATAGCTGGAAACAGTTTTCAGGAAACTATTCCAGTTGATTTTTGGTCCCCCAAAAGGTGTACATTAACATAAACGCCATACAATCGCCTCTGGGACCTAAATTCCCTCTCTGATTTCATTATTGCAATGTGATTCTTTTCCTTTCACTGTTAAGTCATCTCCTGGTGTGGTGGGAGCATATAATAAATGTAATTTATTTATATTTATCTAATCTCCTTTCAACTCAATAGTTATTTCATCATCCTGTTTCCTAGTAGCTGTTCAGAAAGTTGTGAAGGGTAATTAGAAACTAATAATTGACAGACATGGATTTGCTGGGGGATCTAAAGCAATAGAGTGAAGAATTCAAGAGAGAAAGAACAATTCAAATTCTACGGTCAAATGCTACACTTGAATAATGTTTCTTTGATAGTTCTGTCTGATTTAAACACAACCAGAAATAACTCACTTGAATGCAACCTGTTTACAAGCAGTGATTTCTTTACTCTTTATTTGCTGGAAACAGATATTTGCTATTATGTCTTAAATCTAAAGAAAGCATTGGGGTATAATTGTGGTAGCCAGTCACTAGTAGGCAAAGGAGAGAGAGATGTCAATCAGGATTTAAAGGGTACTTTGAGCTACGTTTTGCCCTGTCCTGATTATGATGTAATTTTGGATGATTCAAAGAGTTGTTTGAATTAGAGCAACCTATGTTTTTCAACTGGTACAGAATGGGCAGAGTGTTGTGTGTGTGCTTCCAAAGGTGTTTAAAATCATCTAAAAAGGCTGTTACCCTTGGATTTTGCACCTCGGAAATTTTATTCCAGCTGCATTTAGGTGACCCTTTACATTGTAACATCTCTTTTTAGCGCATTTTGAGTGACCGGAGAAGCTGCTGAACATCTATTGTCATCAACTGCTGTGAATAGCTCTTCGTATTTCATTAGTTTTCACTGTTTCTGTCCATCACTTAAATATGTTTTTCTTAGAGGAAATGTTAAAATTTCTCATACAGTGCTAAGTATAAAGTGTGAAAAAGGACAAAGACTAAAAACATGTTGATTGCTCAACTGGATTTTTATTTTTTGAGTGTTTTACTTAAAATGCCAAAGAATCTCTTTACATAATCTTTCCCCAGTTGTAAAAATAACCTATGTCATTATGAGATAGTTAAAATATTTGCAGTGAAGGTTCCAGAGTTAGATTTTCTGCACTTATACTTCTGGCTGCCGCCACCTTCTGTCTTGGCTGATTCACTGGATAATAATAACTTAATACAAACCTCTGTCAAAATGATCAGTCATGACAACATTTTTCTGTGTGACATGTGCAGTTTCCAAACAGAAAACAGGGAAATCATTTGCGTTTCTCTGGTGTCCTAGTATCCATGTTCTTATTGCTCTCTGGGATGCGGGTGGTGTTTGTGAACACAAGCGATGGACAGCAGCGATGCAGCAGGGGCCCAGGACCACAGGTCCCCGCGCGTGTTCCACCACCGAGCTTCACCAGCACACTGTGTCCTCTCTGCCCTGGCCTCAGGAAGCCCAAGAGAGAACTGCTGCTCTCATATTCATCTCCTTTTAAATCTTTCTCAATCGGTTTACTCTCTGGTGTTAGCTCAACACCTGTTCTATCAACTTATATCTAAGCAGTTTGGGGGCTGTAGGGCTTTTTTGTTGTTTTTTCATCTTCTGGGCTCTACTACCATAGCAAAGGGCTCGCAATAAAACGTGTCTTTGACAAAGAAGTTAGATATGAAAGCTATAATACCAAGCAGTAAGGGTCCTTTCCTTTTTTACTATCTTAAGAATTTATTTACGTAGCAAAGCCAAGACCATCTATTCTGTATTAGACCTTTATTACTGTGTCACTAATGGAGAAAATTAAGTCAATAAGGCACTTTTTTTGAAAGTGCCTAAGTGGTTCAGAAACCCAAACCCTAGTATGAGTTGGATTTCAATCTTGGGTCATTTTAAAAATGCTGCTGATTTGGTCAGCTGGGGGGGTGGGGAGGGGTTAAAACATTTCATTGGAATAACACTCCTTTCCATTTGAGTATCATAAGTAATATAATAATGTCACATGGATGTCTACTTTCTTCGTGACTCTCCTTTCTCTATTCAAAGGGAGGAGATGACTGATGATGTGTGCAAAAAGATAGGCAAGTCTTGAGGTATTTCTTAGTGCCAAGAAGGGTGGAGTGATTTTCAAAAGCATTATGACATTTTTCTTCCCTTGGTTTTAATTAAAAATATCAGTACATAAGTATTTTGAAAAATCTTCCAAGTTGATCATGTGTGGTTTTGGATGCCTAAAAAAATCTTGCTCTCTTCTAGTGTCCAGCTTCCTGGCTTTGATACTTGCCTTTTTACTAGGCCCACTTGTTAGCAAGTGTTTGCCGTAGTTTCTAGTTCAGCATGAAAAGCTTTAACACAGGAGAAAGCATTTTCAGAAAACCAGTAATTAAAATTGCAAGTTACAATTAAAATAGTTTTTCGGTCTTAAATTTCAGTTAGCTGTGGCTTGGGGAGTACTATAGACTTTTTCTAAAATTGTTATGGACTTTTTAATTCAGCTGGAAAAAATCTTACATGGCCATTGTTATGTTTGTCTTAGCTTTGTAGAAAAATGTGCTAGTTTAAAATTCAGAGGCTAATCTGTTCATATACTGATGCATCTAACTGCAGTTTAGACCCCCACATATTTTGGGGAGTCAGAAAATTGCTTTGCCATGTGCTTGGGGCTCTCTGGAGTCAGGATAAGCCTGTGCTTAAGAGCAGCTCTGAACCTCTGCTCCTGCAGCCCTTTACCACTGTGGTAGATACTTGTCGTTTACCTAAAGAGTTGGAGAATAGAGCTCATCAGTTTGCATCAGCATTAAAAGTAGAACATGAGCCAGAACAACTTGAAACTAGGTCCTAATTTCGGTGAAATATTCATTAATCCGTGTAAAACTTTCAACAAACAGTGTTTCCAATATATATTTATAGTGAAACTTGAAACTAAGTAGTGATGTTTTCTTTGAACATTACATCTAGCTGAGATATATGCACAGGGTTTTAATCATTTTTTGTTCTTGGAGGTGGTGTGGTAGGAATCAAATAAGCAAGTGAGAAGCAAACTTCTTCCTCTGCTCAGGGTTGCTGTCTCATGACTGGGTGAAAGCTAAATTTTAAATGCAAAATTTTAAAAACTAAGTTAAAGCTGGATTTTTGTGATGTACTGATTAAAAGGCAGATAGCAGCACAGAAATAAGTTTCAACCTTCATAAAATCCTGCTTCCCATCTGTGAAATAATCTTGGTAACTGCAACATCTCAGCTACTAGAAATATCATTATTATCGATGTTGTTCATATTAATTGTGATTTCTAAAAATTTTGTGAGACTTTTAGCAGTGTAAGAAGTACAAAAATCCTTTACTATGGAGACAAAGAACATTTTAAAAATATTAGGTTATCCCAGTCTCCCTAGAAAACAAAGAAATCTACCATACCTCAGGTTTTTATATTTGCTTTTTATTTCACTTTTCAGCTAGAAAATGTATTGAGAAATACTGCGTATTTGCCATGTAGGAAACAACAGAATATACACGTTATACACTCATTTAAATGTGTTGAAAATATTTGCTGTTGGCTTTGGAGTTTAGTCAAATAGTTCTACTGGATGTAAAACTCAAGGGAGTGTGAAGTATATTTTCATTCTGACACAAAAGGACTAATGTATTTACCCTCCTACACACGCGAATAAAGTGTACGTCTTTCAGATAGCTGTGGCGATCCTGGGGAAGAAACAGGGAAATAAGATCGATATTGTGACGTTTCTTACTTTAAAGCTGTATATAGTGAAGATTGCTTACCGTACTTTTCATTATGTTTTAATTCAGATTTATTCTTAAAAATATTGTTTCGTTATATTTTACCATTGATTCAGTCCCTTTAATGAAACATGGTACAAATAATGTTATCTCCATTAAATACCTAATATTTTTTCATTGCTTGAATAATTGCACTACAGCTTCTCGTATTTCTTTCTCCAATTCTCTCCCACAGCTGACATAAATGTGGACATATCAAAACCTTTGAAAACAAACCTCAGTTTTGTCAGACTCGATCAAATAAACCAGTTTTTGAAGAAAATTGTCACCACAAATGACGATGAGCCCAGGAAGGAGGCTGCTCCATCAGCTGGCGTCATTCCGGAGGAGGAGGTCACTTCCATGACCAAACACCCCTGTACAAGGCATTTTCTACCTGCAGCGCACAGCGACACTGCGCAGAAGGCTTCAGTACAAGAAAACTTGTGGCGAGCCCTTTCCTGCTTCCAGAAAATCTCCATCCACACTGTTCAAATGGTTGTTTCAATGGAAACAATCCCACATCCCAGTAAACCTTGTTTGTTAGTCTCTTTATCAAACCTCAGTGGGAGCCTGAATGTTAGAAGTGGACATAAAACTGCAGGTAAGAGTTTTTGAAAGCTGCAAGTGCTACCAGTTTGTTCACATGGTGGTCTAGTCACCATATGAAAGCGTGGGACATCGAGAGGAACTCCTCTAGCTAGCATAATACATCCACAGCAGAAAATAGCAAGTCCCTCATAGACTCCATTACCTGATTTTTCCTTTCAGTCAGGCAGCACCCAAGAGTGCTTGATTTTGTAGTTAATATCCCCTAGCTTGTAATTACTAATTTATTGACAGATTTCTGGCTGGAATAGTGGCTATAAGAACTAGTATTCTGATAATTCAGCACGTACTTCAAAGGGCGAAATTTTGACAGTTTTCACTCTGTAACTACGTTTTCTTGTTAGGACCCTATATTTCTGTTCAAAAAGATACAAAAAAAAAAAAACTGTTCAGAGCCCTGACATACGCTGCTGTGTAAATATTGGGTCATACCATTATTCTCCTCCAGGCTTATGAAGTTGTAACTTTTTACATGCTTCCTCTGCACAGCTGAGAGTTGCCCGGGGAAAACAGGCGCTCCGGCCTCATTACTGCAGAGCTGAGAGGAAACTTTACACCTTGGGCACAATTAACAGGGTGCCAGAGACTCATTTAAAATGAAGACTTTTTTAGTGTCTCTGTAAATCGTTTTATTAGTCTTTTAATAAAATTAATAAGATGGTACATTTACGTGATGTGGAGGTAGTTGGCAGAGTAGTTTGTGAGGTAAAGTGGTCTGTAACTGAGAGGAACAAGTTCTAGGCCAAGCGAGGTGGTGATTTATTTCTTTTGCATCAGAAATATTTCGCCTCACGCAAGCAAGTTCTAGTGCTTCTTTATTGTTTTAAAAGTTAAAAATGAAAAATGTAAGGTTTTTAGGATGTGAAAGCCTGTGAAAGTCCTGGAGCCTGAAACTCGATTTATCCGTAAATAAACAGCAGTACAGGCAGGAACGGTGCCTGTGTTCCCACGCTTTTCCGATCGGATCGCAACCCTAGCATAGAAAGTGCAGCAACTGAGTAAAAAGCCTTTCTAATATCCCTTAAGTAGTTCTAGTTTTCTTTCAGTGTAATAATCCTCTTTCCTTCCATCACTTCCTCTCCACCATTTATACATTATCCGTCCCATGGTACATTATGGTATCCACAGCAAGCTTCAATATATCAAAGCCGAGCCCGTTCCGTCACTGTGCTGCAAAGCAATTTGGCAAACTCAGCAGCGTGTATCACTTACCCAGGAGTTTTTCATCCTCCCAGAAAGAGGACATACCTTGCCTTGCACATTAAGCCTCAGAAACATTCTGCTACGAAGTTCTGTTTCTTAATTCTTCTGGCAGTCTGAGGAATCCAATCTTTATTTTTCATGTCACGAGCTGTACATGAATGTTCAGTATGCTCGTAGTCTGGCAAGCATTGTTAGGCAAAGCGGTACTGGTGCTGAATGTAAGGAATATGGAGATTAGATATTCCAAATGAAAACCTTTCATAACCAGACAGTAAATAGACATCAACAGAATCACATTTTTCCAGTTAAAGTTGCTTTATCTTTGCTTTATAAAAATACATGTGCGTGAGGTTTTGCATGCTATTGTGATGGGGCAATAAAATGTTTTACGTTTCAAGAAGTGCAAAAGACACATTTCCACAAAACTCATTGAAACTGTCAAAAATTCTTTTCATAAATGGTTTGGATTTTTATTTCAAATTATTAATTTGAAATTGAAGTGCTGATAGAAACCAAAGTGGAAATTATAACTTCAGGAAAGGAGATAAATTACTCAGTGTGGGGGAAACAGTATCATAATCTTGTGTTTAAAATAATTTAGAAGAATACCACAGTTACTAACTAGATTTGTTTTATTATTGCAAAGAAATTACGCAAGCTAACTCAAAAAAAAAAAAAAAGGTAGTAGCTGTGTCTTGGGAGCAAGGAGTATTTAAATATGTCAGTTCTTCACTACTTTTCTTTTTACAAAAGTTTTTATAGATATACCTTTTGAGCTGAAGGCTAATGTCAGATTTTTTTTTTTTTAATAGTATGAAACTAATACTCAAATACTTCACTATGTCTTTGATTTTACAGTCAAATAACTATTGTGACCATCTGCAGCAGCTGCATTTTACGAATTATTTGCTGAACCAAACTAAGCACAATGACAAAAGTAGTCATCTCAGATGTACTGTTAAAACAGAGGAAGAAAAAGGAGTATTGCTTGCCTTTTGTACAGTATGGCCATCTGCTGTACAGATGTTATTATATAGAATGACTTCAGATACAATAATTGTATAAAATTTTCATTAAAACCTCAACAATTTGCACTTGTTTACTTGAATCTGCATAACTCCCCAGTGAGACAACACAATACGCTTGGGGTTTCTTTGGTTCTCACTAGCTTTCTCTTTGATCCTTTTTGATGTGCTGACTTTAATAAACATAGTTAAAAACACTGTTCAAAAACATCATGGAAAAAACTACAAAGGAACAATTATAGCGGTAGAAACTACTCTAATCTCTTACTTACGCAAGCTATTTTTAGTGAAATATGGTTTTTTACACATTTTATGTGGCAGTGTTTTATAAGCAGTGTAAACAATCCCTTTCCCAGATGAGTTTTAATGTAGGAGGAGAAGTTGGTTTGTAAGGAATCCTATTTGCTAGGAATTATTTAGCAAAAAAACCTCGCAAGAATGTATTGTCGGCATTTTTCCTCCGTTTTAGGGGGAAAACAAAAGTGCATGACCTTGTGTAATGCTTTGATTTTTTTAAAATTTTTTTTTAACTGAAATAAAGAAAGAAGCTTGCCATAAAGCTTTTTTTTTTAATTATCCATTTTCCCTCTAGAATTCCCTTTTTTAATCATAGAAGCTAATGGCCTTCTGTTTTAATTTTTCTTCTTAATTTCTTATGAAAGTAAAAAGTTACAGCTTCTGAAAAATAGAGGAGCTAATTACTTGAATTATTTCACTTATAAAAAAATAAATTTTAAGTGTTGAACGCTCACATTGCAGTTGGATCAAATTAGAACATGGCCATTTCTACATATCCTGCTGCACTGTTACACTACCTCAAACCTTTAGTGTATCAAGGGACTTCATTTTTTGGACATTTTTCATGTTTTAATACAACAGTTACTTATAACAATGTGGTTACTATTACTGCTAGAATACTTATGTTCTGCTCTGTACTTATGCTGAAATGCTGAGTATTTTGGTTTTAGTAAAGTAATACTATTGTAGAATGTGACACAGTGTATTGGAATTAAAAATCCCTTTTAAAAAAAAATATTAATTTTACTTTAGAAGAGGCTACCAGTATAATTTTTCTGGGTAGGAGTTTCAGTTATACTGATGCTAAATAAAATAATTATCTTTGGTCATTTTATATTTTGTGGCTTAGAGTTATAAGATAAAACTTGTACCCATTTCATACAAGCAAATGACAAACATTTAGCTGATTTTGGCAGCTTATTTGTATTTTTGATGAAAACCTCAAGTTCAAGAACTACGTTAGAGCTGGTTCAGTGATTTTTGTCCTCTGAAGTACGTGGCATGTTCTACAAAGCAACTAGAGCTCTTGAGTGCCATGTCCCCTGTCAGATTTGAGACAGGTTGGTATCGCACTTCAGGTGCGTAGCTCACTCCAGAACCGTCGTGTGCCATTAAAGTTGAAATAATTTTCAGCAATAAGTACTAGGAAACAGAATGCAATTCTAAACTTACGGCTTTCAGTTAATTTAGGTTTGGTGTTGAAATTAGCCCTACCTGCCTGCCAAAAGAGCAGCTAAATGAGAGAAGGTGAGGACTGTACTCTCCCCAGAGTGAAAGACGGCAAGAAGCCTACAGCTTCTCGGTGGAGCTTTACTTTGCTCTGGCTGGACGCAGGAGGGGAGTCTTGCAGTTCAGTGCCTGAACTTAGAGAATTACAGACATAAAACATTCCAAATATCATAGACAGAGTTCCCCAGCCCTTCGGCCCGTATGCAGAGTTGATTACTTTAGCATATAAATAAGGGAAAAAACAAACGCTAGTTGAACATGTGATAATCACAAGTATATTAACTAAACCTGAAAGAAATTGCATACTTAAGAGACTTTACTGAAATATTAAAAATTAAATGCAGCTATTATTTGGTGTGGAACAAAGACCAAACTTTGTTTTGGAGTTAACTGACTCCCTCGAGAAAACTCTGCTAAGGCGTTGTCATAGCCTTTGGATGCTGCAGATATGCAAGTTAGCCCGTGGGGAAATAAAACATTAAATTAGATATGACTACCTAAAATAATATGCAGCAGTAACAAGCCATTTACAACACCCAGAAGACCATTGTTACTTTTAGAAAGAAATATAAACTCTTTCCAGCGCTTGAACAATAGGAAATTAATTCTTTGTCAGTAAAAGCCAGAGGACAAACTAAATATTTAAATGGCCACTGAGGACTGAGGTGGAACTGCGTCCTGTAGACAGCTATACAAATCACTAACAAACCTTAATGAATATTGGGTGTGGGCATCAAGGTCCTGTCAGATTTGACACCGTGTCCCAAGTAGCTTAAACCCAACACTCAAGAAAAGGTGGAGACCTCATCAGGTCTCTAACATCTGGGATTTTATTTGTCATTTTGGCATACCCTGCAAGCGCAAAAGAAAGAGTAAATGGGGATTATCCTGACAATGAAATGAGTTACTGAATCTTGTGATAATGAAAAGCAGAAGAATTCTAATTCCTTTCTATAGTCCCTGAGGTGGAGGTGCGTTTATGGTTCTGCAGCAGTATAATGTAGGAGGGAAGAACAGATGGCCCAAAATCCATGAAACAAGACACCATGTAATCCTAGGACCGAGTACCACTATTAATCCTGGTCAGATTCCCTAGCGGTACTTTGTACAGCGTTCAGAATTGCTACTGATGAACTAGCACTTAAACTCGGGCTGCAGGGGGAGAGGAAGAAAAAAAAATGTAGCTTGTTGATTCAGGACATTGTGCACTGATTTATTAGAACTGCATTTACAATTGAAATAACTTGACTTTAAAAATTAGACTCCAAATGAAATTTGATTCAGAACAAATATGGTTAGTTTTGTAATCTCTTCAGATTTTATTGTAAACTCTACAGCTTTTATTGTGAAAGTAATTGCATATTTTTAAGACTGGAATTTCTTTTGTTCCATGGATTCAGGGATACATGTGGCAGTAGTGGGTGATACAGCATTTTCATGGAGAACACAGAGATTAGGAATTACTGCCCAGTCTTAAGCACCAGTCCATTAAGTTGTTTAAATTGTTGATGTACTGGCAACATGTTTCTTCCTTTCTATGACAAGAATATTTTTATGGGATGAGTTCGCCAGCTTGCTGCCCAAACAAAAGGTGCAATTCCATAGGAAGTTTAGGTTACTGTGTCCACGCATTTCCACACTCTGCCTCGTGCTGGCTCTGGTACTCAGGCAGCTGTTCTGAGTTGAGTCAGGGCACCGAACTGCCCGAAAACTGAACCAACAGGAGAGAAAAGGTTCCGGCAGGATCATCTCCTACAGCTGGCTCACGGGACAGATACGTGTTGATGATCATGCTAGCACAAAAGAGAATTCAGAGAGCTGTACAAAGAAGGGAGAGGGAGAAAGGGTCGAAGGGAGGAGAAAAATGAAACATAGGAGCCTGGACCTGAACGAGCCTTGTTCCTGGGGAACGACATCCCAGAGAGTGTTGAGAAACCTGTTCAGTTTGTGTGTCCTGGGTGTATCTGTGAAGCCTTGAACTTCTACAGGCATAATTCACCTGGTTATAGAGGCTCAAAAAGCTCAGGTGCTGCCAGGCACTTTCTTCAGGATGGCTTAGTTATAAAGAAAAGTTACCCTCTAGTTTATGGACTGTTTACTGTATTGAAACAGTGGAAACACAGTGGATCAAGCACAGAGCAGTGGAACAAAACACCAAAGCTGTAATTTTAATTCAAACTTGTGGCAACTAGGATTACATTTTGAGTGGCATCCACTATTTTGTAATGCTTCATTTACTGTGCAGTCATTCAGTGACTGATTTTTTAGCAGTGCTAAGTATCTACAACTTTATAAATCAGTGATAGTTGTAGGCACCAGCTATGTCCTGAAAATAAACCAAAGTTTTCAACCACCTAAAATTAAGATGTGAGAATACTTTTTTTTTAGTTGAAGAACCTCTCCCTGCCCAGCTGTAAAGCTGGAGTAAGAAAATTTAGTCACTTTTCTGAAACTGCTGATGTCTAAAAGTAAAATGTTTGTGATAGAACAACAAAGTATCACTGATGTCAGTATAGCACTCCGTTTTGAAAGCTGAACTCAAAATTGTAAAATGAACACTATTTTTGTTGTTTTCCATTATAGATTTTTCTCCACTTAATTAGAATAAGGGCAATATAGAGCTTTACAAATATATTCGAAGTTATTGTGTACCGAAGATAGTCTTGACCAGAAGTTAAAATCCCTTTAGATCTTAACTTTAGTATGCCCTCTCAGATCAGGCATCAGAAAACTGAAAACTGCCAAATCAACAAGTGAATTGAGACTTTTGAGCTATTCAGTATGCAGTAGTGTAATGAACATGATGTACCTGCCCAGTTATTCTTTAAGGGAGAGGAGCTCACTTCAAACAGATAACCATCTTTGACTTCTCTTCTGATTCATCACTGACCTGAACTCCATTTGAACCTTGTTAGACACAAAACAAGCAGGATTCCTGGCCTGAGCTATAAAATATAATTAAGCCCTTTTGAAATGATGTGTAAAAGAACATAGCTTTACCCCCACTATAACCACTACCACCACCACAACCAATAAAGTTAAATCAAGCACTGCCTGTAATGGATTAAAATAATAAATGTTCCTGGATTTTAGTGTTTGAAGTACTTGAAGAAAACAGGCTCCCAGCAGCCAGGACTGCTGAATGCATGGGGACATTTATTAGTGACGAATTCAAGGGTTTGGCCTGTTCAAGATCATTACTTTCTGTTTACCGTGTGTTACACATCTCATGTTTTTACAGAGCCCACATGTGTCACCATGTAATGCTGGAAAACTCTTTCACTAAGGAATAGTTAATTAGTAATGTGTAGATATTGTTCTCGTGGGGAGAATGAATTATCATAAGATTCAGCTCAAGACTAATGAGAAATCCAGTGTGGTCCGTGGATTGTTAAGTAAATCTCTCCTGGAAAATTGTCCTTTACTTGGTCTTATCATTTGTTTGCTACTACTGTTTCCAAACTTGAGTACGTTGGCTGACTCTTAAATTAACTGCACTGTTTCCCCTGTAATTATTTCCATAGCTTTGTCACCCTTTCTTCTCAGAAGCTGGTTTGTAGAGAATACCTGTCAACAGAGCACTGTAACTGTGGTATAACAACTCATTACATGATGCATCTGAAGTTTTCTTAAGAAAAAAATCAGGTAGATAATTGTATCAATATACCAGATATAATAACATATTTATGTATTCAGAGCTCTCTTAGTATCTTTCACAACCTTAAACTAGCTGCTAAAGGTACAAAAATGAAGAGTGAATGCTCAGTAGCAAATATCAGAGGTTATCACATTAGTAATATGGGGTATTATAGCAGAAGGTAGGAAGAACTGCTTGCTAATTAACCTTCAGCAGACTTTGCTATATTTAATATAATACATGTGTTCCCATTTTCTTAAAACTCTGTTCCCATATAGAATTTTGCCAATTAAAATGATGTTCTGTCTTGTATTAGGTGACGGTGCAATGAACCAAACAGGATTTGCAGCTAACTAAGGAAGAGTAAATGCGCAGAACGTAATAGAAGGGAAAAAAACCCTCCTGCTGCATTTCTACTTGTTTAATTTGGAGTTTATTCAAATATCAGTGTTTTAAAATGTTTTTGAAAACAGAAAGTCAATAGTTAATGACAAAATATTGTTTTTCTCTTTGTCTGCGGACCAGGAAAAATAACATAACTCTATCTCAGCACCTGTTTTGCCTAAATGCTAAGTGATTGTTACTATGAGGCAAGGCTTGTTTTAACGTATTTGCTGCATCTATTAAATGGGCCAGCTCTTTTTCTTTTTATACACACAAATAGCTTTGTGCACACAGGGCAGTTAACAAAACACGAACTCTCCTGTTATTGGTAAATGCTAATATAACCGTATCATAGGTAAACCCTAATGTAACTATATTTATAACTATACTAGAGTATTCAGATTCTGTGATATGTCATCGTAAATGTTAGCATAAATCAAGTCCCTAGTACTAAAAAGATGATGTTAGAATATCAAAGCAAATGTTGTCTTTTAGTAAATTATCTTCACTGTTCTTTTGTACTATCTCAGTCTTTAATTTCCGAGCAAGCTAATTTCTTGACATTACCGAGCAAGTGCTAGCTTTGTTTCAAACCCTCCTACGTTGTTTCCAACCGTATAAAAATACCTGGATATTCCTTTTGGGCATATGTCATCACAAAGGCGATCCTGCCGCTGGCACACAGAAGCCTGATGGGAGCTGTGTTTTGCTCAGGGAGCGCAGCAGCGGATTGCGGTGCTATTGTGGCTCTGGGTGGAGTCTGACAGCAAAGGGCTGGCAGCATTTTTTAGACACTGTCCAAAGCAAGTACTTCATATTTATTAGTCTCTCGGAGGAGTATTTTAAAAGTCATGAAACTATTTGTTCCTAGAAGTAAATTATTGCACGTACTGAAAAGTGTGTTGGTGTTCATGAGCAATAATCCAAACAGAACAAGTTAACTTCTACATATCACAACAATCGTTTATGAAGACGTATTACTTTTGTGTGGTGCCATCTCAAGTTCACTTCAAATGGAGACTTTGATTTAATCTGTTTAAAGTGAAGTTAGAATTCTACAATAGAAGTTTGTGTGAGAGATCGTGCAAGGACTGACTGAAAATAGGGGGGAAAAAAAACAGGAGAATTATTTTGCATCTTTATGCATTCCGAGATGATTGTTTTAGGATAGGAAAGCAGCTTAACTGACTGAGCATATCCTTTGAATGTTAGTATGGCATTTGGCAATCTTAAAGCTCCCTTCTAGTGCATACCGGTATTTCTTTACTCCTTTCCCTTAGAATACGAGATTATTTTGTTTCTAATGTTATCCTTTTAGGATTTCCATAGTAATGGTACCCCATTGAAGCCTCGCTCAGGCCCAGGGATCTCTTTATTTACTACTGCATTTTAGAGTTTGCGCAAACTTGTTGATCTTATTTTGTTTTCTTTAAGCTTCTTTAAGGCATCAATTCATGCAAGTTTGTCTGAATGCTCTCTGCATTCTTTTTTTATTAAGAGCACAGTGGTTTTTTATACTAAGAGTCACTTCATCTCCGAAAGGGCGTGTGGATATAACTGCTAAGACAAGAGTGTGATTCTTGCCTATACAAGAGCAATCTGGGTCACAGCAAGAAAAAGAAAAATCTCTCATTGAGTCTCTGAGCTTTTCCTGGTATTTGTAGGACACAATCTGTGGATGTGTCTTGTATTAATAATATTTCATTCATTTCAAGTTTACCAATGCTTCCTTTTTCTTAATTGTGTCTTCATTTCTCATTGTTTACATAGCATTTGAGAAAGGCACTACTGATTTTGAACCAGCAGTATTATGTGCTGAATGCTCAGTTCTGTTTCTAAGCTGCTGGGTATTGTGTTTTCTTTGTACTTTGTGGAGCTGAGATGACAACAGAAAAAGACTGCAAAGCATAATCCTTCCAAGTGTAATCCCAGTGAAAGAAAGCATAAATAAAACCACTTGTATTCTGGCATTCCTTTTTCCCTTTTGTTATTTCTGCAACTTGGCACGTATTCCAATAAAACTATAGAACATTTCTGTATGTTGCAGAATTGTGCAATAGTTACTGAGAATTTCTTCTCTTTAAAATCAAGTTCCATGTAGAGTATAAAATAACTAGGCTGAGTATAGCAGGGTGAGCTCTTCCCATAAAAATACCTCTTTATTCTTGGTTTAAGGCTGTATGTGAAGCTGCTTCATTCCACAGTTTATCAGCTCAGGTCTAAGCCAGTACCGAAAGAAGAGGCACCAGGGCGTGCTGATGTTAGTTTTCTTGATTATCACTGAAGTTCAGTCTCAAAAAAACACTGGACAGTTTCTGGCGTATAAACCTGTTACACGAGACCAGACGCAGGGGCTCAGAAGTCAGCCTAAATAACCCGGAGCTAAAAGCCCTTTGCCCAGCTGGTGACAACAGTCCTGCTGATGGGCACGGGACAGAGGTTCACTTGAGCCCTCGGTCATTCCTACTGAACTCCAAAGTGCTGAAGGCAGAGGTTCTTCTCGTTTGTGGTTCCTACTCATGTTGAACACAATTCAATGCCATCATTGCTGTAGGGACTGTTGGACCACCTTCCTAGAGGAGGCTGGAGTTAAAGAAAAAAAAAAAATCCAATATATTTCCTTCCATTGTATAAAATATTTGTCGGTATTATGAAATCATAACTCCCAGGACGCAGACAGACTTATTTCTGGATTCCTAAAGAGATTCATAGGAGAAGTTTTACTGCATGTATTCAAAACAGTGAGTTGTATTTTTGTGGGATTTTTCTGCCAGCAAAGGTATGAAAATATAACATGGAACTGTAGCTTGAAACATCTGTATGTAAGCCTTAGGTGTTTTTAAATCTTTTGCCTTTTGTAAATATCCAGTTTCATTAGAAAAATAAGCTGTGGGCATTATAAATTATGGTGACATTCAATATTCAGTGTTGAGTCCAAGTACAAGCACCAGAAGAGAAAAAAAGTTAACCCAACCTCAGATGTAGTACTTTTCATGTAAATATACAAAAGAAATGCACAGATATTAGGTACAGTTTGTTTTATTAAACAGGGACTTGCAGTAAGTTAAATTCACAAGAGATGTGACACTTCTAGATGGTATTTCTTTGCTAAAAATGTTTGTGACTTTAATGAGAGTACATAAGTTCTGTCATAGATCTAACCTACCATTATAATTTCTATATTTTGTAAAGCTATGTCAAGTGCAAATGGTTATGATGTATAAAGCTTAAATTAAGCTGGTTTTTAGGTAAACACATGATATTATTTTGAGTTACAGGAATTGTTTCAAATTATTTGAATTCAAACACTACCCTTATTCTCCCGCTAAGCACTCCAAAGTCTAGTGAGGCAATATTTTATGATAACTAACTTGAAAAAAAGCAGAGATAATAGCTATTTTGAACAATTTCCTGTCAGTTTAAAATATAACCAAGTGAAGCAGCTGTTCTTGTTCTTAATATTAAAAAAAAAATAATCATAGATTAAAGAAAATTGTCTCTTCTCATAAACCTTAAAATACTCACACATGGAAAGAGTCATCATGTTTTGGCAAATAGTTCTTTGTAAGGAATGTGTGTGAGACATACCTGCTCCATAACTGCCACACTGTATAAAGCTGCTTAAAAGAGCAAGTTGGAAAAAAAAAATCACAAGTCTTGTGGCTCAGCAATGATGCTTTTGCCTGGAGAGGGGAGTGATCGTCCGCATTAGTATTTCCATGGAAGTCAGTGGGACTCCTCGTGTGAGCGACCACTCACAGGCACAGATTCCCAGGTTCATGGTAAAGTGAATTCAGGAAATAAGAATGTAAATGTTGGTATAATAACTGCCAGTGGGGTTAATTGTCTCTCTGTCTTTTTAGGAATCCATGGATCATCTTTTGTCCTTGATATAAAAGATTTCCTACTTAAAACAAGTCTCAAAGAAAGAGCCAGGTCTCTGTTGGGCCCTTTTTGCTGCTCTGTTAATGTGGAAGCCAAGTGGTGTAAGCACAGTGGTGATCCTGGCCCAGAGCAATCTGTTCCAAAACTATACGTCGATTTGAGAGGAGGGCTGCTGCAGGTCTGTATCAGATGCTTATGGTTCTGCTGTTGAGCTGGATTGGCTTTGAATGATTGA
Organism: Pampusana beccarii; assembly: GCA_013399365.1. NCBI lineage: Eukaryota > Metazoa > Chordata > Aves > Columbiformes > Columbidae > Pampusana > Pampusana beccarii. The sequence continues at coordinate 1,629,124 of VWYH01010051.1, forward strand.
GATTTTATAAAGAAATTGCATGAAAGCTTGTAAAGCTTTGCAGCCTACAACAGTTCATTGGGTTGGCGTTTTTTGCTTCTTTGGGGTGGTTTTTATTTTACCTTTTAAAATAAGTACCAATTCTTTCATGTAAAACTGTTGCTTGAAAAACTGTGTGCAGTGTTTTAGGGTTTTTCTAAATACCACTTAGGCGATGTATTGTAGCTGTATGTGTGTGTTCCCTTAAAACTACTGGATCAAATTACTGACAATATCTAGGACCCTGTTCTGATATATGTGTGTTTGTCTGTCCATGAGCTATGTGTCTGTAGTGCCTAGGGGTAGCTTTAAGAAATACATATCCTTTCTTTTTAAACTTGGACCAGTTTCTCAGGAAAGTAATTATAAACTGTTGTTTGTAGCAATTAATACTCGGCTTTCCGTGCTATCCTCTGCTTTTTGGAAGTGCCCACAACTTGAAACCAGTCCAAGAAGCACGGGAGTTCTTGAAATGAAAAATAGATTCTGTGGGGCTTAAACAAGTGGGCTTTAAGATATGTCTTGTTTTAATTATTTTTATTGTAGTATCTATACACACCAAATGTTTTAAAATAAATCTATAAATCAAGCATATAAAACACAAAAATGAAATTTTGACATTTAGTTGTGTCATTAGGTCTTTTGTCATTAGGTCTTTTCCCAGAATCGACATTAGAAGTTCTTAAAACCACAGTGCTGGGAATAGGGCTAATTGAATAAAATGTATTCTAAAAAAATATGTCTTAATAAATAAAGTCAGTTTGTTTCTCTGCTTCTTTTTTATTTGTTATTCACAGGTACTTGGCTGACAACCTCTACACGTTGTTGATAATAAAAAGGCTGGGTTTTTTTCCCAAAATTTTAGGGCTTTGACGAGGATTAGAAAAATATCTATAAATCTGAGAAAGCCATGTATTAATAGAATATACACTGGGAAAATTAGCTTTTGCGAAAAACAAGTATTTGGTTTGGGAGAATAGATTTAGAATGCTGACAAAAGCATTAGAAATTTTGTTTCAAATTAATTTATTTTACAGCTAATGATTTTACCAGGTTTAAACATGATTTCATCTTCTACCACCATTAATTTCACAGAATCACAGAAT